>JAJTWQ010000432.1:0-106759 GCA_029007595.1 Solanum commersonii
ATGATAATTGTGGATGAACGTGATCTCAATGCACTAACGCATGCTGCAGGCTCCAACTCCCACTGAGAAATGGTGGTAGATTAAAATCTCCGGTTTGAACAATTTTTAGCTAGACATAAAAAAATTTATGACAAAATGCTCATTTTGAACTCCGTAATGCATTAATAGAGCATTTATGGGAGCAACATAATAATTTTGAAAATTGAGTGTTTATGTAATTGTATGTCACTTTAGATTTGAATTTGTCCTCTAATTTATGTATTATATTATTTTTCTAAATTCATATTAAAAATTTAGAATAAATATACTTTCACATATATCACATTAAAAATTATATAAAGTAATTATTTGGGAAAAAGAAAAAGGATTTATATTATGAAATAAGAAAATAAGAATGAAATAGAAATAATAATATAATATTGAGGAAAGAGAAAAAGATTCATTTTTAGAGAGTAAAATAGAGAATTGGGTTGGAGTTGGTTGTCTAAAAAATAGAGAACTCTATATTTGGAGAGTAAAATAGAGGATTGGGCCGAGATGCCCTAATGCATGCATTAACACTATTAAAGACACAATTGCCCTCAAAAAACTTTTTTTACATTCTTTCCACTATATTTGTGGAGGATATTTTGTAAACAAATATTTTTTTAAAAAAAAAATTATGTAATACATAATATTTTTTAGTACACCAAACCAAACATTGCATAAAAAAATCTCATAATAACTAATGCAAGCATAACTAATACAAGCATTACTAATACACTATATTTTGCATTATTTTTATACACTCTATCAAACGAACCCTAAGTATATATACTTTCATGACTCAAAATTTATGAAATTTTAGAATGCATGTTTTTACTATCTTGTTTTATAATTTTAGATGCTTTCGTATAAATTGTCTTTATAATTTATGTATGGAACTAAAAAAAATATAGAATAATTTAGTGATATTTTTGACACTTTACTTTCTTTTTTTTCCTTAAATTATTTAGAGAAAATGCATAAGTATCTCCTGCCCTCATGCCCGAGCTCCCGAGACACACCTAACCTTACTAAGGTCCTATTACTTCCCTGTAAACTTATTTTTATATATAATCTTATCCCTTCGGCCTACGTGGCACTATTCTTGGAAAAATTGTCAACACGTGCCGGGCCCACAAGATAGTGCCACATAGGCCTAAAAGGGATAGAAAATTATATATAAAATAAGTTCGAGAGGTAATAGGACCTCAATAAAGATTAGATATGTCTTTAAGATTTCTGATATAAGCTGAGAGGTACTTATGCATTTTCTCAATTATTTACTCAATTTTCTCCATCTTCTTTAAAGTCGCATGTAGAGAAAATGCCCTAGTAAAAGATAGGCAACTACCATATTGGAGTGTCTCTCCAAAATCCAAGCATGGCAATGAGCAAAGCCGAATTCCTACCCGAAGAACTTCATAAGAATTGACCGTAATGACCCTCCCGGTCATTTCTGTCTTGCATTCTCGTGTGTCGCTAGAGGAGCATTCCTATAGCGACCCCAAGTCATTTATGACTTGTCGGGACCTATAGTTCGGTCACCGGTCGTCTTGGTTATGGTGTGAGTTTTAGTGTGTTTTGAGCTTATGAACTCGAATCTTAACATTTTCGAACAAAAGATTGAGAAGATGACATCGGAATCCAAATGCCGATGATTTCATCATCTCCGGAAGGGTCATTTTAGGCTAGTATCATGGTCGGCATGACTCTCGAGGTTTCCTCAAAGGTGAGTTGGTGCGATTAGGCGTTTTAGCCTTTGAAATTTGGCTTAAGGTTGACTTTGGTCAACATTCTTGAAAACGCGCCGATGAAAATTTCGCGCCGCGTTAGTCTGTAGACTGTCAAGTTTGGTCTAGATTGACCCTTTTGTGTCTGGAGGTTTTTGATATCTTTCCGAGCCTTTTTGTGGGTTTTGACTTAAAATGGCTTTCTAAGTGGGACCCACTTTTATCGAGATGACCTCGTATGGAAATTTTGACTCGCGCCGCTGAGTTCGGAATGTCAAATTTGGTATGGTTGCATATCTTGTTTGCGTGCATCGGGGTCCGAACGAGTTCTGTGAGCACCGCTCTGAAGTTTTTAGGTTTTGGAAAAGTGCGTAAGATCTCGCTATAAGTGCGTAAAAACCAAAGAACTTTTCCCAAAACTTAAACCCCATAACCGGCCTCTCATCTCTCAACCAATTTGGGTGATTCAAAAGGCAAAGTTGTGAGATTTTTCGAGACAACGCGCTCGGTAAGCTTGGATAGCAAGATTTGGGGTCCCCGTTTGAGGTAATTTTTGTAAAACACCCGCCGCCACGACCTATTTTTGAGCTTGATTTTGTAAGATTTTTTAAGACTTGTTTTTTCGCCTCCTTCTAGGTTTGATTTCGTTGATTTTTTAGGCTATCTTGAGTGGTTTTTCGAGGAGAACGTCGTGGGTGTTGTTGCATTTCACCGTAGACCTCCTGGCTCGGTAAATACACCGATTCAACGTCGGTCTCATTTCTAAATTTTGAAAAATTTGGGTTTTAGTTGCACGTTGATTTTGTGTTGTTCCCGAGTCTTCGAATTGTGTCCCATTTTGGGACATGAGTCTGGGAACCGGGTTAGGAACCACTTTTTGGGGTTCTCCCGAATTTCAAACGCTGGTCCCACTTTCCCCGCGTTTTGACCCCAAAAATTGGTCCGTCTCTTTTGTTGTGATTTTGGTGTCTAAACGTCCGTAATAACGTCGTGACTCTATTTTGATAGCGTGCGCGTTTCGAGGACGTTCGGAAAGGGAAAGCCCGGGAGAAGTGATTTTGAAGCACGTGTGACGGCCTTTTGTAGGCTACGCTTTCCTCTCTAGATTGAGCTCGAGAATGTGAATGCATGTTGATTAGTGGGATTTGGGTTGGGTAGTTATTGAATCCCGCATAGGTGTTAAAAATCATGTTCTCGCCTATTTTGGAAATTATCGAGTAACCGTAAGCATGCTTTGTGTTATTAACGGACCCTCCTCACTAGGTGAAGTGCTTGCATGCTTAATTATTGTCCATTTGAAGCATGTTGAGCCTTAGTTTAGGTTTGACTAGGCTTGCCTTAAAAATACATTATTCGAATCCAATAAGCCTTAGTTTTGTCATGACGTCGCTCGCCGACTTAGATCCCCGAATGGTGCAGCGTACTTGAGTCTCGATGCTTGGGCCTTAGCTAGGCGACACGTTTGCTTCGATGATAGTTATCCTTGTTTCCCGATGTTACAATTTTGAGAGTTACGTCGGCGACACTAGTTCGCTTCACGATTTGAATTTGATTTTCGATTTGGTTCCAAGTGACTTTCATTGATTGGCTAGGTGTGGACGGCGATCCACGGACATTTATGATAGTAGATCGATTGGGACTCATTCGCCAGCCTACATTGGCACTTATATAGAGCATCCTGGCTAGAGTTTCCTGGCCCAGCCTCTATTGCCCAAGATACTTATATAGAGCATCCGGTTAGAGTTTCGCCTCTATTGCCTGTACTTACATAGAGCATCCGGTTAGAGTTCCGCTCTATTGCCCAAATACTTATATAGAACATCCGGTTAGAGTTCCACTCTATTGCCCAAATACTTATATAGAGCATCCTAGAGTTCCGCCTTTATAATTGTTACTTGTGATTGGTTACTTGGGTACTTCGCCGAGAATCCTGCCCGAGGTCTGGCCTCCGCATCGTCAAGTTCTACTAATTAGGGTTGAGGTTCCTGGGTTCAATGTTCTTCGTTCGGGTTCTTATATGCAATTCTCTTTAGTTTTAGTTATTCTCGTGTACTCGTTTCGCTTATGGGGATGGGCCGGGTTTTTATTTAACTTGCGCACGAGTGTACCTCTCCGGGGCTTATGGGGCCGCTTTAGGTGTAGTTAACTTATAGATTACTTTAGTTAGTTTTTTGTACACTCGTGTGCATTCCTTTGTTAGTTAGATTTTGTTCTCACCTCGATTTGTGTATTCCTTCTTTTCATATCGGGTTACGGGTTGGCTTACCTACTAGTGGGTTATGGTAGGTGTCATCATGACTTGAGAAATCGGGTCGTGACATTGACATACTCTACCGCCTCCCTGTAAAGTCCATTGACGATGTAGGTGCCTTTCAAAGCACTGGCGCAATTTTCTGTCAGACCCACAATGGAGAAACTTGAGAATTCTCCTTATGATCATTCACCTTTGAACCTCATTTTGGGGTTTTGCTAATGGGGCTTTGCATTGGCTGGCCTGTACTACTTTGAAAATTCAACTACGATTGTTGCTTTTGATTTAAGTGTTGATAAATTCTCCGAGGTACCAAGACCTACTGATCTTCAGAATCATTGCTTTATGTGTAATCTTGCACCTCTTAAAGGGTGTCTTTGTATATCCACCAATATATCCCCATATTTGGACACAGATACATTTTGGATGATGAAGGAGTATGGGGTTAAGGAATCTTGGACCAAATTTAAGATTACAGTACATGTTCCTTTAACTACACTTTTGTGTTCCATTGGGGATGATGATGTTTTATTGGATGCTGATGAAGAATTGGCTGTCTACAATATGAAAGAGAATCGGCGTAAGGATCTCTTGATTGATGTAAATCCTTTATTCTATGAAGGTCGAACTTTTGTGGATAGCCTTGTCTCTCCTTACTTTGGCAGCGAAACTGAGGGTTAATGTTTGTTGTATATAGGTATTACGGGAACATGTTCCTCTGTATTATCCACCTTTATCATCCGTCTCCTTTAGATTATTCAAAGCCCTCCATATTTTCTTTTGTTTAGGGAAATCTATGCTTGCAATTTCGATAAGTAACTATTTCAATAGTAGTATCAAGGATGCACCTTTATCCGATAAAGTTGTCTTTTTAAGGAGTATTACTGATTTTTTTGTTCTCAAGCTGCTATCATGTTAGAAAATATAGTCTATGAACATGTAGCCTAAAGTGTAAACGACAGTATTTCATGTATTTACATCAGTTTATTGTAATGCCACATAATTCCCATTTCACACTGTTTGGTACTTGCATGGAAATTAATTTGCTTCGTCTTAGTCCAACCTGTTATTTGTTCATCTTTCGTTGCATGAGGCCTCCGGAAAGAAGGCGTTCTTTTGCATTGCACTTTTTATGTCTTGGTTCATTGGCATTTTAACGTCATAAAGAATTGCGAATTCACAGTTTTGTTAATTCTCTGAATTGAAATGGCATTGATAGAAATGTAGTATCTACAACGAAGTTATATTACAACTCATGAGCTGAAATGAAGTACCTAACTTGAAAACCTCAGGGGACTGACAGGAACTGGAATCAAAAACATCAAAAACAGACGCAAAAGTGGCACTTGCTTAATACTATTTTAAGTTCTTTTCACTTGTCTTTGGGAAGAAGGCTCTTCATTGTCACCTTAACAACTGGCATTTAGGTCTTCTAATAACAACTGTAGTTGTTCTATGGTGCTTGTCTAACTGAGGTTTTGCCCACTTCTCTTGCTATTTCCTTTCTTGATAAAACCGTGGTGTTTGGGTCAACTTGCTTACATTTGACTAATTCCACAGGGTAACTGCTACCTGCCATCATCTCAGTACAGATAACTATGTCCACCAAGGTTTGGACAAATGAGACAAAATAACCTAGTGTGTTTTTTGCCTCCGCTAGGAATTGAACTTGAGACCTCATGATCCTCAACCCACTCCATTCACTGCTAGAGCCATACCTTTGGGTGCCACTTCTCTTGCTTTTTAATCTGACCCTAACAATAATCTTGAATTCCTTCCTATGGAGAACTGATATTACAGACTGCTTCCCCATATGAAGTCACTTTTCCATTTCATCAAAGTAAGATCAACTGCAAACTGAACTTTGGTATTGGCCAACAGGGTAATCTTTCATTCTCATAGAGTTGAGTGATGATAGTTCTTCCATCTTGAAGAAAAATATACAGTGTTAATTGAAAGAGATGAAGGGGAGTGAAAGAGAAAGGCTATACTATAATTCAACTGCCTTTGCTGGTAAAATCTTCTCCTAATTATAATTTATAGTTGAAGAAGGCATAATCTGCACCATAGATTGCATTTTTATCGCCCATTGAAGGGAACCACTTAACTTGCTTATGATGGAATTGTTCAGTAACCAACTCTAGGAGTTAATATCTCTAAAGGTCACTCAACTTTGGAATTCATCTACAAAAATCAGAACTTTATTTTTTTGACCAAATATCATAGGAAGAAACTAAAATAATGAAATAACTGGATTTACGAAGAAGTAGTCAAAGAACAATTTTTAGAAGAGAAAATAAGGCAAAGAGAGAAAGCGAGAAACTGAGGGTTAAGATTTATTTAAATGTGAGAGAGGGAGATGGGAATGGGAAGGTATGAATTTAATTGAGATCAATAAATATAATGTCATATATTTAATTAAGGAAAAATGACCGGATCTATCCCTTAGTTTTGACAATTAGAGCTGATATATTCTCGTTATAAAAGTGGCTCAATATAATCCCTTACCGTTACATAAATAGCTCTTATATACCATTTTTCCTCTAAAATATTTTCTATTCGCGGACGAAACATAAGAAAATAAGAAAATAAGTTAGAAATCCACTTATTTTCAAAAAAATATTTTCCTTCATACCAAACACACCCTTTAATCTTTAACTTATACTAACAATTTGTTTAACTTTTGTCAAAGGTGGAATATTTTTATCTATGTGACAAGATTTCTTAAAAAGAGAGTATTACATACACCAACTAAAATAATAAGATAATTTAAGTTTATTTTTGATACTTTGACTCTTTTTAATGGAAAATCGTAAGATCCCCTGCTTACGCCAAAATCCAGGAAGACACACCTAACCTTTATTAAAGTCCTATTACCCTCCCGAACTTAATTTATCTATAATATTCTAAACTTTTCTCGCCTACGTGCACTATCTTGAAAAAAAATGTCAACATGCACTCGGGCCCATAAAGATAGTGCCACGTAGGCCAAAAAAGGGTAGAATATTACATATAAAATAAGTTCGAGGATAATAGGACCTAAGAAAATGTTAGGTGTGTCGAGATTTCTAAGATGGCGGGGATACTTATGCATTTTCCTTTTTTAATTGAGAACTTCTTTGTCACCTGTTACTCAATTTTCTCAACTAACCTGTTCACTTTCTCCATTTTGTTGAAGTCAGACGTGGAGCAAAAACAGAGAGAAAATACCCTAGTAAAAGATAGGCAAGGAGTGTCTCCTCCAAAATCCAAATCCAAGTATGGCAATGAGCAAAACTGAATTCCTACCCGAAGAACTCATAGTTGACATACTCTACCGCCTCCCTGTAAAGTCCATTGGGCGTTGTAGATGCGTATCAAAGCACTGGCGCAATTTTTCTCTCACACCCACAATTCATCAAACTTCACTTCAACCTCCACTCCCATACACAAGAAGAGAAATTTATTATCATCACTAGGCAGCACGAACTTCACACTATCACGTTTAACCACCACATCCCCCAAAATGGAGAAATTGGTGGCATTTCAAGAAAGGTAAATTTTCAGCAGCTCTCACATAACTGGATTTCTGTAGCTGGCTCATGTAATGGATTGGTCTTGGTGGTTGATAGAGAAAATTTGAAATTCTTGATCAACCCCACTACCCTAAAACACCATCAAATTCCAAGTTTTGATTTGGTTCTTCCTCTGCAAGGTAGCTGTTACATGTATGGTTTAGGGTATAATGTTGTTAGTGATGACTATAAGGTGGTTGCTCTTTCTTATAATTGTTATAATCAATTTAGGACTGCCACTTGTGTGGATATCTACTCTGTGAGAAAGGGCCTTTGGGGGAGAAACTTGAGAATTCTCCTTATGATCATTCACATACTGACAGTGTTTCTGGGGTTTTGGTTAATGGGGCTTTGCATTGGTTGACTCATAGTAAATCTGAATATTCATCTGCAATTGTTGGTTTCGATTTAAGTGTTGATAAATTCTCGGAGGTACCAGGTCCTACTGATCTTCAGGATTATTGCTTTATGTGTAAACTTGCAGCTCTTAAAGGGTATCTTTGTATATCCACCAATTTATCCCCATCAATGGACAAAATTATATTTTGGATCATGAAAGAGTATGGGGTTAAGGAATCTTGGACAAAATTTGAGATTAAAGATCCGAATTTGAATGTTTGTCTTGGTAAACTATTGTGTTCCATCGGTGATGATGATGATGTTTTATTGGATGTTAATGAAGAATTGGTTGTCTACAATATGACAGAGAATTGGTGTAAGGATCTGTTGCTTGATGTAAATCATATTAGCTATGAAGGTCGAACTTTGTTGATAGCCTAGTCTCACCTTACTTTGGCAGAGAAACTGAGGGTTAATGTATTGTGTGATGAACAAGATGATGTTGTATACAGGTATTATGAGAATATGTTCCTCTGTATATTATCCACTTTTATCATCCATCTCCTTTAAATTATTCAAATCCTTCTATATTTTCTTGTGTGGGAAATCTATGCTTGTAATTTCTATAAGTAACTATTTCAATTGTACTATTAAGGATGCACCTTTATCCAATAAAGTTGTCTTTTTAAGGAGTATTGCTGATTTTTTTGTTCTCAAGCTGCTATCCACTTTCTTGTGTACACTTTGACTAATTCCATGGGGTAACTGCTACCTGCCATCATCACAGTACCAGGTAATTATGACCACCGAGGTTTGGACAGATGAGGCAAAATAACCTAGTGTGTTTTTGCCTCCGCTAGAATTGAACTTGAGACCTCATGATCCTTAGCCCACTCCATTTACTGCTAGGGCCATACCTTTGGGTGCCACTTCTCTTGCTATCTTTTTAATCTGACCCTAACAATAATCTTGGAATCCCTTCCTATGTAGAACTGATATTACAGATTGCTTCCCCATATGGAATCACTTTGCTACTCATTTATCCTACCTTATGATTTATTTTGTTTTACCTGCGCTGTTATACCTATACCAGCTGCTACTCTTTATTTATACATTATTTTCACATTCTAATTACTAGTATGTAGAGGGACTTATACCATTCTTCATACTGTGGGAGCAAAATGTAACAAACAGTTAAGGTATTGAAACTCAATGTGATAATTTACGTTGTGCAGATATCTGAAGTGAAACGAATTACGGGTTTTGACTGTTTAGTGATGTGAAATCTGAAGAGGGAAAAATGTAGGGGAAAGAAGAACCTACAATAGAATTTTGCCGTTAAAAAATGGATGAAAGCAAAAGGAATGTTATGTGAAAAGTTATGAGCTCCCTTAAAAATGGATGAAATATAAAAGGTTAGTCATAAACATGACATTAATCATGAAAGTAATGGAGGAAGATCGGGGAAAGATTATGGTTTATAGAGGTGGGGGAGTTACTACACATATGGTGTAATTATACCTTGAAGTTATGAACATCTATATAAATATAATATATTTACAACTCCCTTGAGTGTCCGATAACATGCCTCATTAAAATCTTACCGGGGAAAAAAAAAATCTAGTTAAGAAACAAGAGTAGACATATCTTGTAATGCGCATTGTTTCTTTGCCTTGTTAAAAACCTTGCTCGGAAAACCCATTGGAACAAAATCTAACCAAGGAAATAAGAGTGCAACACATATTTACTTCCCTTGATAATATCATTTAACATTTCAGAGATGATCTTGTATAAATTATGTTGAATACTGTGCTTGAAAAGAACTTCGTCAAAATATGTTTATTTTGTTTCCTTCAATATATTTTTTCTTTCACTTGAGTTATTTAAGCAAAATTGCCATATAATATTGAAATTTTCTCTTCAAAGAAAATCACACATCTCTTATGTGTTGAGTCACTTGCTTTATAAGTTGCTAGTATCTTTGTCAAGACTTGAATATGTGTCAATAATTGTTTGCCTTGTAGAATTTGATAATATGACAGTACCCTCATTTGCAAATAGATTGTTTGAAGAAAGGATTTCATGTAAAACCCTTGTAGTATATAACCAATAGAATCTTGACAATATTAGTTAGAAATATTGGTGGCAAATGAGCGGATTGGATTAAATTTGGGCTGGTTGAAAAATGGTCAACATAAAATGGGTAATGATTCAACCCACTTATATTTTATATGAGTAAAAATGAATTGGGTAAATACAAGTTTACCTATATTTATCCATATTTTCATGAGTAAATAATACTTTACTTTAGAATTCAACATGGAGAAAATATTTGTCTTTTTTTTCTCTCTTTTGAAAAATTAGTTAACTAGTCAAAATCCCTAACATATTTATTAAAAATGACTACAGTTTAAACTAATTATTATAAATATCAATATGTTAATTATATAGCAAATAAAGTGTATCCTAATATCACTTCCTTTTATTTCTCAACGGATGCCCACTTTTGGCTAAATTTGATTCCATTACCCATAATTCTCTTTTACATTTTTATCCAAATTTTCTCACTTCAATTCACCTCCATCTTTCCTTCTTTAACTGGACTCCCTATTATCTCTCTTCAACATTCATCTTTTTTTTCTTCCACAAATCTTATGAATCCCTCAAAAGATTTACACCCATTGAAATTCAAACTCTAACCACCTATTGCTGTCAATATGAGAGACCAGCAAAAATGGTGAAGAGTTTTGCAAAAGCCAATGGCACCATGTGGGGTGGTTAATCAAGAAAGGTCTGTTGAAACAGAGAGGGATATGAATCCTCATGCAAAGCCAATGACACCATGTGACATGGCTGCAAGTTAGCTCAGATATTGCTATAAATATTGATAGCAACCCGTTCTATATGCCAACAATTTTGTAGTTCTTTTTTATTTTATATTCATTCTAACTATATGCCAACAAGTTTTGTATTTTTTGTGCTTACTTTGTATTTTAATAGCACGTTGTATTTCACTTTCACTTTATATGTCTGTGTTTTGTATTTTTGTGCTCACTTTGTATTATAATATCACGTTGTATTTCAATTTCACTTTGTATGCCAACAAGTTTTGTATTTCTTTTTATTTTGTATTCATTTTAAATGTATACCAACAAGTTTTATATTTTTTGTGCTCACTTTGTATTTCAATCTCAGTTTTTCTTTCGATCTCACTTTGTACACCAATAAGTTTTGTAGTTCTTCTTTATTTTCTATTCATTCTAAATGTATGCCAATAAGTTTTATATTTTGTGCTCACTTTGTATTTCAATCTCACTTTGTATGCCAACAAGTTCAATATTTCTTTTTTATTTTGTATTTATTCTAATATCTTCTTCATTATCGCGAAAATCTCAAATCAACCGACTTCAATTTGACATAGATTGACTATTATCAATGGAGTGTTAAAAATCGATATTGGAAATTTGAGGAATAAGGGAGAGAGAAGCCATGTTGATTCTTATTTGGAACGTAACTAATGAGGAATTGTAGTAATTTTTACATTATTTGAAATATTCTCCCCCCTGATTTTCTCAATTATGTTATTAACTAATTGTAGTTTTTCAAATTAAACAAATAAAAATACATAAATCAACAATACAACGAACTAAAATATTGACATTTTCAATAAATATTAAAAAGTGTGGCTATGTGGTCCTATTAAATGCTAAAATATTGTTGTTTTGAAAATTTTCCTTTTTTTTTTTGATGAAAAATGGTGAAAATACTTTATTTAGTTTTATTGTATCATAGAGGTAAAAAAAGAAGGAGAAATAGCATAAAATAGCAAACTATTAATTCAAATTAAATGCTATAACATCAATTTGATTTAATTGTAACCCGTAATAACAAACAGTTGTCATTCACCTCTCTCCCTAGGTTTCTCGCTCGCCGCCTCTCCTCGCCTCTCTCGCTTTAATACAAACACAAATGTATAAAATGTGTTTGTGTTTGTAAAAAGCAAGAGAAAATCAGATATATAAATACGAAAACATATATTTTCGTCCTATACACCTATAATTATACAAATACAGATCTTTCTCTACCCAGTTCTCTTTTGTCATTCTCTCTTTCTCGCTTTATACAAACACAAATTATACAAATTACAATGTATAATTTGTGTTATATAAAGTGAGAGAGAGATTTGATATACATTATGTTATTGATTCAATTGTATACAAATTCAAATTTTATGTAGATATACAAACACATAAAATTGAATTGAGAGGTTGACATCGATTTATACAAACGAGAGGCTGCCAACGATTTATACAAATGGCCTGCCAGCGAAATTATACAAATCTGAAGCTCCTGCCAGTGAGTTATACAATCTGATGCTCCATAGCAAACATAAAGTTTGTTATGGAGCGCATTTATAAAAATTATAGCTATAACATACAAATATAATTTTTATGTTTGCTATATATAAAAGTTGCTCAAAGAAAATCCTCAACTTTTCAATATAAATAAATTTATGTAATAAGGTCAATCGGGGTTTCACGCCCCTAGTTGGATAGTCACCAAACAAGATCGAAACACCTCTTCCACTACTAAAGACTCACCCATTGGGGTCGACACACAACGGTGTTGTCAAAAGCTTAGAACTCAAAACCATACGGGAATCATAATAAACAAAGAAGGGAAAAATATTTTTAGTTTCAAAGTAAATGAATATTTGCATTTTAGGAGTAAAACATGCTTAAATGCAAAGCAATATCAATACTAATACATGGTTAACTTACTTTATACTATGAATTGTTATCCAATATAAAATTAAACAAATAAAAAAATTATAATTAAAAAATAGAAATATACATTTAATATGTTGAGTGAATAAAAGAAAGAGAAATTACAAAATTTTTAGTGATATCATGAATTTTGAGTGAATAAAAGTTGAAAGCTTAACCCATTTGGCTAGTCTATATTTTACCCATAGTTTATTCATATTTTACCCATATTTTTATGGGTTGAATATGGATTTAAACCCATATTTATTCATGTAAAAAAAATACTCACCTAACCCATTGAAATATGGGTGGATTACCAAAATATGAGCTCAATTTACTGCCGTTAGAAACAATACATTTATACCAATTTGATTGATGCCAATCAAATATCTCCAAGTGAATTATCTCTTGCTTGCACATTAATAAAAATATTGTCTTATGGATAATAATAGAAGGATAAATAAGTGCATCAATTTCACTAAGATATAGTGTGTTCAAATTATTTTTCATAAGATCGAAATTAATCTTTCTTTAAATTAAGCTATTTCATAATCATTGGGGTATTATTCAATGAAATCACTTTAAAACCTTTTAAATCTTTCAAATATTTTCATAAAACCTTCAATGTTAGCTAGACATGACAACAATTTCATTATAGGTATTCAAGTATTACATCTATTGCCAGATTAAAAGAAACCACTGGATCCACCATTGGAGAACATATCCATATTAATGTCACGACTTTTGCGGAAAAAAATTATATCGCTAGACACAAGCCGCACTTTAAATCTTACGGTTATACTTTTCCATTATAATTCATTTGTATCCCACTAACATTATATCTTAAACTATGGACTAGAGGTCCAAAACATCACTTTTTCAACTGTCTCATGTAATGGCTTGGTTTTGGTGGTTGATAGGGAATATGATAACTTTTTGATTAACCCCACAGGCCAAGACCTTAAAATACCATAAAATTCCAATTTTTCCTCTCCAAGTTAGCTTTTGCATGCATGGTTTAGGGTATGATGTTGTTAGTGATGATTTTAAGGTGGTTGCTCTTAGTGAAGGTAAGAGTGTTACTTGTGTGTATATGTACTCAGTGAGAAAGGGTCTTTGGGAGAAACTTGAGAATTCTCCTTATGATCATTCACTTAGTGACCATGCTTCTGGGGTTTTGGTTAATGGGGCTTTGCATTGGTTGTAAGGATCTGTTGATTGATGTAAATCCTGTTACGTATTCGAACTTTTGTGGACAGCCTTGTCTCTCCTTAGCTGAGGGGTTAATGTATTGTGTGATGCACAAGTTGATGTTGTATATAGGTATTACAGGATTATACCTGTATTGTGTGAAGGTTGTTGCATAGTACTAGTCGTACCCTTAAAGTTCTTGCTGTATGTTGTTTATTGTGCTTCAATATCACACTACTTTGCTGTTGTTGCTGTTTTTTTTGTTTGTTTGTAGACTACACTGCTTTTCTTATTAACTGATATGCTTTCTTCATTGTTTTCTTCTTGTTATACTTGGGTTTTGATGCTATCGGATGTAGTGATAAGGTCTGCATACACTCTACCCTCCGTAGACCCCACCGTGTGAGATTTCACTGGGTATGTTGTTGTTGATGATAAAATTGTAGTGTTCGGGCTAGCTTGCGGGCACATTGACTAATTTCATGGGGTACCTGCTACCTCCCACCAACACAATATCAGGTAACTCTATCATCAAGGCTTAGATAGATGAGAAGAAATAAACCTAGTGTTTTTTTTTTGCCTCGACTGGGAATTGAACGATCATTCAGCACTAGGTCACACCTTTGGATGTCCACTTCTCTTGCTATGTAATCTATCCCTAACAGTGATCTTGGCATTCCTTCCTATGGAGAACTGATATTACAGATTGCTTCCCATATGAAGTCACTTTACCATTTCATCAAAGTAAGTCCAAGTAAACTTTGGTATGGGTATTTGACCAACAGGGTTATCTTTCTTCCTCATAGAGTTTAGTGATTGTTGTATTCGTTCATGCAACGAATACAACAACGTATGTCAACTGTATTTGTTCGCGGAAAGAATACAACCTGTATCACTGTATTCGGTGTACTGTCCATTGAATACAATGCAAAATACAAAATTACTGAATGTATGCATATAGTGACCCATAAGGGCTATACAAGTTTAGTCACTACTTGCTATCGTGAAAAAATTCCGTTTCAATTTGTTTGTTACGTTTTGACTCGTTATGAGTTTAATAAAAGTAAAATAGACTTTTGAATGTCTTAAATTAAAGATATCTCAACTGTATTAAAATATTATTTAATTGTGTGGTCTTAAACATGTTAGATGAAAACTTAAAACTAAGGAGTTGCAAAGAAAAAAGAAAAAGGAAAAAGATATTCTTTTGAAATGTACTAAAAAAGAAAATAGGACAAACAAATTGAAACAGAGAAATTCATTTTATGTAATCAATTTCTTTTGATATTTGCCACACATCACGCGGCAAAAAATACTTGCATAGCTTCTACAATTGCAACATTTTTTAGCCTCTCATCCAAGATTTTCATCACCTCTTCTTTGCTCCAATTTGTCTCCGTTTTCGCCCATTGTACAATGTCCATTCCTTCTTCTCCAAAATTTCCAACTGGCCTTCGTCCTGTTATAAGCTCCAACAACACCACTCCAAAGCTATACACATCGCTTTTCTCATCAATTTTCAGCGTGTATGCATATTCTATACAAAAAGATAACATGTAAAGACCATTATTAGTAGGATGTAGATTGGTCCGAGTGCATAATAGGCCAGTTGAGAAGAAATTAAATCAACTAATGTATGAACAAACTAGTTACCTGGAGCAATGTAGCCATAAGACCCTGCAATTGCAGACATGCACTCAGAGGTACCATTATTATGGAAGTACTTGGCTAAACCAAAATCTGCAACATGAGCTTCAAGTTCAGAGTTCAACAATATATTGTTGGACTTGACATCGCGGTGGATTATCATAGGGAGCAATCATGGTGCAAATAAGAAAGGCCCTTGGCAGCTTCTATGGCAATTTTTAGCCTAGTGTCCCATTGAGTTGCCCGCCGTTCTTCCCATGAAGCACTTCACCTAAGCTTCCATTTAGCATGTACTCATAAACTAGCAAGTTGATTTCCTTGTTTGAACAAAACGCGAGCAGTCTCACAATGTACCTATGCCTGATCTTTCCTAATGTTTTAAGTTCAGCAGATAGGCCGTTATCATGTGAGCCTTTGCTTATTCCCAACTTCTTCACCGCAACATGATCACCATTTGGCATAGTTCCTTTATACACTATCCCTGCTCCACCTCTCCCTATGACGTTGTTGTCTTTCAAGCACTGCAAGACGTCTTCACTTCTGAATTCAAGCTTCTGAAATGCTGTCAGCTTCCACAAATTTGAATTCTTACTCCCCTTTCTTGTCTTGATTATTGCTAAGACAACAAAAATGAGGGAGCAGAATAAGAGCCCAAATGCAAATATGAATTTGTATATTGTTGGAACCTTAGTTCTGTTGTCACTTCCGTCTCCAAGTTTTGACGGTGAGTTGGATGTAATGTTGCTAGGAATCGAGTTGGATCCAGAGAGATAAGGGTTGCCAATGAAGGAAGTTGAGTTGAAATATAAATATTGTCCTGTTTCAGGTATTGATCCAGATAAGTTATTGTGGGAAAAATCTGCTGAAGTTAAGCTCTTCATCGAGCCAATCTCCACGGGAAGGCTATTGTTGAAGTGATTCCAGGAAATATTGATGTAATTTAAGATGTGAATTTGAGCAATTTGAACTGGGATAGGACCAGAAAGTTGATTTTGGCTCAAATCCAAGTAAGTTAAGGAAAGACAGTTACCAATCTGAGGGGGGATTGTGCCAGAGAAGTTGTTCCTACTCAGGTCCAGCTTTAAGATGCTTTTTAGTCTGCCAATATCAGAAGGAATATCTCCTGAGAAACCATTTCCAGTTAACACAAGATTCTTCAGCCCTGAATAGTTTCCAATAGCACTGGGAAGTGCACCAGACAAGCGATTGTTCGACAGGTTCAGCCCTTCAAGTTTAGAAGACGCTGAGCTTTTCTCGTTCGAGAGTTGTCCACTGATGTAGTTGCTCTGCAGTTCCACCAGTAACAACTCAGGCAAATAAAGAAACCCTGTTGGTATTGATCCACTCAAGTAATTCTGTCCCATTCTGACTCTGGACAAGGTTCGACACTGCCCAAAATCATCAGGTAAAGGTCCAAAAAGAAAATTATCAAGCAGAATCAAGATTTTCAAATTCCTCCCAAAGCATAGAGATTTTGGTATCAAGCCAGTGAGTCTATTACTAGAAAGATCAATTTCAACTAGTTTACCGTTCATCCCAAGCTTAGAAGGAATCGATCCAGTGAAATTATTCCTCCAAAGATTCAACATTTCCAACTTTGGCAGCTCCGCGATACATCCAGGAATCTCACCGTGCAAATTGTTGATAAAGAGGTTCAACAATGTGAGCTCCTTGAGTCCTGACAAGTCAACTGGTATCTCTCCTGTGAGTTCATTGACGGATATATCAAGAGATTTTAACCTTGTCAAATTCCCTAGCTGAGGAGGAAATACACCAGTAAGTTGATTTTTTTGCAAGAAAAGAGTATCCAACATATTAAGATTGCCCAATTCTGCTGGAATCAAACCCGTCAAGTTACAGCTAGAAAGATCTAGATGAACCAAATTAACAAGTTTCCCCAACTCTGGCGGAATCCCCTCATCAAATTGATTATAATAACCCAACTGTAACCACCTGAGGCTCGTAACGTTGCCCAGCTCCCTTGGTATAGGACCGTGCAAGTCATTCCCAGCAAGAGACAGGAACTCAAGCTGATTAAAACTACCATAACTCAAAGGAATTTTCCCCGAAAAGTAGTTACCCCCGAAATTCAAATACTTCAGCTGCAGAAGTTGAGTAACTCCCAAGGGAAGTGGACCAGTGAAATTGTTGTTATAAGCATCCAACACTTGAAGTACGTTAAACTTTCGATACTCCCAGCTCAAATTTCCACCTAACAAGTTGTTAGAAATATTCAGGACACGAAGTCTAGTGAGCTCATGAATATCAGGTGATAAAGAGCCAGAAATGTTTAGATTGGAAATATCAATGGTAGTTACTGATTTGGTATCATCACACGTGATACCGGTCCAGCAACATATAGACATATAATTTGACATGTTCCAAGTAGACAGAGTACTAGGAACAGAGGATACTACAAATGCTTGTTTCAATGAAACTAGAGTTTTAGCCTGTCGTCTCAGAGACAGGTTACGCGATTGCGATGGAGTAATGAGGAACACGAGTAGGAAATACGCGAAAAAGAAGAGACTTGTGTTAGAAGTAGCCATTTAGATAACTAGTAATTGAAGTTCAAATACTTTGGAAAACATCAAAGGTAAGAAGAAGAAGAAGAAGATGCAACAAGTATTTTGAAAGATTCCATTGATACTGATAAAATATGATAGTAATTTTTGGCTTTGGATGCTGTTGATTTGTAGCTCTAGCTTTTACCATTTTTAAATTTTTATTTTTTTATTTTTTAGATTCATCATCTTTATCTTTATGGAGATAAAGCAAAAGCAAAAGCTAATAAAGAAAAAGTTAAAAGAAAAAAAGAAGAAGCACAGTTAACATAAAGATGCATTGGCAACATAGAGATATACTACATACTGAATTCAGTTGCTTTTAAGGCAAAATTACTTGTGTGTCCACATGAATTTGATAATTAAGATATAATGTTAATGTAGTTCCATTCTTCATTTTTTAAAGCTTAAATTTAAACCTTCTTCAAGTAGAGAATCTTAGTAAATTGGACTCTTCATAATTAAGTGTGCTATGGACTATCACTACTTAAAAAATGAATCTTTAGCGGCAATTAATTAATAACAATAGCTCAATTGTCGCTAGATATGTCTTTTTAGCGGTAATTAACACTCTTTGTATATGTCTCTAAAGCCTTTAGCGACATTGAATCTAATGTCACTTAACTAATGTCGGTAAAGACTTTAGCACTCTTTATTAATGTGTCTATTTATTGTCGCTAAAAGTTGTTTTGTCGTAGCGTATTGTTGATAGAATTTATCATATTTTCCACTCTTAAATACAAAAGCTCTATTCCTTTTTTAGTTTCTCTCTTACCCCTTAATTAAAATGACAAGTTCTTTTTACTTATTTCCATCCTTAGTATAACACAAAGTTGAGAGTACAAATATATAAAATATTTTTTTAAAAAAAAGGTATATATAGCTATATACCCAGAAAAAAAATTATATATAAATTAGGTATCTGATTAATCAGCTCCTATAATTTCTTCATGAAAAATTGAATTGACGACTCTTATAATATGTAGTTCTTTTTTAGAACAAACTAAAAGTAACATTATATCACATAAAATGGAACCCATGGAGTACATACTCTTTGATGACATAGCCTGATGAAAAGGCAAATTTGATCTAATAGTTATAAATTATTTGACATTGCTGTTAGGACCTCCGAAACATCTAATTTGAAAAAAAATATTTAAAAAAAAAAATTAGGTGTTTGACAAACCTATAAAATTGCTTTTAAATAGAAGCAGAAACAATTTTTTCTGCAGTTGGGAAAAACTAAATATTTCTGTTTCTTTTTTTTTTTTGAAAAATTAGGTATTTGACAAACCTGTAAAATTGCTTTTAAATGAAAGCAGAAACTGTTTTTTTTTTTCTATTGGGAAGAAGCAGAAAAATAGTTTTTGCTTTTTTTCTCTTAATATATATACCAATATCTCTCTTATTAATTAATTAACATATCTTATGTGTTTGGTTAAGTTCCATTTAATAATTTTACTTTACGTTTATGTATAATTATTTTACATATCATTTTGCAGAATTAGAAAAAAAAGGTAACAACAATATTTTTGTAAGATTAGGAAAAAAAAGAATGACAATTAAAGATTTCAACCCTTCAAAAAAAATGTATAATATTGATTGAAAATTTAAATATGAACATTTTAATCTAATAAAAATAAAAGTTTAATTTAATTTTTTGTAATAGATGTTTAAACTAGTTTCTCTCTATAAAATAATCTGAATATTAAAAGTACATTAATACTTCTCCTTAATCATAATTTGACTCTCGAAAGCACTTTCTAAAAAGATTAATCAAACACAATTTTCTTATAAAAAACACTTTTCAAATGAATTAGTCAAACATAAATTGTTTTGTTTTTCAAAAACACTTTTCTGCAAAGTTATTTTAAAAAAATGTTTTTGAAATAAGTCGTTTTTAGCACCAATGTCAAACAGACTCATAATATGAATCTATGTCGAATCACATGTTGAGTGAAACCCCTTTGGTATCAAACTAGCATGATTGCTTAAGATTAGGGGCGTAAAAAATAACCCAAATATAGGTAATCCACCCAGAATTTTAAGGGTTGGGCTCAAGATAATTTGAATTGTGTTCAATCTGAACCCATTCAAGCCTAACCCGTTTTAAGAGAATCCTCAATTGAGCCCAATTCAATCTCCAATTTCAACCCGCTTTAAAACTCTTTACTAAGATATGTTCATATATTAAAGGTATGAATTATTATTTATTTAACATATTTTAGGATTTATCTATCTATTTGTTGCTTTTTTTTAAAAATATCTTGAGCTAAAATTTGAATTGTAATTATAAAAGTTAAATATCACTGTGTTAAAATTATTGAGATTAATCGAGTCAAATTGGGCTGGTCAAGATCCAACCCATTTTTTAGTCCATTTGAACCCAACCCATTTGAGCCCAAAGTAAACTTGGGCGGGTTCAGACCCAACCCTATTTCTATTTCAACTCATTTTAATATTTTCAATTTCAACCCAACCCGCCGCCCATTTGACACCCCTACTTGGAATATAAAGCAGGTCTTTTCGTCTAATTATTTTACCGCAAAAGAGATATATACTATCCTACTAGATTAGCAACTTTGAAGAGAAAATAGGGATCCTAATTTTTTATTTTAAAACTCATCGTGGACATAGGATTACTGTGACTGTTCCACATTAGTTCTTCAAGATTTGAGTGGTCATTTTAATTTGACTCGAGCAATCCTCATCTATTAAGCTGGTTTATGAAGTTGAGTAAGCTAAACCCGAATTTGATAACATGATATTTGAGGTGAATCTGTTTTAATTCTTATTTTCGATATTAGGGTGCATTGCTCGCACTCCAAACACCCAATCCTGAGTGTGAGGGTATGTGTGTGAAGAGTCTCGCATCGACTCCTTAAGGGATGATGAACTCTTTAATATATCTTGGACAATCATCACCTTTAAATCTAATTTTTGAAGTTTAGTAAATCCCAATGTCCATAAGAAAAAAGAAAAGAAAAATGGGTCATCTCTTTGGTAATTGTATGCAATGTAATGGTTCTCCTTTTTCCTTTTTCTATAGTGGGAAATAGGGGCACATACTCTTTTTTATCTTTAACAAAAAAAATAAAAATTGCATGGACCCTCTCTCACTTTAGACCGTTCCAAGAAAAAGCAAAAGATACCCCTAATCAGAGGCGGAACTAGGTGTGGGTTTATGGATTCGAACGAATTCACTAAATTTTTGTAGATATTTATAATAGATAATTGTGTATATATATATATATATATATATATATATATATATATATATATATATATATATTAACTTATGAACCCCTTAATTAATAACAAAATTGATTGACAAGAAAGGGTGTGAAAAGTAATAACAAAATTGATTGACAAGAAAGGGTGATGAAAATACTTTTCACACTGCTTTGCAATATTTTTCTTTTTTGTTATATAATTTTAAATTCCTAAACTCATAACCCTAGCTCTACCCTTGCCCCTACTACTAAAGAAAGTTACTATTCATTCATTTTAATATGTTTATCTGATTTTGATTTAATAAAATTAAATATGTAAATATATATATAAAAAATTAATTATATATTCTTAAATATGACGTGAAATATAAATATAAAAGTATTTTCAAAACAAAAAAAGACACTTCTTGCAAAACAGACTAAAAAAAATGAAAGTGGAGCACTACAATATTGTTGTAACGCCGCTCTCTTACCATATCATGAGTCCCTCAGGCCCCTATTTAAATTAAAGAAAGCTACATTCATAGATAGAGTATTGGTCATATTAATTTGGTCAAACGGTGGAGGAGAATTAAAGATTTAAATTTTATTAATTAACTTTAGCATTTTTTTCACATAGAAAAAAAATGTTTTTGAAAATTATAAATTAAATTTTTTTATTTGTTGTAATTTTAATATCTTTATATACAATTAAACATTTGTGGCACGTTTCTTTCATAAAATGGGATCACTGAAATATTTCATCATTTCATAGTCATCCTTCTCTTTTTCACATCCCGGAGGTCCCTTAAAGGTGGATGCTCCTTACCAAAAGTCACGACATTTTGACCGCAAGTCGAAATTTTTAATTAAGAATAATATAGTTTTTAATATCTTTTAAAAAAAAGATGAGTATCAAAAATATATTTAAATTATTTGTTCTTTTTGAGCTTCACACTTAAATTATTCGAATATAAGAAATATATTTAAAGTATCATTCATAAGTTTGAAAAGATAACTTAAATACTCTCTCCGTCCAACAATACTTGTCCAATTTAGAAAATCATAAGATAAATTATCCTTTGTGTCTATTTTGTCTTTGTTATTAAATATTATTTATCATCAAACACATTTTTCAAAACATTAAATTTAATTAATTCAAATTAAAGGATAATATAATAATATTGCACCTATTATTTATTGTTTCTTAAGGGATGTGTCAAGTCAATAGTGGACAACCATTGTTGGACAGAAGGAGTATGTGATTGTGTATGTATTACCCTCTCTATTATTTTTTTTAGAAAAATGACCACATAAATTGCTAGGGGAAAAACAGTTCCACTGTGACAAAAAATGGCAACATATTCTATATATAATAAGCCACAATGCAATTATCATTATAACTATCTTGTTAGCTTTCAACCAAAAGCTAACAAGATTTTTAGTTAATTGTAACTACCTTGTTAGCTTTCAACCAAAAGCTAACAAAATTTTTAGTTACATATTTATTATTTAGTTAAATAATAAATATGTCATTGTATGAGCTATTTATTACTCATTCCTTTTGAATTTGTTAATCTGATTTTGATATGACACATAGTTTACGAAAGTAAATTAGATTTTGAGAAAAAACATTAAGTGATACTTGAAGTTGTCCTAGATTTTCAAAAAGACACCTTAACTTTTCGTGCGTCCTATTACCCCACAAAACATTCAAAATCATAATAAATACACAGTTTTTACACAATATTTCCACTTTGGACAACAAGATCCTTTGAATGTGTAATTTCTTAAAAACAAAAAGTCGGACCCATTATTGATGTATTGAAGGATGCTCTGGTAATTTCCTACGATGAATTCATTTTGTTTGTTTCTTTTAAATTTCTTTTACTATACTAAATAATTGTATAAAATATTATGAATCACGATAATTAATTACTTAAATATTTAAAAGATATAAAAATATATAAAAGATCTGATTGACTCTTCAAATTTTACCGGTGACACATAAATTGGGACAAATGAAATAATATATATTATTTGAAAATTTCTTAGAAAGTACTATAAATTACAGTAATTAACAGCTAGAAATATTTCAAAGACAAAAAAAATTGATTGAATCTCAAGTTTTTTATCAATCAATTTTTTTTAGTACTACATAAATTGAGAAAGAAGAAATGACCTTTATTATTTGAAAATGGCATAAAAGTATTACAAATCATACAATAAGAATTAACAATTTAAAATTTTAAAAGACTTTAATGCTTTATACTTATTCTATTTCCACTTTGGACAAAAATATCCTCCCAATATGCATATTTTTTTAAACAAAAAGTGGAATCCATTATTGATGTATTCAAGGATGCTTTGGTAATTTTCCTATGATGAATTCGTTTTGTTTGTTGTTTAATTTTTTTTAAATAATTGTATAAAATATTATAAATCACAATAATTATTTACTTAAATATTCAAAAGATATAAAAATATGTAAAAGATCTGATTAACTCTTCAAATTTTATCAGTGACACATAAATTAGACAAATAAAATAATATATATTATTTGAAAATTACTTAGAAAGTACAATAATTTACAGTAATTAACAATAGAATATTTTAAAGACAAAAAAAATTGATTGAATCTCTAAATTTTATTAGTACCACATAAATTGAGAAAGAAGAAATAACCTTTATTATTTCAAAATTGCATAAAAGATATTACAAATCATACAACAATAATTAGCAATTTAGAATGTTAAAAGACATAAAAGATTTTTTACCATAGTTAACAATAATTAAAAATTTCAACTATTTTAAATTAATATTAAAGTTTGATTAACTCTTTAATTTTGTCTTTGTCACATAAATTGAAAATACATATTAGGCCCGTGCTAGCACAGGCTCCGATGTCTAGTAACTAACATAAGCAGCAATTCCAACTGAAAATATAAATTGAAACACATAACTTTACTCTATGATAATCAATTGAAAATGTAAAATAAAAAAAATTGTGTGTAGCAAAAAATAATAAATCACCCGAACGAAAATTCAAGGCTAGACTCGCCTAAGTGTGTGTATACAGAGACACATTTAGTATAGTCAACATGAGATGTGCTTCTCAAATTAATGAGTGATAGTTTATGAGTGTCTCTCATGACAGGCCCAATAATTTAGGTTGAAACTAAAAAAAAAAAAAAAGATAATTCAACTGTGTTTTTACTCTTATTAAAAAAAACAAAAACCACATAGACAAAATTTGGTCCAAACGTGTATGTGTGTGTACACACATTTGATCTAGTCAGTATTGATGTGTGTTTCTCAAATTAATGAGTGACAATTTATGTGTGTTTCTCTCGCTCCCAATAATTTATATATGAAATTAAAAAGAATGAAATAATTTAGATAGATTTTTGTCACTTTAACTCTAAAAGAAAGTACTTGTATTATTGTCTAGCTTCAATTAGCCATAATGCTAAAAAAGTTCATAATGTTAGAAACAATGATATTTGTTAGTTTCTATGTTTTTTATATTTAAAAAACTTGTTAAATTTTGAGGGACACATTATATCGAGTAAAATATTCATAAGAACTATATTTTTGACACATCTCAAATTTTTAAAAATTTCCTATAATTAATATTAACAGTGATCAAGTATTTTCCATAAAAGATAAATTTGTGGTTAGTCCACCTTGTTGCGCGCTGCTTTTGTAAGAGTAGTCAAAAGCATATGAAGTGGGTGGGTGGGAATCAAACTTTTGCATAACATATATATGATGAGACATAAAATATTGGATGGTCCACTTATAGAAGTAGCTATATAGTTGCATATTGTCAATCAATTCAATGTCTCTTTATGTTGTATACTTCAAACTTCATTTATTATTACATATGTCCCTTTGGGGGAGAATACCACATAAATTGTCTCCATATATAATTAATCTTCAAAAAAAAATCATCATAATGTTTGGTCATGAAAAGCAATCTCATGACCAATGAAGACACATATTTCTTGTTTACAAAGGAGTGAGTAGTACATAAACCATGTGTAAAGAGCCAAGCTAAGAATTTTGCTTAAGGGTGTTCAAAACTTCAAAATATATCTCTAAAAAGTTGTTTGTGACCTATATATACAATATTTCAACGAATAGTATTCGAGTGACCATAATGAGGTTAACGTAACTGTGCCAGACAAACTAAAGCACTTAAAATAAAACAGAGGAAGTACAGTAAATCCATGTTTTGGGAAATAATATCAAGAATTATGTGAATCATTAAGAAGGAAAAATCACACGGTTAAGCAAACTTATACTATTTAATTACTCATCATAGCTATAGTTTGCTATAATTACCATTCGCAACTAACATTAACCATTAATTACGTGGGTTGACTTCGAGTTTATATAATTAGTCATGTTTGTATAATTCAACACATTTGTATAACTCGCAACTAACAAATACATATGTATAATACATAATTATCTGACCAATATATATACATATACAATTCGCCTCTCTCCGACTCTCTCCTCTCTCGCTCACCTCTCTCCTCTCTCTCCCAGTCTCACTCGCCACTCTCCTCCCTATAACATGTAGCTATGAATCGTAATTAACAAATTATAGCTATGGAGCGTAATGAAACTATTTTTGAGTGGTTATATGCGAAAGTTTCTCAATAAAGAATTAGGAAATTTATAATAATTCCCTATAAGCTTGCATGTCAAACACATGCAACAATATTATTGTATTATGTTTGTGTTAATTTTAAATTCATGAGAAAATTACAAATATCACCAATATCCATAAGCAATAATTAAATTAATGTAATGTCAGATTCGGTATCGAGAGGCAGGCATTATATTGCAGTACTAAATATGACTTTGAAAGAAAAAAAAGAGGATTCTGAATTCACCACCAGATTTGACACGAATCACAATGTCTTTTTTCTTTTTTAAAAGTGACTTTAATTTAATTAGTGAACGCACTTTAACAAACCCCACACCCAGTTGAGAAACCAACAAGATTCTTCTTCTCTCCAAAACATAAGCCCATTTGTTACTTCCTCAGTTTATTTTTATGGAAAATGGTTTGAAAAACACTTTAATTTTGATCGAAATTGCTGTTACGATATCAAATTTTATGAAGGATCTTTTATTCATACACTATTTAATAGTATATTTTAAAGGTATATATGTGCCCACGTGGACACGTTACTATTTACAATGATGCAATATTTATGATGTCCACGTGGGCACATATATACGTTTAAATTATACTACTTCCTCTGTCCCAATTTATGTGACTTACTTTCCTTTTTAGTGCCCAAAACAGTGGTACATTTTTATATCAAGTAACAATTTGACTATAAAATGTCTATTTTACCCTTAATGAAATAATTTACAGTCATGCAAATTTCTATCATTCATTTTGGACCACAAGTTTTAAAAGTCTTCCTTTCTTTCTTAAACTCCATGCCGAGTCAAACTACCTCATATAAAATGGGACAGAGAGAGTACTAAATAGTGCAGGAGTAAAAGGTCCTTTCCAAAGTTCGGTATTGTTACAACAATTTCGATCAAAGTTCGGATATATTTCAGACCTTGTCCCCTTAGTTTTACTTGAGTTTGAAAGATTAAGAAATAATTTCTTATTTTGTGTATGTCTTATCCTTATTATTAAATATTACTACTATTTATTTTATAATATTTAGATGACTTATAATTAATAAACTGTGATATTACTACAATAATATTATCCTCTATTTATTGTTTCTTAATAAGTGGTGAAAGGAGTATATATATTTCTATTCAGAATATAGTAATTCTAATTTACCGGCTTTATCAAAATTATATTGGAGTAAATTTATATTTTCGAAAGTTACAAGAAATAGATGCATATATATAATCCTCAGGGGAATATTAATCCCAAAAAAGTGGCAGGAGATGTCCTACTAGCACCTAGTGCCGAAAACATCTCATCGGTAAGCATGGATATGTCAAAACCTGAGTCTTCGGACAAAGGTAAAAGCACAAGCAATACAAAGAGATATTAAAAATATCACTCCAAGAAGGAATAAAAAATCTAGTTCAATATATATCAAACTAATTCCTAGGAGGAGAAGGAAATGTTGAGGATAACCGAGAAAAGGTTAGAATAATTGTCAAAGAGCAACTAGAAAAATTGCAAATTTGCAAAATGAGTTATATTTTGAATACACTTGTGAATTCGAAGAATATTACTACAAAATATTTGACAGTAGCAAAGAAACGTTACCATATCTCGAAAAATATTTTCAGAAATTACTAGGATACTGGGCAAAGTATTTTAGAGAAGAATACGCAAAAGAAAATATAAAAGGAGATACCCTTGGACAAAGAATATCTTTTCTAAACAACAGATTAGGTCAATTATGTATCTCACATAATATACAAAGAAAAGCTAAAAGAATTAATACCCAAATATATTGTTTGGATACAAATGCAGCAACCCAATGGGGATGCAGTGACAAACCTTATAAAAAAAGAAGAAAGATTAAGAAAAGTTTAATTAAAAGAAAAAATATTTTTATACAAAATTATATACCTAAGAAAAGGTATTATAAAAAGAAAAATGATTTCAAAAGAACTAGCCAACAGAAAAATGTAAATATTATAATTGTGGTGAAGAAGGTCACAAAAGTTACGAATGTAACAAAAAAAGAGTTAAAATATCAAAAATTGATAGAATAGAAATAGATTCTGATTTAGAGTCAGTAAAATCAATAGGAAGTGAAGATTTCTTTGATGAATTATATGAAGAGTATTCAACAGATTTAGAAGATTTTGAATAAATGAATAAAGAAGTACAAAAAAAGGAAGACAGTTCAGTTCAAGTTATAGAAATTGAAGAAGACCAAAAATGTTACGCCTTAAAAGCAACATTCGACGGTGAGTTACTAAAGAAAATCCAACGATTACAATTAAATCTTAAAACAGGTGATAATATATTTAATAAAATGCAAAGAATGTTTGCTAGAAATAAAATTTCATATCATGAACATCAAGAAATAGAGAAGGTAATAGAAATTACCCAAACAACAGGGAAACACAAATTAGATCTATTAACAAAACCTATGATAAACCAAATTCTTAGGAAAATTCCTGAAAAGAAGAGAAAAAAAATGAATTATGTTCATTTAGGAGGAATTCAAATTCTTGTCAAATCGACTTTCAAAGAAGGGATCAACTGCCCTATTGTTATCAATATTTCAGATGAAAGATTTATAAATGCTCGATAAGGAAATGTAGGTATAGTAGAAGGTAATCCAGCTTATACCAAACTCCTTTTTACCTATTATCCAAAATATTGTATTTCATTGAAGGATGCAGATTTTAATGACGCATTAAGTCTACATTTTCAAGTAAAAAGAAAAGACTTGTTTAAATCAGGTAATCATATTATGAGTATATATTATCAAGCGTTGTATACAGTCACCAATTCAAATTATGGAAAAATTTACAAAAATAAAGAAATTATTGAAATAGATAAAGAATGTGCAAAAATTGCAAGAATTGTTGAAGCAGAAATTCAGCAAGCACAAATTTCAGAAGAATATGAAATTCAATTTGAAAAAACACAAGAAATAGGAAGCTCTAGTAGCAACCCAAGACTTTCTTTAGAATATGGAAGAAATTCCATTAGAAAAAGTATATCACAAAGATATAATAACAATACTTTAGAATTATCTAAAGTTTCTAATATTGCTAGCATTATAGGAAGAATCTATAATGAAACAGAGTGGAAAGACCAAGAAATCTTGATACAAACTGACGCAACAGCCAATCATGTTAAAAATATTCTATTAGAAGGTTTACCAATCTATGAAGGTATCCCATATACCTACAAAACCTTTGAAGGAAATAACTATAGCTGTCAAAAAATGGTAGATTTGCCAATAAAATTAGATACCATAAGGATAACAGTTCCCTGTTATATTACCAATCACGAAAGTGATCACAACCTTATTTTAGGAAATCTATTCCTTAATAGTTTAGAAGACTATAGTATAGGAAAAATGGAATAGGAATTAGTTATAAAAACGAAACCTGTTTCATAATAAAAAATGCCTAAAGAGACATCTTGTAAAATATCATTATTCATAGAAATAACTTTTTATGATACTAAACTAACAACTTGTTGTCAAATTGATACCAGATTCGAAGCTAGTTTAGCCAAATTTTTTTTAATAAAAAATTGGGATATCAACAAAAGTACCATATCAATGATAGGAATTACAGGTGACAAAGAAAGACTTTCCAAAATGAAAGAAAAAGTAGAAATAATTTTAGGTTCAAAAATTATTTCTATAAACAAAGTTTATGCCTATGATAAATTAGAAACTGATTTATTATTAGGTAATGATTTTCTTCAACAATTTCAGGATTATCAACAGACCCTATTTATGATAAGCCTTAAAACCCCTTGCGGACATTTTATCAAAGTCCCAAGAAAACAAAATCCTTATAGTCTTGAAAAGGATAACGGAAAAAGAAAATACTTAGATAATTTAAGAAAAATATCATGTAAGTGTCTTAATTTAGAACAAATTAAGAAAAATTTACAAAAATCTTTTGGAGATATTTCATTAGAAAAATGGGGAAAAAATCAAGAAAGGGCTATCCTAACTCTCAAAGACCCTAGTATCATCATTAGAGTAGAACCTATGCTTTATAATGAAGATGATAAATTGAATTCAAAATTCAACCTAAAGAATTACTCAATTTAAAACTTATCAGAATGAGTAAAAGTCCTCATAGTAGCCCAGCATTCATGGTAAGAAATCATGCTGAAATAAAAAGAGGAAAAGCTCGTATGGTTATAAATTGCAAAAGAACTTAATAAAAATTATTTATTTGATGGATATTTTATCCCAAATAAAAATAATCTAATAAACCTCGCAAAAGGTAAAACCTATTTTTCAAAATTTGACTGCAAAAGTGGATTTTGGCAAGTAAAATTAGCAGAAGAATCTATCCCATTGACTGCATTAAGTACACCTAATGGACATTACGAATGGATAGTAATGCCATTTGGACTAAAAAATGCCCCTCAAATATTCCAGAGGAAAATGGATAAAATATTTTCTGTCAAGGAATTCTTGATAGTCATAGATGACATATTAATATGTTCTAAAACATATGAAGAACTTTTAACTCATCTAAAAGAATTCTCATAAATCTGTTTAAAAAATGGAATAGTTTTAAGCCAAAAGAAAGCAGATATAAACAAAAACAAAATAGAATTCTTAGGAATGATTATTTCAAAGAATGGAATTGAACTCCAAACTCACATCTCAAAGAAAATTGTAGAATTTCCTAACAAGTTAACAACTAAACAAGAAATACAAAGGTTTTTAGGATGCCTTAATTATGTAGGAGAATTTATTCCAGATCTAGCAAAGAAAAGGAATATACTGCAAAAATTAATAAGAAAATCCAATAGACTTGGTTGGACTAAAGAACATACACAATGTATAAAACAATTAAAAGAAGAATGTTCTAAGTTACCAAAACTTAGATTACCAGATGAAAATGACAATTTGATATTACAAATTGATGCGTCAAATTATTATTGGGGAGCATTGTTGCAAACCGATCTGAATGAAATTTGCAGGTACACAAGTGGTACATTTAATGATGTAGAAACAAGATATTCTACAAATGAAAAAGAATTACTAGTCATTGTTAGGGGAATTAGGAAATTTTCAGCTTTCCTTCTACCTAAACAATTTGTTATTAGAACTGATAACACGCAAGTGTCAAGACTAATTTTCAACAAACTTTCATCGGAATCGCAATATAGAAGATTGCATAGATGGAAGGTTTTATTATCATTTTATTATTTTAAAATAGAACATATTAAAGGAATAGATAATTCTTTTGCAGATTTCCTGTCTAGAAATGTCCAATATGGACAATTGAACGCAAATCCTGATAAACTGGGTATTTGAAAATATGCAATTGATGTAAGATTCAATCAATGACAAAAGCCAAAAATTATTCAACATTAGAGATGATCTAATGAGCTTGTCTGAACAAGCGAGAAAAATGCAGTACGAAATCAATTAGCTAAGCAATAACCAAGCTGAAAACATAAATGAATTTCTTCTATTATGTGAACATTTAGACACATGTCCAAAGAGGAATTCAATCCTCAGGGGAATATTAATCCCAAAAAAGTGACATAATATGTTCCACTAGCACCTAGTGCCAAAAAAATCTCATTGATAAGCATGGATATGCCGAAACCTGAGTCTTCGGACAAAGGTAAAAGTCAAGCAATACAAAGAGATATTAAATCTAACGAAGAAAAAGATTCATCCTCATAAAGAGGTGAAAGAATTATTTCTGGGAAACCAGAAGGCTCTAACAAAGTTCCATCAGGAACCAAAGTTTTTTCTTCTTTTCAGGTTGGAAAACAACATCCAAAGGAAAAACAATATCTAGCCTTTACAAAATTCATCTATAATCTCCCTGAAGAAAGTGGAGAAACATTCGAAGTTTTGGGAACAACAAGTTTATTTTCGAGAATCTCCATATTTCCAAACGGATCACCAGGGTTCACTGCCCAATTATTCGAGTTCGGATACTTAGACTGAGTCTATGCAAGATCTGATTTAAATGAACTATCAGAATTACCTAAGCAATTAGTTAATTTAGTTAAAACATATGCCCAAGGCGAAGGAGTTTATTGCAGATTTTTCAGCATTTTCATGAAATGCAAAGACTTGCAAGTATATTTTCCTACAATAAATCATATAACGATAGAAAAATTGAAGGACTTTAACATCAAGGCATCAGGAGTAGATAAAAAACTTTCACACTTGAATTAAAAGTGGATACAAACCAAAAGAGCACTGGGAATAAAAGCTCTATACTTTATTCTCAAGCGATTTTACAACGAGGACTTTAAAGTATTGGATTACGATCATGATTGGGTCCTAATGACGAAAGGAAGATCTAAGTCCAAATTTTAAAAGAAAAAATCTTTGATATTGAGTTACATAGGATGGAAGCTACAGAAGAAACATGGAAGCTAGCTTGTAAAATGCTAGACCATAAACATGAGTTACTACAAGAAGACGAATAAAGTCTGAAATGTAAGCTGCCAAAAGGACAAAATAAATGACGTAAGCACTTACGTCAAAGAAGATAAAAAGAGAATAATCTTATCGCTTTTACTTTATCTCTTTAGTCAATAAGAGATATCACATCATGTCGGCCATCAACATCTAGGATGATTGAAGGATGAAAAGAAGAAATAAAAATTTTCTAGGGATCTCCCGGAAAAAAGAAAATATTGTAATAAGTCCCTCCTTGCATCTATAAAAGGATGGGAACTTCTCAGAATGAGGTAGACTATCTTTTCTTTAAGACATCCATTAGAGAAAAAATGTTAGGTACCTCTGAAAATATGAGTAAGTAGAAACTTCTCCCTCCAGGAAAAAGTATTTCTCAATATGTTGTGAGTATAGATATAATATAGTATGGTTTGATTGTAAAAATTATAATATGAAATAAAAGGTTGGTTTTTATATCTCTCTTCTTTAAACTCCATAAATAGTCTTAAGTGAAGGTTGCGATCTTCAGCCCGAAGGAGGAACAGTAAAGAAGTAGCCAAAAGATTGAGGTCGTTAGGGTGAAATACTGTTCACAACCTAAAGGAGAACTACTGCGGTAGTGATAAGGACTGTTCATCGATAAAAAAAAAGGAAGGTATACACACACTTTATTATTACATATTATTAAGTTTACAAGCAAATTATATTATATTGTGTGCATACCTAAACATAGAAAGAAATACTTAGTACCTATAGGGAATAAAAAAATAAAATTTTAAACACTTATTTATAATTATGTCCTTGAATTAAGAAAAATGAAAAATATTCAATATCATATGCATATAATAAGGAAAAGAGCCTGGAGGCATAAGATAACTCTACATCATTTTGATAGAGCAATTCCAGAAATGGAACAAGCATATTTGCATGCTAGCTTAAGATCTACAAGAATCATCTTAGCTATACATGAAATGAAGATGCATAGAATACAAGAATTCTTTGAATATAAAAATGCTAAGGCAATCTTAAAAAAATGCGTATTATTTACCGCATAATTTTATCCACAACCCTGTCAGTTGACAGCAATCACCAAATGGTATCAAAGCCATGGAACTAGATCTAATGCTAATCAAATCTTTATGGTATATAGAGTTAAAACCTTAATATCAATATTACAGGTAATTAAACATTTAAAAAAAATAAAAATTATTACCATCATCACATTAAAAAAATCAGAAGAAGATTTTTATATGTATGAAATAAACTAGGACTATAATGATCTAGTAGAAGACATGAATACATCTGATTATTACTTTTCAGAATAAAAATGAGTTTAAAAGAAGTTGTAGACTTATTAAATGACTTAATAGAAAGTCATAAGCAAATAGCCTTAAGGTTAAAATTAACGGAATTAGAAATAATATCTTTAAAAGAAAATATTTCAGGAAGAATTACAAATATAATAGAAAAAACAGAAAAGTTTGACAAAAAAGTAAGTCAAAAATACATAAACGAACTTTTAGCAAAAAAGTTTGCAAGTAAAATTTTTTATCAAAAGGGAAGTCTAGATGATAAACTCATACAAGAATTTTTAGAAAAACAAAAAGGAAAAAAAAAAGAAGAAATAGAAGAAAAACAATCTAGAGAAAACGTTCTAGAAAAAGAATTAATTGAGACAGAAGAAAATATAGAAAATGAATGAACTAGATGAACTAGTTTATGCAATGGAAGACTTAGATCTTTCAGAGAAATTAAATGTCTTTATGAATAAAGAAGACACATGGGATACAGGAGGACCCCAAGGAAAATTCGAGAATAAAAATCAATCAAAATCTATAAAACAAGAAATTTGGGATCCAGAAAATATGGAAACAAGAAATTTTGTACCTAAAGCAAAAAAGAATAAAGACTATGTAAGTCAATTTCAGAACAATAGTAAATCCAAATATATGCCTAATAGACTCCCGACAGGAGATGTAGGATCAACTCAATTTCTAGATCTAGAATGCAAAAGAGATCCAAAAGTAAGCTTAGATCTATGGTCACAAAATATGTTTCTTTACTATATATATATATATATATATATATATATATATATATATATATATATATATATATAAATAAAATAGGAAAAATCACCCACATATATATTTAAGGGATAATAGTATGGGTTTTAAATCTACTTTTAAAATATTCTTGCTCATAACCGTTTAATTACGGATTATAAAAAATTAATTTTTATTTATAAATCAATTTAATTTTACTTTATTAAAAAATTAGTCTTTTATAATTTTATATTTATTATTAAATGATATAAATAAAGAATCTACTGCAATTATCTCTTACACATTTTTAGAAATTTTACCTTGATTTTTGTTCCTTTTTTTACTGTTACACATCAAATTCAGACCCCTCATGTCACCACCCTTGTTCTAGTCAGCACCCCACCACCCCGACATTCAAAAATTACCAACTCCTCTATCACTTCTTCAATCATCTTCCATAGAAACTGTTTCTACATCTTACTATCACCTCTTCAATCAGAAAATCTTCATTCTACAATCAAAAGAAAGGGCAGATGCCAACAATCATCAATTATTCATACCAATATCATGCCAATAGAATACCAAAATAATTCCAACTTATAAATAGTAATTGTAATTTCTTAAATAAACAGTATACCAAATTCATTACATTATTATCACCAAATTACATTCCATAATAATGCCAAAAAAAAACCATTCAAACCATAAAACATTATAGAATGAAGTATACACATTTCATACATATATCAGGCTAACATTATTACTATTTCATCCCATAAGTAGTAATTTTTTAATAGCAGAATCACGCCAATATAGTACAAACATAATACTAATTTTAACAATTATTTGTTGTTTATTAAGTAAACAGTATATGAAATTCATTCAAATATAATTTCAAAATCGTACAAAAAAATGGTATGTAATTTTATGTATTTTTTTTAACTAGAAACCTTAAATTAAAAAAATAAATTCATACCAAAATCTATTTCAATTTCAAACAAATACTATGTAATCTCAAAAAAAAATATTCATACAAAAACATCACAATTAAATTCTATTATACACAAACAAAATCTGGAAATTTCCTTTCCAGTATCATTGTTCTTAATTTTTTTTTACGTTTCAGTAGTATAGCAATACAAATAAAAAATGGCAAAAAACACTAACCTGAATGATCCCATCTACCACCATACTTTATTGACATTGATAAGAAGCCGTCCATTACAACAAAATGAAGATTATTGAATAAAAACGAATTGGAACTAGTTGTGAGTGATGACAAATTATAGAAAAAATTGAGAGGAGAGAGAAACGTTTGAACAAAAGAAGAAAATTTGTTTTTGAACGAATTTGAGTTAAAAAAGGAAAACAAATATTCCTTTTTTTTTTTTTTTAATCTCCTAATTTTATGGCACATATTAATTACTTCTAATATATCTATTTTTACCTTATATTTTTTCAAACAAATTAAATTTTTACTGTTATTTTAAACATTTTTTTTAACAAAATGTTAGAGCCTGCAATTTTTTTATTGTTACAACTTGAAAGAATTATTATAATGTCATAACTTGAAATTATTACTTCACTACTTATCATATAGATAAACCCATCGTCAAAATAGCAACATTTTTTACGTATGATTATCCGTCAACAAGGTTAAAATCAAGAAGCTTAATTAATTGGGTGATTGATTTATGAGCAACTTTCAAAAATCACTATAGTTTGGGCTTAATTAGAGAGATACAATTAGCTTAATTGTCACCCATTGCTACATGTTAGAAGATGCAGAGACGCGAGTGAGATTGGTAGAGTGAGGAGAGAATGTGTGTGAGAGAGAAAGGAGAAAGACGAGTGAGATTGGGAGAGAGAAAGGTGAGAGACGAGCGAGATTTGAGAGAGAGGAGACATGCTGTATTAATGAATGTAATTGATTTGTATCCACAACTTTATCAATGAATACAATTGTATCAAGTGTAGATGTTCCTTGTGTATTCACCCTCTATCAAGTGTATCAACGGATATAATTGTATCAAGTATATCAACGAATACAAATTGTATGATTAGGTTGTTTTCGCAAATGTAAACATTATAAAATTACAGAAAACCCTAGATACGCAGGTATAAAGGGCCGGCCTACCACGTTAGCTTCCCCGTTACAAGATGGGCGTGGAGAAAGGCAAACCCAGGAATTGAAGATATATAGGGCACCACTGCTTTAAAGGAAAACCAAAATAAATAAATAAATAAATAATGCTTGAAACACAACTTCAACCAGTGCAACTAAATGAGTTCATAGTACACAATTAAATATATCATCCTTTCTTAGACTACTGGGTCCACGTGCGCCATCACACCGCTAGGTGTGGAGAGAAGTAAGATAAATTAACCTTTCCTTTATTGACAGTTAATTTGCATAATAACTGCAGATTTCTCCAGATATCATTAATGAAGTACCAAGATGGTAGAGAACAGTACAGGACTCAACAATTTACCATACAGATTATTATAAAGTCATCAATAACATAAAAGTTCTGCTACAAACTATCTAATATGAATTCTGCAGATATACACATGCTATTTCTTTCCTTTTGTAATACCCCAGAAAACATGCTGGGACAAGGTTCCACTGCCTTGCTTCCTTCCTAAGGTCATTCACTGTCCAAGTCGAGAAATAATCATTCCACCAATTAAAACTAACATAGGCCAACAAAAACAAAGCCCTTGGACACATAACTGAATCTTGAAAAACTATTCTCACAAACAATGAGTATAAGTCAACAAAACATTTATGACAAACTTTCTTTCTTGCTGTTTGGAGAATAAATACATTGTTAGTAAGGTATGTTGCAATCTATCCAAATGATAGGGGACAAAGATTATATGTCAGAAAAGATAACTGAAGCGTGCGGAGAGGACATTGGAAAGCTTAAGAGCTTTTGTGCCATTTTACGATACTCCAGAGACATCCATTGGTATGTGGAAGCAATGGCAAACTCTTTTAGCACGGCTGCGTGCTTGAGCAAATATTTTACCAATTGCAGCACAAACTTATTTTCACTTGATGATCCAGAAAAGTTATTGATCGTGATGGTTTTCAGATGTGAAAATGAGCATTTAACATTATGCTTCTCAAACCTCTCGCTCAGTTCATCCTCATCTGTGTACCTTGCCAACAGATTCTGTAGGAAAGAATACACCTATATTAACCAATTATTGTCCTTAGAAGAAAGCATGAAGGCAAGGAGTTGATTGTGGATAAAACAAAAAGGTGAAGAATTTTTAAATTCAAGGAACATATTAGCAAATGTTACAATGTGGTATATCCAAACATCAAAAATGTGTTTCAAAGCATCTGATCATTTATTATCCCTTGTTAAACATCTACTCCCAGCATCTATAAAAAGTTAACTCATCGAATCAATTTTGATAATGACAATATGCAATCTCTGTCAAAGAAACGCAAGCTGCACTATTTTATGAAGGAAAATAAATTGAGAGAACAAAAAAGTTCTTCCGAACATCTTCCAAGAAAAAGGAACAATAAGCACACAGCTATAGCAGATTTAACAAAGACAATTATGAACTTTTAAGACTAGAGAAGCAGATTTGAACAAAAAATATGGCTGAAGATTGCACTTTCCCGTGGCTTATTTGGTGTCTTGAACATTATATTAGAAACATTTGGTGTGGAAGCCGATTCTTTACTTATTGTGAATGTTGTCAAGCAAGTTGCAAAAACTTCTTGGCGATATGACTCTATTATTGAAAAGATTAAAGAGTTGAATCATAAGTCAAGGTAACAATACTGTTACAGCGAAGCCAATGGTGTGGCTGATTCTTTAGCTGGATAGAGTCACCTAGTGGGTGCAGAGAATAACATTTTCAGCTTTAACTCACTAGCAAGAGAAGCTAGAGGGGTGTGCAACATTTTTGGAGAACCTACTATAGTTTTTGAATAATCTGATATTCAGGAGGAAAATTTGCAATGTGCTCTGTATAAATTTCCAAGAGGAAAATTTGTGATATGATCTTGTTGCAAATTTGCAATGACAGAGTTGAGAGAGTATTTTCCACAACAACTAAAGGTTAAAAGGGCATGCAACATTTTCATTAGATTAACGGAATATTTTAATTCGATTGACGGACATGAGGATTTTGCTGCTGTCTATTCGTATAGCTATTTCATCAATTGGTGAGAAGGAGAAAATCCATGGAGGAAGACTATCAATTTAGAATTTTTTCATTGGACCCCTTGGTTTAATCCCAAAGAAGAAGAATCCATTGCTTTGACTTGGATATCATTTCAGAATTTACTGGTGCAATTTTTCGTTCGAGAGGCATTATATTTGTTAGCATCAGCAGTGGGCAGACCTTTGGTTGTTGATAGAGCAACCACAGATCAAACAAGGCCAAGCACAGCAAGAGTTAAAGTTTGAAGTCAACTTACTGGCTGCACTGCTTTGCCTGAACGTGTGAGATTGCTCATTAGAGCCAAAGAGTTGTCATGTATACTAAAAATACTTGTTCCAAAATAGTTGTCAATTTAAACAATCAAGAGAGGAGTAATTGTAGTAGTCACAATTATAGTAGTCACAAATTTTCAATTAAAACCTAGAGAGAAGTATTAAAAACACTCATAAACTTGGTGCGAATTATTAATTTTGTCATTAAACTATTGACAACTTTAAAAATACTCTTTTACTTGGCTAACTAAACTTACATACACATCTATCATGCTATTCACATAAACGTGTTATTTACACATGTATATGTAGAATTTTTTGCTGATGTAGCATATACATCATAATGGATAGTATCAGTCCAAACCTCTCAACTCAAAGTATTGATAAAGCACGGTGAAAGAAAAATACAAAAAGATCTTTCATTTATATTGCCTCTAGATGTTGATGTTGTGATGCTCATGAGCAAGAAATGTCAATTTACCCATTTTTTGCCAACTCCCATAGTCGTTAGAGAAGAAGAACCATAATACATAGATAAAAGAGTCGAATGAATTGATAGTGTTCCAAATAATAACATATGATTATTAACCTTCATATTGACGTACATGCAACCATCAAGGTCACAGAGATGAAGTATGCAGATTAATATGCAAGGTATTAACCATCAGGGAAATGCTAGGGAAATTATTAATGCAAGACGAGCTGCACAGAGTGTTCGTAATTTGGGTGAGAAATCAGATGCTACAGGTTCTGAAGTTGGTCAGACCATTCATGGCACAATAGCTGAGGTACAGATTTTAGGCAATCAGGTGTTAAAGAAGGCTGCTGGGAACAAGAAGATATTAGAAGACAATATTCAGGGGAATGAAGTTGTCACTGGGGGCAGCAATCGCCCGAAATCATGAAAGATGGAGCGTTGAGTTCAAAAGAAATTGCAAGTTCAAGTGCTAGACAGATGCACCGGAAACAGGGACATCATACAATTTTGAAACCGACAGATCTAGAAACTGAAGTAGCCGAAAAATCTGCAAATTTGATAGATGCATCACCTGAGAATTCTGCGCAGCAGTTCTAATGTTCAGAAGAGTAATAATACTATAGACATGGCGGTTCTTGATGTACTGATGAGTTTGAATATTGAAAGAGTGAATTCTCTTACTCCTATTAACACTAGTAAGCAACTACATGTTAGACCTAGTGATTTTTCTCGAAGAAGTTCTCGAGGTGCAAACATTTTTGAGAGAAGCGAGGAGGATGCCACACTGGATGAATATTTTAAAAATGAAGCTAGGGAAGCTGCAATATCTCCTAGGCAACGATGAATTGGAAAAAACAAAAATAGAACTCCTGGAAGGAAGCACAGTTGGGATGGTAAAGTCACTGAGGAGATTGCTATTAAAAAAAAACTTCAATAAATTTTCTTTCCTAAATTACTTAAGATTAGAAATATGTTGATATATATCAGCTTATTCCTCCACTAATAGTTGTTTGATTTGAATAACATGAAGTAATATAAATAAAGGTCGAAAGAAAACTTACTCTTTCATTGTGATTGTACCAACAACCAATGATCAATGTCTCAAGATCCGATGAGCTCTGTAGAAAGCTGTAAATTCCAGGGAAGTCCAATTGTATTACGGCTAGGTTCAGTTCTAAGAATTTCCGGCTTGATGGTGGAGGACGCCACCCTTTCAACTCTAGGATGGACAGGCACTGATAAACCAAAAACAGACAAACCAAAATATGTCAAAACAAGCAAACATGGCATACTTAATAAATGAAATGCACATTGATGGATATAACATAAAAACAACTTGGACTATATGACTGTACACATCAACGTGTTCATGGTTAGCTTGCAAATCCAAAGATGGACCTTTAAACACTTGGAAAAACCTATCAACGTAACTTAAAAGTATGATATGTGTAAATCAAACCAAATTTTACATGTTGTATCCATTGCAAACTCTTTAGTACTGACCAACTTAGTTATCAGATTATAAGTAGAGCACTGTTAAAGTTACTATAGTGATGATTCAATAGTAAATAAAAATTCAAGATTGCAGTATGAAGTGTATGAATAAACCTCGATGCACCAGGTACCCAATTCAAGATTCTGGACATGGGCAACACTATGAAGAAGTTCCTTCAAACAGCTAAATTCCATCTCCAAGTCTTGTTCTTCATTCTCAAAATTAAAATTTAAACGAAAGATTGCAGTGACAAGTGAAGGCACATTTCTCTGGCCAATGCGTATCTCACTGCACAATTCCAAAACTTCTAAATGCTGAAGATGTGGAGCTACTATTTCAAGCCAAATCTCATCATTGTCATTGTAATAAGATTCTATCATCACTTGTGTCAACTTGACAGAGTTGATTTCGAGACGTTGCAGGCCGGAAAAATTATCTAGTTCCAAGCTTTTCAAGTTCGGGGAACCAGATAATATCTTTTCCATAGCATCATCTGTCAAATCAATATACCCAATCTTAAGAGAGCTTAGATTAGTCCAATCAACAGTAGTACGAGGGTTAAGTTGGCAATTCCTCAATTCCAAATCCTTAAGCAACGAATTCTTAAATGCATACGAAGGGAAGTCATACGTTTGATCATTTATAGATAACAATCCAAGCAAAAATTCTTCCACCTTAGCAACTTTAGTAGCGAAACTAACCCATAAATCAACATACTTAGCATAACAGTGTTCGTACCTAAATCCCCCAATGGTAAATCTGGGGATTTTATCGCACGACTTACAGTAATGAAGTTCTGTAAGTGTGGACGACAGGTAATCAAGTGTGACGACTAGATTTTCAGTTTGGGGGAAGTTGAAATCGATTGACATTGGAACAGACATCCAAAGAGACCTCCATCGTTTACCCAGTACGCTGGCTCGCACAACTTGTTTTCCATCCGGCACCATAGACAGGATGTGAAGAAGGATGGCATCGGGTAAATCACTGATTCGGTCTTTTTTATGCCTTCCGATCACAACCAATCTCTTTAGCTTCATCGGACTCTGAATTTCCATGGATTTTCCTCTGTTCTTGTTCCCTGTTGTTTGAAATTTGAGGTCGACTGAAATTAGGGCAGGGATCAGGATGGAGGGGATCAAAATTACCCGTCTCATGTAAATGTTCGAAATATTTGATCGAAATAAGTCATTATTTAAATTAATTTATTAAAAAAAATATTTTTTTTATAAAATTAAAATAAATGTATTTGATAGTAACTAGTAACGTATTAGGCTTTATTTTATTTGAAAAAAATTCAATGACAAAAAGATAAATAATTGACAAAGTAAACATACATAAAACGTTGTTCGTTATATTCGGAGAAACATTTTTTTCATAGCTAAAATAACAATGATTCTTTAAAATCCAATCATGGACAATCGAATCTTACAAATGCGAAATTGACTCCTACAAATTTAGTCTTGTGAATTCATTTATAAAACATTATGGATAGTAACGTTTTAACTTTAAAACATCACTATCAATTACGATACTCTTTTAAAGTTACACTCCTTTATTTTTCAAGATGATCATAGATGATTATAAATTAAACACTGTTGCAATGAATGATCAACACATCATCATAATAATTTTCAACAAAATTTGTACTTGTGTTGTCCATTGTTGGAACAACATTCACAAAAAATCATCAGATATGAATTAAATAAGTCAAGTCAATGTACATAAAAATATAATAAGATTTTACGATAGTTTTAATTTTTTTTCTTATTTGTTAATTATAAAAAAAACGTTTATTTTTACGTGTAGGGAATAAAGATGATGAACTTTGAACATGATATGATAGTTACTTTCTATTGGAATGATGAAATAGTTATTGAAATGAACGTATTCAAACATACAGAATGTGCTAGAACAATTATTCGCTAGTCTACTTCAAACGAACTTTGTTGAATTTGATTAGATTGTTGAATGAGAAAATAAGAGCAAATGGTAAAAATATTTAAATGAATATTTCTGAAAATATTCACGTTCAATTCAAGGTACCAATTTAAGGTTCATTGAGCTGAAAATTGAGAATGACCAATCTTTGCTATAATTTTTTTTTCATACCTAAAAAAATTGTGAATAAGATTGATATGAATATATTGAAAATTGTAAACAACAAATCAACAAATCAAAATGATGTATTTTAAATTAGTGGTCAACATGATTATCACATAAATCTTATGGCAAAAAACTATAAATTTGTCGTGCTCAGTCAATCTCATCTTGCAGAATCGATTATTTAGTATCATTTCAACAATTGTTGATGTGCGACCATCAATTATTTGAGATCAGGAAAAATAATAAATATATATTTTACTGAATTTTAGTGTAATAATTTAATAAGATAATTTCTTTTGTTAATAAACTTAAATTATCTCTAATTAAAACAACTTGTCTTTTTTATGCAAAACAACTATGGACAAATGACAATATATTAATCACAATTGAAGTTGGATTACCATTTTCTCCTTTATTTAAATATTATTTCTACTTTTTAATATACAAAATGTAAAAATATATTCTAATAACTAATGTCAAGATCCGAGTCTACACCCCATTCGAGACACAATACTCAAAATCATGAGTAGTCCCAAGTTAACCCTTTGCATAACATATCAAAGTATGTCATATGAAACTAATGCGAAAGTTGAAACATATGCTTAATATGGAAATCAATAAATTCATGATGATTAAACAACTAATGTCTGAAATAAGCCTCTAACATTTAGACTGAAGAAAATAAGTTCATCGGTACATGGCCCTCAGTTACCTCAAACCGAATAAACAAAGAAAGTACTAAACTTTGACCAACAACTAATTTAGGAAGTCCTAAAATGAGGAGGACTCACCAACTGCTGGTTAGAACTATTGCAACCTCACTAGCTGTGACTCTGAATACGGACGCCAAAATCTACACCATAAAAGGATGCAACACAGAGAAAAGTATGCGTCAATACATGAAATGAATTGAGTAATTAAGGGGCACTAGCATAATCGTAAAATGGCATAACGAGGTCAGTAAAAATAAGATTTTCAAAATCATATTTATAGTGAAAGAACTTAAGAATAAAACACTTGGAGTTCATGTTTACATATCATTCAAAATCTTCTTTCAAAAGCATATATAGAGATGAGTCTATTTCATTTGCCTTGCAAATTATAGTTGTAAATAGCATACTTAAAGTGAATAAAGTAAAGTTAAGAGCATATCGTAAAAAGGTGCATAAACTGAGGAGTTTCTTATAACCGACATAGACCATCTGAGCTCATGATGTCCAACAAATAAACAAGTTGGTAGGGTTGCCCTATATCTTGCCAGAGTATATGACCATATCATATCTATTTGGATTCACTAATCTGAGCCTCTCAGGGCTAAAAGGTCAACTGACAAAGAGGTGAAACATAATCCTATGCTGGCACATAGTTATGGGACTTGAGTTTCCAAGCCCGCATCCTCTATATACTAAATAGTCCTTACAAAATAACATATATTCATATAATGCTCATGGGTATGAAAATTACTTATTAGTTTGAATCATATGTGATTTTAAGTTAAAAAATTATATCTTAAGTAACCTGAATTCAGGTTGACATTCATATCATACTGGTCTTCATGCTGAAAAGTCATGAATGTTTAAGGAACCATGAAAATCATGTTAAATCAATATAATAAGATTTTTAGAATCAAAGTAAAACAATGAAAATATGAATTAATGAAGAATATCATAAGTTCATAAAAAGGTCCTAACTTTGTTTCTAACGATCTTGAAGAATTCTTGAAAATAAAAAATACTTTAGGCATGAGAGTGAAGTGATACTCTCATTGAACCCTTACATACCTAGGAGGTTGAGATTTGAAAGAAGAACTCGTTTGAAAAACTTAAAACCCTAGATTCTGCCTTACTTGCGGTAGTTTATGAGTTTGAAGGAGTTAAGAGTGTAGGAACAGAGTCTTGAGCGTGAAAACCCTTTTAGAATATGTGTAATGTCGTGGCTTAGACTTAGAAAAAGTGGGAAAAGACAAAATAAATCCCAATCATAAAGCTGTCAAAAACCTTTCACGAGGCCATCTACGATCCATCGATCCCATCCGTGGAAGTCAAACTGAAATTTAGAGTTTCTGAAGTTCATTATACGGGCCTAAATTACGGCCCGTAATTGAATTTACGACCCATAATCAGATATGTGGAAATCAAGCCCAAAATTAGAGTTCAGGACTTAATTTTACGGGCTGAAATTAGACCAAAAAATGACTTTCAAAAGTTTTTAATCACAACTGAACAATACATGTAGTACTCAAATTTACAACCCATAGATAAGGTTCATTATTATTGACTCTGAAAAATCTGTTATGATTGTCTCTGATAAAATGGTCATAACTTTTTACTTTGAACTTTAAATGAGACAAACTTGGTGGATTTAGAAAGAAAACTCATAGACCTTTAATTTGATAGGTCATGGACCACCTAATTATTATATGTGTTGACACCCAATTTTGACCACCCTATTTTCTTCTAATTCATTATTTTCAAACTTCTAAATTAATAATGTATTAAAATATATTTTTCCACAACTATTTTTTACTACAACGTGTAACATCCTGAAAATTTCTAAGTTAAGATTTGAACTATTCTTCATTTGTGAATAAGATGGAACCAAGTGATTCTTAATTTTCCTTATGTGTAAATGTCAATTCTTTAGTGTGGAATGGATTTGGATATGAATTAAGGCCACTAGAACCCCCTAGCACAAAGTTGAGTTGAAAGTTTCCGTACCGATTAGGTTTTGATGTAAGATTCTACTTGGGTTCACTTCAAACGATTATATTTCTTATCACATAAAGAACTAGGTGGCCCATTACATATAAAATTAAAGGTCTTTGAGTTCTCTTTCCAACATCACCAAGTTTGCTTCATTTGAGCTCAAGGTAAAAAGATATGCTCATTTTAGTAAAGCTTTCTTTTTAAGGCATGTAAATCGTTTTAGAGGGCTAGTTTGGTCTTTTTCCACTCCTTCTAAGCCTAAACCACGTTTTTTCTTCACCTAATTAAGGTTCTAATCAGTGTTAAACCATCTTTTCACGTTCTTTAACACTTAGAAGAATTAGAGCAATGTTCCAAGAGGATAAAAAAAACTAGGGTTCAAGCGCTCTCCAAGTTTCCATCAATTTTTGCCAAGAACCTTTGTTCTTTTCAGGTATGTAAGACTTTTCACAGTATTAGACTTGTTCATCCTCACGCCCTACATCTCAATTTAGTCAAGAAATCATTACATCTAAAGGATCCATTCGTACTCCTTGACATTGAATTTGGTTCTTTAACAATTGAGGTTTTGATTATTTTGTTTTGTGAATCCTACAATGTTATTCAGGCTTAGTATCGAATGAACCCTATCGATTTAGTAAATTTATGTTTTCTAAAGGAATTGTATGGAAGTTCTCATGTATTAGTTTTGAGTTTGAGAAACAAGAAGAGTTTAGAAAATTTTTCCCAATTCTAAACTAATTTGGGGTCCTAATTTAAGATTGAAAATTTGTCGGGTGTTGGGGAGGGGCCTGGGGCGGCGCGCCAAGGCTTAACTTCAGTAGTTCAGGGCCTGGGGCGGCACACTAGTAGTGCGCGCATGCCTGACTTCTGAAATTCAAGCCCAACAGTACGCTAGGGGTCACTAGGCCAACCTCTCCTTATTTCCTTTAAGTTATGGCCACATTTCCCTTCTCCGTATTAGCTCCTATAGTCTCTATTTACTTTTGAAAATTCTGGCATATCCTAATCACATGTCTTAATGCACTTTCAAAACTAAAGTGAGTTTAAGAGAAAAGTTCGAGAACTTTTATTGAGTTGATTCGTTCATGTCTACATTTCAGCATGAACCTTATTATTTGAGTATCCATTGAGTTTTTGTTGAGAATCTTTAATCGAACAATTATCTTAAATTTATTTTCTGAGAAATTAAAGAGGAGTTTTGAGGAAAGTTTAAAGAGACATTTTGAGTAAAGTTTAAGGGAACTATTGATCCCCAAATCTATCAGTTTTACATTAAGAAAAGAGAAGTTTTGATTTCTAAACGAGTAATGAGTTCAACGTTATTTCAAAGCAGTTACCTCTTTTAAGAGGATATTTTGAGTAATTACCTCAAATTGATAAAGAGTATATTTTATACACTTGAGCATGAGTATATATATTTATTAGGAGTAGTATTAAGAACCGATATGGGGATGAGTTCAGACAACTCACATTCCTCATAAACCATGTATCGTACTTTTTAGACGACTCCTTATTGCTTTAGAGCATAGTTTAGTAGATCCACTTAGTTGAGGTGTTCTATACCTTGGCAAGGAATATGACATCTCTGGCAGCGTGGGCAAGACACTGTATCATCACGTAGCTCATAGTGATAGTTGTCGGTTAGAGAATCTCCCAGATAGAGTTAAAAGTGTATTTTTATTATATCACTTAATATGTTGAGTTTTGAGATGAGTAAGTATTTTTGTAAAGTTTTAATGGTTCCACATCTTTATTTCTTTACATTTAGTTGGGTATATATCTATATCTACTGCAGTCCTTTCATTTAGTTAATTGTTATTCAACTATATTACATACTTGTACATTTAATGTACTAATGTCATTCAACCTACATTTTTTAATGATAGAAATACAAGTACTTAAGATCCTCAACAAGAGTCTGTTCAGATCACTTCATCCGCTCGTCAACTTTTAGTAAAGCCTCCTTGCTTCCGGAGGACTCTAGTTTTGTGAGTAATTAATATTAGTTTTTTTGAGGAGTCGTGGGTCTTGTCCCAACACTCATCTTTATACAATAGAGGTTTCATAGATAGAAAGTTTTGGTGAGTCTTTTAATTTCAAATGTTTTATTTAAAACCTATGTTCATACTTACTATATTTAGAGTGTTTTGAGATTTAAAGAAACAAGTGATTTAACATTTCTTTCAGTTTGATGCTTGTGTATGCTTGAGTTAGTCTTTCGCTTGTAGTCAGCCAGAATGAAGGTTCACTTGGGGACCAACAATGGTTCTCAAGTGCCAGTCATGTCTAGGGTGTAGGCTCGGTGTCACGCCACGATTCTACACCCTAGGTGTAACTGCCACTCGAAAACTATTGCTGGTCCCCAAGGGAACCCTTGGCATGGCTCAATACTCAGCGGAAGACTTACTCAACTATATATGCGCTCAAAAGTAAAGGTTTCTCAAAAGTCTCAAAATAAATAACTTAGAATATTTATAAACATTCAACTAGACAAAAGAGACAACTCAAGTCTAGAACATTAAAACTGAAAATGAAACAGACTTCTCAAAACTTTAAGGTCTATGAAGCCTCTAACAACTATAATGGAAGTCGGGACAAGACCCATGACATCCTAATACGACTGAAAGTAAATATGGAACCCTCCAAAGCAAGTAAGCTTACCAAACTAACTTAAACTGTAGATGGTATCAACAGAGCGCATGTTGATGACCCTGGTTACTTGTATTTGCATCATGAAAGATGCAGGCCAAATGATGTCAGTACATGGAATGTAGGAGCATGCAAGGGGAACTCTAAAGCACATATATAAGCTTGACTTGATAAAAAGAAAGAACATACTCACTTCATCTTAACTCAACTCAACTCAAATATGTTTAAAATTACAAATACTCAACTCAGTTCAATATTAAAGCGACAATAAAGATGCATTATAAAGAAAGCTTTTGAAATAGTAGATAATAATTCAATGTATTTAAAAATACAATAATAACTCTTTTACTCTTATATGAGAGATTCTCTAACCGACAACCATTACTATAAGCTATGTGATGATACATCGTCTCGCCCATGCTACCAGAATTGTCCTATACCTTGCCGAAGTATAGGATATCCTCAAATAAGTGGATCTACTAAGCTATGCTTAAAATCAATAAGAAATCATCTAAAAGGTATGACCCTTTACCCATGTTGGCATACATGGTTTATGAGGACTTTGAGTTGTCTGAACTCGTCCTATATCGGTGCTCAATACTACTCCCAATAATATAAATCATGCTCATATGGTTAAAAACATTCCTCATCCCCAGACTTTGAGATTATTACTCAAAAGGTTCTCTTAAAAGAGATAATGCTAAAAAACGATCTCATGAACTCAGTTGGAAAATCAAGGTTTCCTCTCATTTTAAATCTAAAAACATTTACACTTGGGAATACTTAGTTCCCTTATATCCATTTTTGAAAACATGAAATCAACTCTCCTCATCCTCATACTCAAGTACTCAAGTCTTAAAACAAGTTTTAAAAGATTGTAAAAGACTTCTCAAAATGACTCAAAGAACTTCCTCAAACTCTACTCTTAGCTCTATCTTGACTTTGGATTATGAATTCAAGAGTTATGACTTGGATATGCGTGATCTCTCAAGGATTAGTCAAGATTTGAAGTGTGGATATCAAGTAGAGAATATATGAGGTTTTACTTGGGTAAACTTCAAACGACCATATCATTTAACTCATAAAGAATTAGGTGGTCCCTACCAATTGAAGGTATTTGAGTCCTCTTTCCAACGCCGCCAAGTTTGCCTAATTTCGTGCTCAGTGTAAAAAGTTTTTGCCCGTTTGAGTGAATCCTCTCTAGTTAATGCATCTCATTCATTTTAGAAAAAGGTATTTTGGCATTTTCCTCTTTTTTTGCACTAGGCCTGACACGTTTTCCCTTACCCAATTAAGGGTTTAATTAGATGCTAAACTATTCTTGTTCGTTTCTAAACACTTAGAAAAAAAAAGAGTTCAAGAGGAGAAAGAGCTAGGTTTTGCGCATTCGTCAAGATCATGTCAATTTTCACTAATAACATTGTTCTTTCCAGGTATGTAAGGCTTATCACTGTGTTGGACTTGTTGGTCCTCATCCCATACATTTAATTTATCCATGAAATTGTTGTATCTAAAAGATTCTTGAGTAGTTCTTTATTTTAGTTTCATTCTTTAACAATGGAGGTTATGAGTTTCTTGGGTTGAGAATCTTTAGTATGAGTTGTGTTTCTTAAAAGGACTGTGTGAAATTCTCATGTAATAGTGACGGGTTTGAGATATAAGAAGAGTTTAGTAGAAATTCCCAAATTCTAACCTAGTTTGAAGCTTGAATCTTACCAAAAAAGTTCGTCGAAGTCGCTAGGGAAGGGTTGGGGCGGCATGCCACTAGTACGCCAGGAGTGCTAGGGCGACACGCCAACAGTACGCCCAAATCTAGCCCCAACACTTTAGTGCATGGCGCGGTGCACAACCAGTATGCCAGGAGTCGCTGAGCTAATTTTTTCTTATTTCATCTAGCACATGTTCCTTTGGGTTGTGGATATGTTTCCCTTTTTTTTGCATTTTCTCTTAAAGGCTCTTGAGAGTTCCTACATGTTCTAATCACATGTCTTAATCTTCATTCAAAACTGACGTGAGTTTAAGAGAAAAGTTTAAGAACTTTATTGAATTCTGAGTACTTCGTTTCTATATTGTTATTGAGGTTCTTGAGTTGATTCATTCATGTCCATATTTCCGCATGAACCGTATGAATTGAGTATTCTTGAGACGAGTAGTATCATTGAGTTCTAAGTATTGAGTTTTCTATGTTGTTGTTGAGATCCTTGAGTTGATTCATTCATGTATATATTTCAGCATGAACCTTTTTTTGAATTATAAGTTTTGTGAATCTTTTAAAGTCAACGATTGTGTTTTAAACTGAGTTTTTGAGGAAGTAAAGAGAAGCTTGAGAAAGAGTATATGAGAACTAAGTATTTCCCAAATGTTTCATTTTTACATGAAGAAAGAGAATATTATTTTGAGTAAGGAGAACCTTTGATTTCTAAACGAGTTTATGAGTTCAGAGATATTTCAGAGCAGTTACCTCTTTTAAGAGGATAATTTGAGCAATTCTCTAAAACTAGAGAAAGAGTAAGTATTATACATTTGAGCATGAATATATATATATTATTGGGAGTAGTATTGAGCACCGATATGGGATGAGTTCAGATAACTCAAATTCCTCATAAACCATGTATGCCAACATGGGTAAATGATCATACTTTTTATATAACTCCTTATTGCTTTCGAGCACAACTTAGTGGATCCTCTTAGTTGAGGTGTTCTATACCCCGATAGAGCAAAGGACAATTTTGGCAACATGGGCTAGACAATGTATCATCATGTAGCTCATAGTAGTGGTTGTTAGCTAGAGAATCTCCCAAATAGAGTTACAAGTGTATTTTTATTTTATTACTTTTTATGTTGAGTTTCGAGGTGAGTAAGTGTATTTGTAAAGTTTTAAGTGATTTCATTACTTTAATCCTTTACATTTAGTTGAGTTTATGTTTTATCTATTGCATTCTTATTAGTTTAGTTATTTGTTATTAAGCTATATTACATACTCGTTCATTCAATGTACTGATGTCATTTGACCTGCATCTTTTAGTGATGTTGATACAGGTTCTTAGGATCCTCAACAAGAGTCCGTTGAGATCATTCAGTTTGCTCGCAGCTTTTGAGTAGGACTTCTTTGCTTTCGGAGGACTCCAGTTTTATGAGTTGTTAGTATTAGTAACATTTTGAGTAGTCGTGGGTCTTGTCCTGACACTCGTCTATATGCATTAGAGGCTTTATAGATAGATACTTTTAGAGAGTCTTTCAGTTTCAAATGTTTTATTTAAAACTTATGTTTCATACTTAGTATATTCAGTTTAGTTTTGAGATTCAATAAAATCTTTTTAGATGTTACGTTCCTTTCAATTTGATGCTTATGTATGCTTGAGTTAGTCTTTCGCTTGTAGTTAGCCAAGATGAGGGTTCGCTTGGGGACCAACAATGATTATCGAATGTTGGATACGTCCATGGTTTAGGCTCGGATCGTGACAAAGGGACTCTAGCATAATCGTAAAATGGTATAACGAGGACAGTAAAATAAGATTCTCAAAATCATATACATAATGAAAGAACTTAAGAATAAAGAAGTTGGAGTTCATATTTAAACACCATTCAGAAATTTCTTTCAAAAGCATATATAGAGATAAGTCTATTTCATTAGCCAAATTATAGTGGTAGCATATTTAAAGTGAATCAAATAAAGTTAAGAGCATATCATAAAAATGTGTATAAACTAAGGAGTTTCTTATAACCGACATACACTATGTGAGCTCATGATGTCCAACAGCTAAACCAGTTGGTAGTGCTGCCCTATATCTTGCCAGAGTATAGGACCATATTATATCTATCCTACACTGTCACATATTATGGGACATGGGTTTCCGGCATATTTTTGGTACTAAATAGTCCTTACAAAACAACATATATTCATATAATTCTCATAGGTATGAAAATTACTTACCAATTTGAATAATTTGTGAGACTAAACTTAAAAGTCATATCTAAAGTAACCTGAATTTAGGTTGAAATTCATATCATTTTATCTTCATGCTTAAAATTCATGAATCTTTAAGGAGCCATGAAATCATGTTAAATCAGTACAATAAGTTTTTTTAAAATTAAAGTAAAATGATGAAAATTTGAATTAATGAAGAATATCATAAGTTCATAAAAATGGCCCTAGCTTTTCTTCTAACGATATTGTAGAATTATTGAAAACCAAAAATACTTTAGGCATGAGAATGAAGTGATACTCTCATTGAACCCTTACATACCTAAGAGATTGAGATTTGAAAGAAGAACTTGTTTGAAAGACTTGAAACCCTAGCTTCTGCCATGCTTACGGTAGTTTCTAAGTTTGAAGGAGTTAAGAGTGTAGGAATTGAGTCTTGAGCGTGAAAACCCTTTTAGAATATGTGTAATGTCATGACTTAGACTTAGGAAAAGTGAGAAAAGACAAAAGAAACCCTAATTAAAAAGCTGTCAAAAACCTTTCACGAGGCCATCTACTGTCCATAGATCCCATCTGTGGAAGTCAGGCTGAAATTTTGAGTTTTCTGAAGTTCATTCTATGGGCCCAAATATGTCCTATAATTGGATTTATGACCGTAATCAGATATGTGGAAATCAAGCCCAAAAATAGAATTTAGAACTTCATTCTACAGGCCCAAATTTGACCCAAAAAATGACTTTCAAAAGTTTTTTAACAAGTGAACAACACATGTAGTACTTCAATTTTTGACCCGTAGATGAAGTTCATAATTACTGACTCTGAAAATTCTTTTATGATTGTCTCTGATAAAACAATCATATCTTTTTACTCTGAACTCTAAATGAGACAAATTTGGTGGATTTGGAAAGAAAACTCATAGACCTTTAATATGATAGGTCATGGACCACCTAATTATCATATATGATGACACCCAATTTTGACCACCATCATTTCTTCGAATTTATTGTTTCTGAGCTTTTAAATCAATAACGAATCAAAATTTATTTTTTCACAACTAATTTTTACTACAATGACTATTTATTATTACTATTATTATCGTTGTGTCACATTTCTATAATTACTACTAAAATTATGTGTTTTATTATTGAAATAATAATAATAATAATTATTATTATTATTATCACTTTTGACTCCTCTTTTCTTAATCAACTGTCATCACCTTATTTCAAGTTTCGCAAATATTAAATTAATTATAAGTTCATATTTTGTATCTATATTTTATAATTTAATTTTGTGAATTTGCATTTGTCATCATATAATAAATACATACATATATATATATATAATGTTTTTTTTTGTTAACTTTTCAGTTTCATTGATATAAAAAAAGAGTTACATCATTGGGCCTAATGCCCAAGTCCAAACAGAAAGAGAATTAATAAAGCAAGTAGTAAAGAAAAGGGCCTATTACAGACATTTTCCTTGTATTTCTCCCAACTCATCACTTTCCATTAGCTTAGGTTTCCTAATTGCCATTTTCATCATCTCCTCGATTCCGCCCAACTGCAATGCTCCCATCGTGGTTGAACCACCATTTGCGCCAAGGTTTGTTTTCCAAACATTTTCCGATTCTTCTTTCATCCATGTTTGCTATCTTATACCGTATGATTTGCAGGTGGTGCTTGATTGAATTGCAGCTTCAATCTGCCTCCTATGGACAATGTTTAAGATGTCTTCCAGGTTTATACTTCCCATTTTCCCTTAGATCCCACTTTTTGCCGATTCCATTTTGCTAGCTAGAATAGCCTCGGCTATAAAGCATTTCATATTTTTGTCGTCTCCTTCTTTCAGTGCAAATGTTGTATATGTGTTGCTATATCCTTCCCTTCCCCATTCTCCCATCTATGGTGATACTCTCAAATATGGGGTGTTTAATTTGTCACTGTTAATTATTCTCCTCCCTCTTATATCCATGCTTTGAAAACTTGTGTATATGCTATTACCTTCTTCAATGGCCTTATTTTCTAAGTAATCTGCTAACTGATTCCCTTCCCTCATTATATGTTGGAAATTTAGTTGTTTTCTTTCAAGACATGCTTTTATTTCCTCAACTGTATCTGCTATGTTCCACGGTATTTCCCACTCTCCTGTTAGCACTTTGTTCATTAACATCGAGTCTGTTTGCATGATAACTTGGTTGTGGTTTTGCTGCTTACAGTGTTTGCTTGCTTCTAGGACCGCTTTAGCTTCTGCCACTGTACTTGTAGTACTCTTAATAGTTGCTCCTTTTGCATGTAAGATATCCCCTCTATCATTCCTTAAACAGAAAGCATAGGAACTTACTCCTAGATTTCCTCTAGTCTCTCCATCCGTATTGTATTTAACCCAACCCTCAAGAGGGTATTCCCACTTAACCATTATGGTCTTCATGATTGTCCTATTCTTCTCCAATTCCTCTAGCATATCTACCCACCTTCCTGGTACATTCATATGGGGCCTTCTTACCTTAATCAAAATATACATGTTTCTGGTAACATTATGAATGATTCTTGGTAGTGATATGCCCTTCCCTTCATGTTTGTTCTTGTTCCTTCTTCTCCATAATTCCCATATAATAAAGCCTGGTAATGCTCTATAATACGATTTTATATCAGTCCTGCATTGGGCTCCCCACCATTTCATGATGCTTTCCCTTAAAGATATTCCTTCTATATTAATACCTGCAAAAGAGGAAAAGTAGGACCATGTCCTGTTAGCAATATCTGATCTCCAGAACACATGTGACAGTGTCTCTTGATCAGGTTGTACATAACACCAACACTTGGATGGGCCTGCAATGCCCCATCTCTTTACTCTGTCATCCACTGGTATCATAAACTTCCAAAGTCTCCACATTAAAAAGGCTATTTTGAAAGGTTTACCCTTGATCCATATCCTTTTATATATTTGATTAGGCTCTTCTTTTTGTCGAATGTAATCCCAGGCTGACTTGACTGAAAAAATTCCCTTTGTTTCTAACATCCAACATGGTTTATAAATCTCATTTCTCCCTTGGGGTGGTTTAATGTTACATATAATATGCTCTGTCAGTTCAGTTGAAAGTATCTCCCTAACAATTTCCTCATTCCATTCATCCCTATTAGTAATATCGTCTATATTCTCATATTTGTTGTCCCACTCAAAATCTTCCCCTGTGATTGTATAAAGATCTCCCAGCCCTGTCCAATTATCATACCATAGTGACGAAGATCCTCTCCTTATTTGCCACAAAATCTGATGTTTTACTAGTTCTCTAGCCTGTAACATTTTCTTCCAGACTTGTGATCCTCGTCCCCTAATCTTCCACGTTACTACATTAGGATGATTCCTCTTGCAGTATTTATTCTTTATGTAATCACTCCAAATAGATCTTTTAGTACTAAAATTCCACCATAACTTACAAAAAAGAGCCATGGATATATCCTTCATTTGTCTAAAACCCAGTCCACCCACTACCTCAGGTAAACATAAATTTCTCCATCTACTCTAGTGCCTCCCTTTTCCTCCAATACAACTACTCCAAAAAAATTGAGCCAACATTTTTTCTATTTGGGTTAGTACCTTAATAGGGGGATTCATGACTGACAAGCAATGAATTAGAGTGCTTTGTAAAACATGTTTTATCAAGATCGCCCTTCCTCCATATGACAAAAGTTTGCCCTTCCAGCCTTGAATTTTCACCCCTATTCTCTGAATTAAAGGTTGGTAATACGCCTTTTGTTTCCTTTTATAAAAAATGGGACAGCCTAGGTAATTGAAAGGAAATCCCTTTCTCAAAATCCCAGTTGCCACTTCAGCCACAACTGCTTCCCTTCCTGACACTTTATGATGTAAATAAATAGCATTTTTATCTTTATTCACCTTCTTCCCTGATATCTCTTCATATTCTCTAAGAGTATCATTAATCAACTTCATTGTTCCTACATCTGCTTTACACATGATGATCATGTCATCTGCAAAGGCCATGCGACTTAACTTGAGGCTTCCCCTAGGCATGTCAAATCATTTAAATTCCTTCTTGTGCATGATAACATTTAGGGATCTAGACATGACTTCTGCTGCCAGTATAAACAAAGTGGGAGAAAGTGGATCCCCTTGTTTAAGACCTCTAGAAGATTTAAAAAAAACCTTTTGGCTGGCTATTTAATAAAATCGAGTACCAATTGTAGCTAATCAGCCTATACACCATATCTATGATTCTATCTCCAAATCCCAATCTTCTCAGTACTCTGCTAAGATATAACCATTCTACTCTGTCATATGCCTTCATCATATCTAGCTTAATGACCATGTTAGGTGTTTTTCCTCTTTTCCCTATCTCTGCCACTATTTCCTATACCACCAATACATTATCTGCTATACTCCTCCCCTGTATGAATCCTGCTTGCTCCGGAGATATAATTCGTAGGAGTACTACTTTAATTCTTTCATGAATTATCCTTGAGAAGATTTTATTCACAAAATTACTCCATGATATAGGCCTCAAGTCTGAGAATTTGTTGACAGTTATCTCTTTTGGTATGAGAACCAAATTAGTGTGAGTGATATACCTTGGTAGGTCAGCACCACATATAAAAGCCTTAACCATTTTGTGGATATCCTTCCCGATTATTTCCCAAGAGCTTTGATAAAAATCTTCTGTCATCCCATCTAGTCCTCTGACACTATTTTTGTTTAGTCCCATGACTGCCCTCCTTACTTCATCTATAGTTAGCATGTCTTCCATTTCCTCATTCATATTACTGGTGATAACCCTTGGCAGCTCCTCCAGCATTCCAAATTCTTCGCTAGCCCCTTCTTGTCTTGTAAACTGATTAACATAAAAATTCACTGCTGCCTCGACGATATCTGTCTGTTCTTCCATCCAGTCTCCTTCTTCATTTTGAATTCTATTCACCCGTAACCTACTTCTTCTGGCCTTGACCAGTGTATGAAAAAACTTAGTATTTCTTTCCCCTTCTTTAAACCACTCCATTCCCGCTTTTTGTTTCCAGAATTTCTCCTCCCTATTGAGTTGATTTTTTAGTTCTGCTTGAGCACGATACAATATTTCCCTATTCTCTGTCGTTGGGAACCTTTCAAATTGAGCCTCCTTGACCTTTATGATTTCCTCAAGAGTGACAATTTCTTGTAATCTATTGCCAAATGTTTCCTTACTCCATTGCGTAAAGGCCTTTTTGACTCTTTTAAGCTTATGGTGAAACAAGATAAAAGGATCACCTTCGAAATCCGCCTTCCAATTATTCTTCACCACTTCTATGAAAGATCTCTCCTTGAGCCAAAAGTTTAAGAACCTAAATGGTTTGATCACCTTCTCCCTGCTGGATTTGAAAGTTACTGATAGAGGTGCATGATCTGATCCACTTCTCACCATGTGTTCTACTTCTAGGACTGGAAAAGGTTCAATAATTTAGACCAACTCAACCCAATTTCATTCCAAATTTTTAGCCCTAAATTTATTTATCCCTCTCTCTTCCTTAATGTCGCTTTCGTTCTTTGTAACAACAAAATAATATTTTGGCTCCATCTTTGTTTTGGGATAAAGCTTAACCTCTCTGTCTAAAATTAAAGCTTGGATGACTATTTCAAGTTGGTTTTCTGTAGCAAATCGCTTTTTGGGGAGAATGGGTAAGGGAAGATCTTTCCTCATTTCGATTTTCACTTTCTTTCTGGCCATTTGTGGCTTAAATTTCTGCCCTTTTTGTCTTCTATTAAAAATAACTTCCAACGTTCAAAATTCAAACTACAATTTTTTTCATTCAAATGTCCCCCAAAGTCCTGCCCAAAAATCAATCAGAGAATCCTTAATTTGACATTAAAAAAATCAGTCTTAGCACTCATTTTTTAACCAAGTTTTTCTACCTCCATAACACTTTTAACCTCTGTTCTTTGCTCTAAATATTTTCTTTGCATTCTCTTTCGATCTTGGCCGAAACTCTATTTTTATGCTTGCTCAAGTTCGTCGTTGTTGAAAGATAGTCCTTTGACTGAAGCACCCCGTTCACTGTCCGGCAATATATGATGCTCACCCCTTTCTTCCCCTATTTTTTTCATTTTGATTAAAATGCTATGTATGCCTTAAAATACTTATATGTCAAGATTGATTTTTGTTTATTTTAGCTATGCGGAAAGTTGTATTAAAAAATGTATTTGTGTTATCCAATTTCACAAGGCTGCTCAAGAAACTGAAGCATGATCCTAACTTCAATTTCCACTCAAAGTGTGAAAGAATGCAAATAGTGCAACTCAATTTTGCTGATGATCTTTTGTTGTTTAGTAGAGGAGACACTATCAGTTAAGCTGATGTTTCATCTTTTCCAAGAGTTCTCCCTAGCTTCTGGTCTAGTTGCAAATGCTGATAATAGTTCCATTTATTTGGAGGTGTGCCAACAATTATACAAATTGAAATCCTCCATGAACTAGGATTCTCACAAGGATACCTACCGTTTAGGTACTTAGGAGTCCTACTAAGTACTAAGAGAGTGTCTATTCTACAATACCAACCATTGATTGATAAGATCATGAGTCGAAGAGCTGGACTTCCAGATTTCTCTCCTATGCAGGAAGGACTCAATTGATTAAGAGTGTCTTGTTCTCTATTAAGGTGTTCTGGTCATATGTGTTTATAGTTACCAAAAAAGTTGTCAAATGTATTGAAACATTATGCGGGGCCTTTTTATGGACAAGAGGAATAGATGCATCTAGAAAGTCACAAATTGCATGAGAACAAATATGTAGTCTTAAAATTGCAGGGCCCCTCAATTTATTGGATATTCAAACATGGAATAAAGCTGCAATAAACAAGTTACTATGGAATTTGAGTACTACAAATTATAGACTATGGGTGAAGTGGATCCACATGTATTATGGGAAATAAGGGACTCTGTGTGGGTGTCCTAGCACCTTAAGCTTCATGGATGGTTAGGAACATACTCCAAGTGCACAAAGAATTGGAGATCATTGGCTGGAATGAGGAGTATGTCAAACAGATTGACAAATTCCCTATAAAACAACTTTATCAATTCATTAAAGGAGACTACCAGAAGGTGGAATGGAGGAGACTCACTTGTAACAATGCAGCCTGCCCTAAGTGGATATTCATCTTATACTTAGCTCTACAAAGCAGGCTACTCACAAGGGATCGATTAGAAGCATGGGTGTAACACCCAAAAATATCTAAACTAAGACCCGAACCATTCTTTAATTGCATGTAAAATTGAATCGGGTGATTCGTAAGTTACTCATATGTGTAAGGGTCATTTATTTGGTGTTTGAATGGATTTGGATATGACTTAAAGTCACAAGAAGCACCTAGCACAAAGTTGAGTTAAAAGCTTAATTTCTGATTATGTTTTGACATAGGATTCTACTTAGGTTAACTTCAAACGATTATATCTCCTAGTACATAATGAATTAGAGGGCCTATGACCTACCAAATTAAAGGACTTTGAGTCCCCTTTCCAACGCCACCATGTTTGCCTAATTTCATATTCATTGTAAAAAAATATGATCATCTTACCGAAGACTATCAAACTTGAGTTTTTTGAATCTGTGAACGAAGGCCCCAATCGATGGGCCGTAGGTTGAACGACGACCCATCCTTTCAGGTTGTCGGTAGAGTACTAAGGGTCAATATTTGGGACCCAAATCCTATGGATCCAACTGTCAGGCCGTAAGTCTACCTATAGGCTATCGTTTGGACTCGTAAATGAATTTTTGAGCCTAAAAAACTCAATATAGAATCCACAGATGGGATCTACGGTCCGTGGGTCAAACCACGACCCGTAGATGGACCTGTAGAAGGTTTTTTCGCCAATTTTAAGAAGGATATTTTAGTCATTTCTCAACCCTTATAAGCCTAAACCACAACCTTTTTTTCACCTAATTAAGGTCTAAATAGTGTTAAAACATCATTTTACGTTCATCAACACTTCAAACTTATAGCAAGGATTCAAGAGAAGAAAAGCTAGGGTTTTCTATCGTTCTTCAAATTTCATCAATTTTGCCAAGAACTTTGTTCTTCCCAGGTATGTAAGGCTATTATAGTGATGGACTTAGTTTGTCCTCACGCCCTACATCTACTTTCTATCAATAAAGAATAATCTAGGGTTACATCCTTATTCTTGATATATCTTGAGATGAGTTTGTTGTTGAATTTTGAGTTGTTATTCCTAATTTTTGAGTTGCTATATATTATGCATTGAAATTTTTGAGTTAATTATTCATGCATATTTTTCAGTATGAACCCTATTATTTGAGTATTGATTGAGTTATTGATGAAAATCTTTTTAACCGTACAATTATCTTAAATTTATTTTCTAAGTAAGTAAAGAAGAGTTTTTAAGCAAAGTCTAAAGAGACATTTTTTGTAAATCTTATGGGAATTATTTATTTCCAAATTTCTCATTTTTTCATTGAGAAAAAAGAAACTTTGATTTCTAAATGAGTAATGAGTTCAGAGTTAATTCAAATCAGTTACCTCTTTTAAGATGACAGTTTGAGCAATTATCAAACCAGAGAAAACATAATGTTTTTATACATTCAGCAAAAGTAAATATTATTGGGAGTAGTATTGAGCATCGATATGGGGGAGAGTTCAGACAATTCATAGCCCCATAAGCCATGTCTTTCCTACATGGATACTGGATCATACTTTTTAGATGAATCCTTAGAGCCTTCGGGCATAGCTTAGTGGATCCACTTAGTTGAGGTGTTCTATATCCCAACATGATATAGGAAAGTTTTGGCAGCGTGGACAAGACGATGTATCATCACTTAGCTCATAGTACAACCTCAAGTTCACTCAACTTTCCTGCTATGCATCGGAGATGGTGCCTTATACGAGAAGTAGAATAAGTTTGGTTGTGTCTGGGCTCTCCTGTTTATCTAATAAGAAGGAGAGAGAAACTATGTCTATATGGGACATGTACATATCTAGGCTTATGATTCATGGACAACAGGTAGAGGGGGACAAGTTAAAAGACAGGGAGGGTTCCACAACTAGAGGGATAACACACCAAATCCAGAGCCTAGCCAGCAAATGATAGGGAATAGGCATTGGTCATCTTTCCAGCAAAGATCATCTGGAACTGCTCCATCATTAGCTAGTGCACCTGCACTAAGAAATAAGAATGATCATAGGAATGTGAGTTCTCAGGATTTCAGAGCTTTGTGTACTCAGTCTCAGGGTAGTATAGCACAAGGATTTCAGAGCTCATTTTGTGCTAAGTGGGAGGACCCATCCAAGAGAATGTCATGATGGCTCCAATGGCTACTTCAAGTGTGGTCAGATGGGTCATTTTATGAGAGAATTCCCTAAGAATAGGTAGGGTAATGGGGGAAACAAAGCTCAATCTTCTTCAGTGGCTCCAAGAGACAAAGTTGCTCTGAGAGGAGCTACTTCAGGGACAAACAGAGGAGCAAACCGTCTGTATGCTATGGCTAGTCGCTAGGATCAGGAGAACTCACCAGATATATTCACTAGTACACCTAAAGTATTTTTTATTGACGTGTATGTCTTACTTGATCTGAGTGCGAGTTTATCTTTTGTGACTCTTTATGAAGCCATGAAGTTCGGCATTTCCCCCGAACAACTTCTTGAGCCCTTCAGTGTTTTCACACCTCTTGGTGAGTCTATTCTAGTAGAAAATGTCTATCGTGATTGTAACATCTTTGTTTATCACAAATACACCATGGTTGACTTAGTTGAGCCAGACTTGGTGGATTTTGATGTCATTCTAGGTATGGACTGACTTCATGTTTGTTATGCCTCAGTCAATTATTGACTTCGAGTAGTCAAGTTTTAGTTTCCTAATGATCTAGCTTTAGAGTGGAGGAGTAGTTCAACAGTGCCTAAAGGTCATTTTATTTCATACCTTAAGGCTAGAAAGTTAGTTTCTAAGGGGTGCATCTATCACTTAGTCCGAGTTAATGACTCTAGTGTTGAGACCCCGCTTATTTAGTCAATTCCAGTGATAAGTGAGTTTCCATAGGTCTTTCCAGACGATCTTCCCAGATTCCCTCATGTGAGAGAAATAGACTTCAAAATTGATATCCTTCCTGATACTTTACCCATTTATATTCCGCCATATAGAATGGCTCCAGCTGAGTTAAAATAATTAAAAAAGCAGTTAAGAGATCTTCTTGATAAGGGTTTCATCCGACCGAGTGTCTTACCTTGGAGCGCTCCGGTCTTATTCATGAAGAAGAACGATGGTTCCCTTAGGATGTGTATCTATTACCATCAATTGAATAAGGTCACCATAAAGAATAAGTATTCCCTTCCGAAGATTGATGAACTTTTTGACCAACTTCAGGGTGCCATTTGTTTTTCTAAGATAGACCTCATATCTGGCTATCATTATTTGAAAGTGAGAGAAAGTGACATCTCTAAGACAATATTCAAGACCTGTTATGGTTATAATGAGTTCCTTGGTATGTCATTTGGTTTGAATAACACACCTACAACATTCATTGATCTTATGAACAAATTATTTAAGAAGTATCCGAATATGTTTTTTATTGTATTCATCGACGACATCCTGATCTACTCTAGGAATGAGGATGATCATGCCAATCATCTCAGAATTGTCCTCCAAACTCTCAAAGATCGAGAATTATATGCTAATTTTTCTAAGTGTGAGTTCAGGCTTGAATATGTGGCGTTCTTAAGCCATGTTGTGTCTGGAAAAGTAATTCGAGTTGACGCTCAGAAAATTGAGGCAATGCAGAATTGACCCTGACCCACCTCTCCAACTAATATAAGGAGTTTAGTAGGATTGGATGGTTACTACAGAAGGTTCGTCGAGGGGTTTTCATCCACGTTGACTCAGAAAACAACTAAGTTTCAATGGTCTGAAACTTGTGCGCAAAGATTTTAGGAATTGAAAACTCGGTTAACTACTGTTATAGTGTTGACCCTACCAAATGGTACAAAAGGTTTTGTCATCTATTGTGATGCCTCCAGAGTCGGGCTTGGTTGTGTGTTGATGTAGAAAGGTAAAATTATAGCCTATGCCTCTAGGCAACTTAAGATTCACGAGAGAAACTACCCAACTCATGATCTCGAGTTGGCAACAAAAGTTTTTGCTCTCAAGATATGGTGCCACTACCTCTATGGCATTCATGTAGATGTGTTCATAGACCACAAAAGTCTCCAGTATGTTTTCAATCAAAAATAACTTAATCTCAGACAAATGAGGTGGTTAGAGTTGCTCAAGGATTACGATATGAGTATCATTTATCACCCATGTAAGACTAATGTTGTTGCTGATGCTTTGAGCAAGTTGTCTATGGGGATTACTGCTCATGTTGAGGAAGGAAAGAATGAGCTGTCTAAGAAAGTTCACAGACTTGCACGTCTGGGAGTCCGTTTATTAGATTCCAATGAAGGTAGAGTTGTTGTGATGAATTGGGCTGTAAATCATTAGTATCAGAAGTGAAGGAGAAACAAGAAAAATACCTCCTCTTACTCGAACTAAAGGGAAATGTTCATAAGCAGAAGGTGATGGCTTTTGAACAAGGTGGAGATGGTGTGTTGAGATATTAAGGTAGATTGTGTCTTCCAAAGGTTGATGAGCTCCAAGAGAGGATCATGGCAAAAACTCATAGTTCCAAATATTCGATCCATCCAGATTCCACAAAGATATACCATGACTTGAGAGAAGTCTATTGGTAGAATAATATGAAGAGGTACATTGCAAATTTTGTTGGTAAGTGCCCAAATTGCCAGCAAGTCAAGGTAGAACAACAAAAACCATGTGGTGCGGCTTAGAACATAGCTCTTCTGAAATGGAAGTGAGAGATGATTAATATGGACTTCATTACTGGCTTACCCCAATATCACAAGCAGCATGATTCAATTTAAGTGATTGTAGATCAGATGACTAAATCAACCCATTTCTTATCGGTAAAGACTACAAATTCAATAAAAGATTATGCGAGTTTATACATCTGCAAGATAGTACGACTTCATGGAGTCCCTTTGTCCATCATTTCAGATAGGGGTGCGCAATTCACCACTCAGTTTTGGAAGTCATTTAGAAAGGTTTGGGTTCAGAGGTAAACCTTAGCAATGACTTTCATCCTCAGATAGATGGTCAAGCAGATCGCGCTATTCAGACCTTAGAAGATATGTTGAGAACATGTGTATTCGATTTCAAAGGGAATTAGGATGACCACTTACCTCTTATAGAGTTTGCATACAGTAACAACTATCACTCAAGTATTCATATTGCTCCTTATAAGGCTCTTTATAGGTGAAGGTGTAGATCATTTATTGGCTGGTTTGAGGTTGGTGAAGCTAAGTTGATAGGACCAGACTTAGTTATCAATCCATGGAGAAGGTTAAAATTATCCAAGAGAGGTTGAAAAAAAGTGCAGAGCCGTCATAAATCTTATACAGATGTTAAGAGAAGAGATTTGGAATTCTAGGTTAATGATTGGGTCTATATGAAGGTTTTGCCTATGAAAGGTGTTATGAGATTTGGTACGAAGGGAAAGCTTAGTCCCCAATACATTGGTCCTTAGAGGATATCCAATAGAGTTGGCAATGTGGCTTATAAGTTAGAGCTACTGTTAGAGTTAGCAGCAGTCCATCGGGCATTTCACATCTATATTCTAAAGAAGTGTTTGGGCGATCCTTCACTTATTGTGCCTACAGAGAATATTGGTATAAAGGAAAACCTATCTTATGAGGAGATTCTAGTCCAGATTCTTGATCGTTAGGTTCGTAAGTTGAGAATCAAAGAGGTTGCATCAATCAAAGTCTTGTGGAAAATATAGTTGGTTGAAGAGGCTACATGGTAGGCCGAAGAGGATATGAAGAACAGATACCCTATCTCTTTTCCTCCGAGTTAGTTCCAGTCCAAGGTATTAACCCTTCCTAAGGTACTCATTCAATTCAGTCCCTCCTTTATTATTTTGAGTTCATGAGTTTTATGTGTATTTTGCACTAATGTAGGTTGTTAAACATTTCCCTACCCTTTCCATGCTTAGTTCATCCATAATTCGAGGACGAATGATTCCAAGGGAGAGATATTGTAACACCTTGATAATTTCTAAACTAAGGCCCGAACCATTATTTAATTGCATGTAAAATTGAATCAGGTGATTCTTAAGTTAGTAATATGTGTAAGGGTCATTTCTTTGGTGTTAGAATGGATGTGGATATTACTTAATGTCACAAGAACCCCCTAACACAAAGTTGAGTTGAAAGCTTCATTTCTGATTAAGTTTTGACATAAGATTCTAGTGTGGTCAAGTTCAAACGATCATATCTCCTAGTACATAATAAATTGGGTGGCTTATGACCTACCCAATTAACATTCTTTGAGTCCTCTTTCCAATGCCACCAAGTTTGCCTCATTTCATGTTCGGTGTAAAAAGTTATGACCGTTTTACCAAAGAAAGTCAAACCAAAGTTTTTTGAGTTTGTGAACGACAACCCCCCCCCAACCGACAGGCCGTAGGTTGAACGACGACCTGTCTTGTCAGGTCATCGGTAGATTACTGTGGGTCAACTTTTTGAACCCAAATCCTACGGATCCAACTGACAGGTTGTAAGTCCACCTATGGGCTGCCGTTTGGACCCATAAATGGACTTTTTAGCCTTAAAAACTCAATATAGAATCCGCATATGGGATCTACAGTCCGTGGGTCAAACCACGACCCGTAGATGAATTTGTAGAAGGTTTTTTCACTAATTTTAAGAAGGATAGTTTAGTCTTTTCTCACCCTTTCTAAGCCTAAACCACGACCTTTTTTCACCTAATTAAGGTATAAACAGTGTTAAAACATTATTTTATGTTCTTCAAAACTTCAAACTTAGAGAAAGGATTCAAGAGGAGAAAAGCTGGGATTTTCTATCGTTATTCAAATTTCATTGAAATCGCCAAGAACTTTGTTCTTTCCAGGTATGTAAAGTTATCATTGTGATGGACTGAGTTCTTATCTACTTTCTATAATTAAAGAATAATCTAGGGTTACATCCTTAGTCTTTATGATTCTTGAGATGAGTTTGCTGTTGAATTTTGAGTTTCAATTCCTAATTTTTGAGTTGCTATATTATGCATTGAGATTTTTGAGTTGATTAGTCATGCCTATTTTTCAGCATGAGCCCTATTATTTGAGTATTCATTGAGTTATTGATGAAAATCTTTTTAACCGAACAATTATCTTAAATTGATTTTCTGAGAAAGTAAAGAGGAGTTTTTGAGGAAAGTTTAGGAGACATTTTGAGTAAAGCTTAAGGGAACTATTGATTCCCAAATTTATCATTTTTACATTGAGAAAAGAGAAACTTTGATTTCTAAACGAGTAATGAATTCAGAGCAATTACCTCTTTTTAGAGGATAGTTTGAACAATTATCTCAAACCAAAGAGAGAGTAATGTTTTTATACATTGAGCAAAAGTAAATATTATTGGGAGTAGTATTGAGCACCGATATGGGGGAGAGTTCAGACAACTCACAACTCACAACCCCCATAAACCATGTCTTACCCACATGGATACAAGATCATACTTTTTAGATGAATCCTTAGAGCCTTCGGGCATAGCTTAGTGGATCCACTTAGTTAAGGTGTTCTATAACCCGGCACGATATAGGACAGTTCTGGCAGCGTGGACAAGACACTATATCATCACTTAACTCATAGTGATGGTTGTCAGATAGAAAATCTCCCAATAGAAGTAAAGTTTATTTTTATGTATCACTTATTATGTTAAAGTTTGGAGAATGAGAAAATATGTTTATAAAGTTATATTAAAAAAATTATTTATGTCTTCTTTGAGAATAGAAGTCATTTTCCTATCATGTTTTAGACGTTATGAATTAAGTAATAGTTCCGATTCAGTTTGAGATTTTAACATCAAATCAATTTCCTTTTGGTTCCAAATGAATATTCATTTGGTGTTCTCTTAATCTGCATCTTATGTTGTTTGTGTTTATTTGTTAAGATGAAGCATATTTTAAAAAGGAAAGAATATTTAATTTTCTTGGTTAGAAATATATTGTAGGTCATGACTATTTGAATCATTTGCAGCTCTTGTATTGTTACGCAAAAGTATGTTTAAAGGAGATCGTTGCCATTTTTGCAAAGTTAGAAAGTGGTGAAAGGTTAGCATATCATGATTACATAAGCTTAAACTTCTTTTTCTACTCTGTGTTAGTGTATAAGTTTCTGTTGTTTTCTTCTAAATATTTAGTATTGGCTATGTAAAATATTATGTCAAAAGCTCATGGCTTGAAAGGTAAGTTCTTTGTGATTTAAATTTGTTAAACTTGGAACTTAATTTTATGCCTAAAAGACATGTATGGTGGCTTGGTTACTTCAAGGGGGGGGGGGGGGGGGGGATTAAAAGTCTTCAAAGTATCTTGTTCGATGTTTGCATAACTTTCGTGTTGGATTGTATTTTGTGCCATGACTTTAGTTGGTTATATTTATTTTCGTTCAATATAGTTTAAAGTTGATTAGTCTTGCTAATCTTTTACTCTCTTTACTTGCATAAACTTTAGGAGCAAAAATGGAGTCTCAATTAGCAACTCTCACAAAATTCGAGTCTCATAGACTTGACGTTAACATCATACCGCACATGAAGTCGACATAGACTTCCCAAATAGCGCCAAAAAGCAAGCGGAACTTGTTTGTGGTCGCTTAAATGCCTACTCATATTATTATTATTATTTTAGGCATTTATTTATTTTAACTTGCTTATGTATTTTGGTTATGTGTTTTTTCTTCTTTTTTTACTAATTATTTGTTTTTAATGGCATTATGATAGTAGAAATTGAGGGTGGGAAGGGGGAGGGGGTCACCTAACTCTAGAAATCATTTTTGGTAGTTTCTGACTCAATCTTTTTTTCTTTTTTTTTTTAAATTTGAGGTTTGAGATCCTTGTACCATGGGTAAACTGATTTTGAAATAAATTATAATTCTTACCTTAAGAGTTAAAGTTGACTCTTGAATCGGATAGAAGTATATTAATATGAGTATTTAAAGACTCCCATATATAGATTATGTATATTTGAACAACTGGAATCATTTGGAGGCTTTAAGAAAGGGTAAGACTGTAATTTGATCTTTCTAAAACCACAGTTAGACTTGCAACATTTTAAGAAAATATATGAAGAATTCACTTAGAACCAAATCTGCTTCATGGATTATACTTTCCAAAATCATAGTTGGACTTTTAACATTTTAAGAAAAAATATGAAGAGTTTACTTGGAACTAAATTTACTTTATTGATTATGTTCTTCAAAATCATAATTGGACTTATAGAATTCTTTTAAAAAAATACATGAAGAGCCCACTTGGAAACCAAATCTGCTTCATGAAATATGTTTACCAAAATAACATTTAAATTATTAGCATTTTAATAAAATATATAAAGAATTCACTTAGAACCAAATTTGCTTCATTAATTATACTTTCCAAAATCGCAACTAAAATTTTAACATTTTAATAAAATATGTGAAGAATTCTCTTGGAACCAAATCTAGTTCATGTATTACATTTTTCAGAACTATTAATGATTTTTTAATATTTTAAGAATATACATAAATATTTTACTTAATTATATGGTAGCAAAAAATAATCTTAGGCCTATATATATGAATTTATATTCTTCACTTTACTTGCTCAATTGTAGTAAAGAGTTCTCTTCTTTATTAAGGATAACAAAATATGTCTAATAAGGAGCGCCTTGAGAACAATACAGAATCAAGTGGTGGTAATACAAACAATCTCCTTTATAAAAAAATAGCATGTTTTACTAAGAAAGCACACGAATTGTCAACTTTGTGTGATGCACTACTTGGGATAGTTATTTTCTCTCCAATCGAAGAAATTTTATGGCCAACGGAAAATCAAGCTAAGGAAAGATTCGAGAATTATTTAAGTTTTGATTTGGACACAAGGAAGATTAATCTTGAAACACAAGAAAGCAGTCTTGACAAAAAGATGAAGGCTCAAGAGAAAAACATTAGAAAAATGGAACAGGAGATGAGGAGAAAAAAATGGAGTTGTTGTTTAATGAAGTTATTAATGGAAAGAGCTATTTGGAACTCGATGCTAGAGAACTTAAAGGTATGATAAAGCTAATTGCTCTTAACAAGACTAAAGTTGATGAACGTAAAAAACAATTGTAGAAAGAAGATCAACCAATAAAAGGTAATGACAACAATATTGAAGAGAAGAATGATAGCATCCCAAAAAATAATTATGTTTAAGTATTTTATATTTTTGTCGCTGAGTCAATGTTACTTACATATTTATTTAATGTTTTTTACCTTTTTATTTCATATTGTTTATCTTTTCTTATTATCACGTTGTTTGCATTATTGATGTTTTGGAGTCATCTATTTTACTAGGTTAATTTATTTTATTGTTGTTTAATCAATATTAGTATATGTGTAAGACTTGACATGTTGTTGAATTTCAATTTCGATAATATATACTCCCTCCCTCCTCTCATAGCTAGATGTACTTAAGTTCAAATTTATTTGATACAAATATTATTGGGAACATTTTGATCTATAGATTAATGACTTTTTAATCTTTGTAGTAAATACTTATGCAAGAAATTAATACATATCTTCTTATATATGAAAACTTCACTAAACCAAATAACCTATAACGGTAAAATCAAACTTATGTTGTTCAAGTCGAATTTAGCAGGTAAAGTGTTGAAAAAAGTAATTGCTTCTGGATGACTTGTTGTATTATTTCAATCATTTGACTCATTGTGTTGTTTTAATCATATAATTAATATATGCTTAAAATAAACGGTAGCATTACATAAAATTATTTTTTTTGTTGAGGGATTTGGATTTGAGGCATTGTCAATTGAACCCATGTGATAGTGTTAATTGGAATAGTAGTATTTCTTTTAAAATTAGGTATGTAAATCTGATCGATGGTAATGCCATGGAAAAGGTATTTTTTTTCATCCAAATATAATAGTTTTTTTCATTTTTTAAACAACTCCATATACAATGTTTGTCTCGAAATCATGTATTTATAAAACTTTGGTCTTAAAATAAAATTTTGATAATTAAATACATACCAAAATATATTATACCATAATGCACATTATTATTTTTCCTTCTATTCTTTTCTTTCTCATACCATATTATACTCTTCCTAAAAATTAGAAATTTTTATTCTTCTTTAAGTAACAATGTTAATTTCTCTTTCTTAGTCCATTAAATCTTATGGAAAAATTCAATCATCAATTTCTCTTTCGTTCAATAATGTAGTCAAGAAAAATAAAGTTTTGAGTGACACATATTTATAACCACAGGAGAAGCATCTATGATTTGAAGATATTGTAAGGGGAGGGATGGTTGTTTTTTATAAGTGAGGACAAGCCACTTTCATTTTCAACAATTTAATAGTAGGGCTTTAAAGTGTATGTTGTTCATATCTTTCTATGACCCCAGGATAAGAAGTAGGAAGATAGGCAGAGCAAGAACTCTTGAAGTGTCACGCCCCAAGTCTTCATCCTAGACGTGGCCGGCATGCAAGAACCATCGCTAGTACCCAAGCGAACTCCTGGCCTAACTGACTATTTAGCGAAAGACTTACTCAAGCAACAAGGGAACTTTAAATGCATAATTAAACTCAACTGAAATAAATGTGTGGAAATACTTGATAAAGTATAAATAATAGTCTCAAAATCTCAAACAGAAAGGAACATACTGAGAGACTCATCAACTCTAACGGTCTATGATGCCTCTAATACTCAGATTGATATTGGGACAAGACCCACGACAAGTCAACAATAACGAGAAAATAAACGCAAAGTTTTCCGTAAAGCAAAGAGGCTCACCAAAGCTAACTGGAGTGCGGGTGATCTCAACGAAGCGCTAACCCTGAACACATGTGATTGCATCATAATAAGATGCAGGTCGAATGACATTAGTACTTTAAATGTACGAGTATGTAAGGAAAAAATTGAGTGCATAGATAACTAGAAGGATAAGATTGGAAAGATACTCACCTCAACTCAATACAAAAGCAATAACAAGAGATGAAATGTTTAAAGCTTCATAAATAAAAGATATTAACTCAAGGATGTTTATAAAAAATACAATAAATTACTATTTACTCTTATTTGGGAGATTCTCTAACCGACAATCATCACTATGAGCTATGTGATGATACATCGTCTCACCCACGCTACCAGAACTGTTCTATACCTTGCCTAGGTATAGAACACCTCAACTAAGTGGATCCACTTAGCTATGCTCGAAAGTAATTAGGACTTGTCTAAAAATATGATCCTTTACCCATGTTGGCTACATGATTTATGAGGGGCGTAAGTTATTTGAGCTCATCCCCATATAGGTGTTCATTACTACTCCCAATATATAAATATATATAGGGCAGGACTCGAATGTAATAATACATACTACATACCTCTCGCTAAAAAAATAATTTCACCATCTTTTCATTTGTTGCACTCACAAACTTCAATCATGGTCTCTGAAACTTGCCTAGCAGCATCAGTCATATTCATGGATGGATATTTGACACTATCAAAGGCTTCAAACGTCAATAATCAGAGTATGTACCATTATGCTCAGTATTACTTATACTAAGTGGAAAGGAAATAGCCAAAGTTTAGTTATATTTGGAAGTAAATAAATAAAGTTGTAAGCAAACATAGATACCTAGTGAGCAAAAACACAATAAATGCATTCAGAAAGAAGAATGGTTTTACTCGCAAAGATCAAGGCCAACTTAAGTATCTTCCAAAAAGTATGAAATAAATATAGGTAATTTACCATATTAGGTCATCCCAGTTATGCAAGGACTGATGCGTTATTATAGAAGAAAAATAAATTTCGAAGTCATAAAGAAGTAGCATGCTTATTCATAAATGGTAATGTATTCAGAAAAAGAGTAAAACACTATTCGAAGAAAACATATAGCTCCCACAGACTGTGGAGACAAAAAATTTCAAGTGAGAAGAACGATACAGATCAAAAGAAGAAATTGATTGAAAGGGATAACATAGAAGAAATTAATACCAAGAGACAGACACAAAGAGAATCATGATGAAAAAAAATCAGAATTGTATCTGAAAAACATCACTAAGCAGACTTGCAGCTTTTATCAAAAGTTACTAATTAAAATTAAAGTTAAAATTATGCATCACAAGATGAAAATTCTAAGTCTTATAACTTGAAAAATATCATTATTACATCTTGAAAATGTTTAACAATCTACCTATATTAACAATTACACATACAACTACTATTGACATAAGCACACCAACAGTAACTTAAGAACTTTCGGTCTACTGCATTATATTTGAAATTGAAAATTTTGCTTTTGATGTTGTTAATAAAAAGCTCCACTCCAATTAGTACACAAAGAATTAGTCACACAACTATAATGATATATTTTGATAATAAGATGTCATAACTATCATTTAGAATTATCCAGGTGAGAAAAAAAAAACTCAAATGCTAAAATTTAAAAAATTAGCAGGGCCCTTAAGGTACAATTGCAAACAGTGAAGGATATCGATGGTTCGTGGTAATATAGGACTATAGAAGACATTGTGTGATGGAGATGAATCTCATCTTTTCTAAAGTATCTTTGAAGAAAATTATAACAAAAGATGAACTCTCTATAGAGTATAAAACACTTGCATTATCAGACTTATCAAAGAGCAAAAGAATGACATTCATTTAATCTTGTATCGACACCATAAAAATCTTTCTCAGAAACTGTTTGAGTAATTTCACAGTATGAAGTGTAGAATATTGGTTCTGTAATAAAAATCGAAGGAGTTGCGTTGTTTAAAATAGGAGATATTTCAAGTATTGCATTTTATTTTTTTCAAATACATTTTAATATTCTGAGACTAAATCGATGGGAAATGGAAAATATCCAAACCTAAAAATGAAAAATGATAAATATATATATAGAACTCAAAGCTACATAGTTGACCAAAAAAATAGGCATAAATATTTTTAATAATACTAATACCTTGCCAGGTTTGTGGAAGATGATACTAATAGACAAGATAGTAGCCCCACATCTTGAAGAGTAGATTCAAAATCACCAAGATAAGATAAATTGATATTCTCCCAAAAGTCACTTTAATCAGTTGATGATACAAATTATCTTGCTGCAGCCCGAAAAGAAAAATGGCAACGGAAAACTTTGAATAAGTTAATTGAGGCATATTATCAAACAACTTAGACACACAATTCACTTAAAAATTTAAGGCATAAGCAGTTTGATATTTTAGATTTTTGAAAGACCTCTAACTTTTGCACTAATTAATCGGCTATAAAATTAAATTCATCAAAGAAACACAATGCATGTACAAATCAAGTAGTTAGCAATATGCATGTAGAAATCTTAGCTAGAAATTATATCTAAAAGAGTAAATTGCGACTATCTTTAATTACTGAATCTCAAAGAATTGAAGAGACCTGAAAGAAGGAACTCGAAAAGATTAATCTGAGCTAACAACATAGAGAAAGAATCAGGGTGCACCTAGTACAATATAAGCATAAAACTACTGTAAAAGAAGGAAGAAGAAGGAGAAGTACAAAAAAAACAAAAAATTTACCCACATAAATTTGAAGAGTTGTACCACTGAAGGAGAGAATTGGAGTGGAGAGATGTATAATATTATGGGTATTTGAGAAAACATATGTGGTTTGTCAAAATAAAAGTATCAGTAAACGTGTCTTCATCTCAATAAGATAAAAGTCCAAAAACACAGTACAATTCACGTAACATCTTGTACAATTATATAGTGCAGTGTTCCTCCCCTATAGAGCTGTCAAAATGGGCTAGCCCAATCTAACCCAACCCAACCCTAATGGGATAGAGTGTCAAATGGGTTGGGACGGGCTGACCCCTTTTATTAAAGGGCCTGTAAAATAGCAGTCCAACCCAACCCTAAGCGAGCCACGGGTTGGGATGGGTTGACCCTTCAACCAAAAAATGGACAACATTACCCTCTTAGAAAGAGTATGAACATTGATGTCTGATGAACATGACATCAATACATATAGAAATTCATTCATGAATTACACATAATTCAGTGATTATTTACAAAACAAAAACATAATAGCCAAGATACAACATTCATAAGATTCATCCAAGCAAACATGATCACTATTTTCATAAACTAGACAATTAAGGAAAAGTGAAAAATTAGGCATAAAAACAAAAGTAGAAGAGGTCAAAGATTCATAGTTATAATGGAGTAATAAACTTGGGCTAATAAGAAAATTTAGTGGACTAATTGCCCTAAAATGTAAAAGATACTTAAAAAGTTAGACTTGATTTTATATTGATATTTTAAAAATATTTATTGTCAAAACCTTAACAAATAAAACAATACTAAATTATATATAATAAATATTTTTAAAATACACAGCCCACGGGCAGACCTCTGAGGCTTGCGGGTTGAGCCTATGAGGCTAGCGGGCCAAATGAAGTTGGGCTAAAAATCTCGTTCTTAAATTGGCTGAAAAAGCTTAGCCCAACCCCATTTAATTCAAGGGTTGGGTTGAGCCGATCTAGCGGGCCAAACCCATTTTAACGGCTCTAGTCCCATGTTGTTGGCATATAAAATATATATATAGATATATATTGTCATTGTGATTGAAATTGTATGTTTAAAGGAGATCGTTTCCATTTTTGCATAGTTAGAGATTAAGCGGTGAAAGGTATTTATTATTGGTATTTTGGCCTTTCCTTTAGTGTATTTGCAATCTATGATATGTTCTCTTTGACTTACTACATAATATTCTTCTTTTTGTCGTTTAAACCAGTTTCTTATTGTTGGTATTTCGAATATTTTTGTTACACTTAGATCTAATTCTTTTCCTTTTATTTGTTCAAATATATTATTATCAAATATTATTTTTTGTTCTACCGATTCTTCATCTTGATATTTTTCTTTAGTTATTGTTTGTATATACGCTTCAGTCATTTATATAGTGTTCACTATCCGATTCTGTTAATGAATTATTTTCCATTTCGTCTATTTCATTTTCGATAATTCATATATGCTATCTTCACTTTCTAATTCATAATCTACGTATTCTATTTGTGTATATTTTTCATTGTCTATTATTATTTCGATATTTGTTTTTCTTTGGATTTTTAGGTAATTTACAATCTCTAGCTATATGGCCTAATTTTCCACAATTATAACAAGTACATTCCGTTAGTTTTCTTTTTGGTCTATATGGTCTTTTAGTTTTATAGTTTTTACATAGTACCTTTTTCTAGGTTTTTTATATTTATATTTTGATCTATATTTTTTATTATATTTCTTTCTATTTTTATAATACTTATCCGTACAACCAAATTGAGGTGGATTTCGATTTATAATTTTTTTCTTTATTTTGTTCTTCTACTTACGTTGTCATACTACTAAATTCGTTTCTTATAGCTATTTCGTATTTATGTAGTATTTCCATAGTTGTAGTATTTGTTCCACCATCAAATTTTTTATTACTTCTTAGAGTTTGTAAACTTTCATCGATAAATTTTGTAGCCATAATTTTACTGTTCCTATAAGTGTTCTTTCTATATATCCTAGCGTTTCTGTCATTGTTATTTTGTTATCTATTAATTGTTTTGATATGTATCCCATGGTTAATTGCATTGTCTTATTTATATCTGCAACGCACTCTAAATCTAAAAAATCATCTCCTTCAGCTATTGCTTTAGGTGTCCATTTTTTATTTAATCTTTTATCCCATATAGTTTTTCTCTATTATATTGTCCATAGTTTTCATCATAATATTTTGGATTAAAATTTTTTCGGGTTTTTACCCCGATGTGCTAGGTTTTTCATCCATGTCTATGTCTCTGTATTTATTTCTAAATTCTTTGTATTATCTATGTTTGCTAAAAGTTCCGTATATGTTTCGCTTGTCTCCGAATGTTGTTCTAGATCATCGTTGTTTATTTCATCAACTCTTATTTCGGGTAGATTATCTTGGTTATTTTCTTCTTTTTCTTCTAATTCATCTTCTAGCTGCAATTTTTCTTTAAACTTAATTATCTCATTTGTTAATTTCGTTTTTTGTTCTTTTTTTCTTTTTGTTTCATTTCATATATTTCTTTCAATATTGCTAACTCTTTTTCTAGCTCTATTATTTTGGTATTTTTACTTCTTCTAATTGTTGTACTTCTTTTTTGCTTGTTGTTTTATTTTTTCAATTTCCGTTTTTCTATCGATTTCTTCATTTTCTTTTGTTATTCTTACCATAGCAGTTAAACTATCTTCTAGTTTTATCATTTTTTTTCTAACATTAAACTTATATTGTCACCTATTTTCTTATATCTTCTTCCTAGATTAGAAAATATTATTTTTATTTTTAATCCGTCATAATTTTCATATGTTTTTTCATCTATTGCGTATTCTTCCTTATTCATTTATAGATCGTGTTGAAATTTATATTCTAACTTATTTATTTGTATTTCTAGATAGAAAATAGTCTTTCTTTGTGCTAATATAGATTTGTGACAAACTCTTGCAAATATGTTACTGTTAAGTCTATTTTTTCTATGTGCTAATTCTTGTCTTTTTGCTATAATTATTTCATTAAGTTTTTGTCTATATTCGTTATTCTTGTTATTCATTGTAATTTTAAATATCGAATATATTTATATTCTACTTTAGATATATTATCTATTAAGTGATTTAATTTTTCGTTATCAGTTTTTGTGATATTGAGTTGTTTATACTTCGAATATAATTTATTTAATTTTCTTTTTATTTTTCTTAACTTTCTACTAATACGGTTCTTCTTATACTTCTCGACATCCATAGCTCTGATACCATTTTTCGGTGCGGAACTGGTAGTTGGTGAATTCATGAAAGTGGTAGTGTGGTAGATAGTAGGGTAGTAAGTGAGTGACTTATTTTTAAGATTTTATTATAATATCTTTTTACTAAGTGTCTCAATCTTGATCTCTTTAATATTATTTTTTGGTAGTGCTAAGTTCATGGTAATATATAATAATATTTATTGTAATATTCTTCCGATAGTTGTTTTAATCTGAATATTTCATTAATATTATTTATGATATATTCTAGATATAACATATCTTGGGTTTCTTGGTACATATATAAATTTTTCGCCATTAATTGTTCTAACAATTTTATTTCTTCAATAGTTTCTATCCAATATTGTAAATATTCGTAATTCATCTTATTTTGAATTTATTTCTAAATCGTACCATTCTATTCTTCCATTATCTAAGTATAGATCTTGTAAATCTATTTCATACTATTCTTGATTTAATATATTTTCTGATTCGTAATCATTAAATATTTTTTCCCATATTATTTTTCTTAATTCAATTATTTCTATACCGTTAAGTATATATAAGATTAAAGTTTCATAGTTTTTTATCACTTCATCATGTACGTATGTAGTCATGTTCTTCATTATGCAGGTTTTTTATTTCAAATTATTCCTTCCTATCATATTCATAGTTGACTAAATTCATATTAGATCATTATGAACTAGATTATCTTTATCATGTTTTCCTGTCACTACTAGCATCGTACTTTAGCGGATACTTCCTTCTTATCAGCGCCTCAACTTTGTTTACTCCCCTAAATGACTTTCCTCGCCTACCGGTTTCAACATTAGGATGACATAGTATAGAAGTTTTCTCCCTGTTTCCAGTGTGCTAATAAACTAGAAATCATGATTCAAATAATTCTAATACATAATAACCAACATAAATTTATTCAATCATATATATGATATTCAGGATTTGATTTTTCCATTAACTTTTAAGTAATTTCTATATCTTAGTGGAGAGAGTTTTTGAAAGTTGAAAGTTTTTTTATTAACTTAGGCGTTGCCCTGTCCTCTTTATTTACATATCCCTTTCTTTATATAGAAAGGAGTTTACATACATACTACATTACTTACAATAATGCACTACTACACTTGTCACCTAATAATACTACTACTTTACTTACTCGATGACTTTTTACACTACTTGACAATCTCATACTTACTCTTTACACTTGTCATCACTATTATGACACACACCATACTATGCACTATTTACTTTATTATGACACTTACCTAATTTATGACACACTACTACCATTCATGACTTTTTACAATAGGACAAATAGCTTCTCATCTTATCTACTTTTGTTTTCTTCTTTCTATCTTATCTCATCTTTCTTTCTACGACTTTCTTCTCGCACACATGTGTCCATCTCGTCCATTATCTCCTTCTTATCTTCTTCCGTCTTATTTGATCATTCCAGCTGTACATCCGGGATTATATTATCTTCTCCGTTACATTTTGTACATATATGGTCGGGATATTTGTGTCCAATTAATTTACAATATCCGGTCAATAATTCTTTTGAAATAAATCCCTGTCTTCAAAGCTCTCGTTGTAGGTTGTTCTTCTGGGCTTAAGTAATGATAAAATCCATCTCTGGACTTCATCCATATCTGCTTTCCTTAACTCCCTTGAATTGGAATAAATCATTAGCTGATCTCTTGCATAGTAGCTCCATATAGCGTTTCCGTTTAAATAATTATTTGCTAGCTCCTGTATGATAGTTGATATACCAATTATCCTTTTGTTGGCATAAAAACTTGGTATCTCATTTTTTTGTATCTCTCGGTTGCTGTCCGATATCTTTCGGTATTATCATATCTTTTGTTAGTCCTATCTTCACCACTTGTATCGGAGGTTTTATTTCCTCGTATAATATTTCTTTTGTTGCCGTATAAAATTTCACATAGAATAAATTTCCTTTAGTAACTCTTTTATATGTAATAAATGCTTTATGTAGTTCTCGTATTCCACTTAGTTCCTCTCCATCATATGTATATACTGTATTTAATAATCCATAGTTATAACATGTCCGCACTAGGTTGGCGTTAGTTTTTGGTTGTGCAATTAGTTTATTATAACCTTGTAACCTTTGGGTTAAATAATCTTGGTTGGGTTTTTGGGTTGTAGTAGATCTTGGGTTAAGATTTAAAAATGTTTGGATTTTATATATATTTTCTATATAGGTTCGTGTAATATGGTTGTATGTCCTTTTGTCATGGTGTAGGCTATCTCGCATATGTAGAAGTTTGTGGTTCTATAGTTAATATGTTTTTGGTGTTAGTCTTGGAGTAAATGGTTTTTCGAATAGCTGGTTTAAGTTTGTATTCTTTTGTTTTTCACTAACTCGTTTGCTTGTACTGCAGCCTGTATTTAAACAAATGTTATGGGTTTTAAGGAGTTTCCCATCGTCTCCTTTTAGCTCTGGATTTTTTCCGTCTTTCGATCGACGTAGCTCCGCATTTTTATAGTCATCTTTGCCGACTAGCTTTAGACTTCAGATTATCTTCATTAGTCTTTAGCTTTTGTATTTCGTTGTCCATACTATCCACTTTTGTAGAAAGTGTAGTAATGACTTTGAGTATCTTTTCAATAGTATTTTCTTCCTCAGTCTCAGTCTGAGTAGCTTTGTCGTGATAGGTAATCTGCAATAACATTCTTATCAGTTTTTATTACTTCAATTGTAAATGTGAAATTTAATATATTTAATACCAATCTCCTTATTTCTTTTGTTATTACCGAATCTTGTATTTTTCTTGTTAGCCACCATTTTACTTGTGTATTATCTTTGTTCTTATAATAAATTTGTTATATACAATATATGGTTCAAATGATAATAAACACTTATATACTGAATATAATTCTTTTCTATTTATTTCCCATTTTATTTCTGTATTATTAAATGTTCCTGAATAATACCTGCAGTGATGTTCTATCGTAGTGTCATCATACATGTATTTTAATATTCCTCCGTAACTTTTTTCACTCGCATCTGATTCTATTATATAAGTGAATTTTTTATTTTCATCCGGAAAATATAGTTTAGGTAGGTTCTTACATAATAATTTTATTTTTTTGTATTTGTGTTTGATCTTTCTTATCAAACTGGTATTCTACATCTTTCTTTAATTTTTGTTGTAATGGTTTTAAATTCTCTGCTAATTTTGGTATGTATTCTCTTACTTGATTTACTAGTCCTAAGAATGATTGTAATTTCTTTTTTGTGTCTAGTTGTTCATTTGAGTTAATTATTTTTTGTACTATATGTGTTTGCATTTTTATTCCGTTTTTATCAATTTGTATTCCTAAGAATTCTATTTGATTTTTCATTATATCAGCCTTCTTTTTACTTAGACTTAAACCCGAATATTGTACGATGTGTATAAATTTTTCTAATAATCTTATGTGTTCATCTTGTGTTTTGGAATATAATAATATATCATCAATGTACACTACACAATTTTCTATTTGTTTAAAGTAATTGTCCATAAAGTGTTGATATCTACGGTGCATTTTTATATCCAAATGGTAATACGTTCCATTCATAAAATCCTTGTGGTACTGTAAATGCCGTTAGTTTTTTAGATTCTTCTTCTAATTTTAAGTGGTAAAATCCTGATTTACAATCAAATTTGCTAAAATAATTATATCCTTGTATCTGTCTTATTTTTAGTATCTTATTTGGTATCGGATAATTATATGTTTTAGTTTTTGCATTTAAGTTTCTATAATCAATAACCATTCTACTTTTTCCTCTTTTTGCTCACTATGTTTATTTACGATAAATGCCGGGCTTGTATGCTTCTTGTTGCTTTCTTGTATATATCCTTTTTCTAGTAATTCATCTATATGTATTTTAAATTCGGTTAAATCACTAAAATTATACTTTAATGGTTTTTGGGTTATTATCTTTGTTATTATCAATTAGCTCAATTTTTATTTTTGTTTTATGTTTTTCCCATCCTTGTAAAGGATCCTCACTATATAATAATTCTAGCTTATCTTGAATTATTTTTACTTTATCTATAGAGAATATAATTAATTCTATTTTAGGGTCTTCTTCTTTTATATTTTCTAATTTTTGTGTAATTTTTCCACTTCCTTTTATCAATTCTGTTATTTTTCGTTTTTTATTATTTTCTCTTTTTGCTTCTATTTTTTGTTTACACGGTGTGGTGAACCACCGGTGTGTTTTTGTTATTATATGTGGGTATAATTTTTCTAAAAATGGCATTCCTAATAGCATATCTTTTGTAGTCAATTCAAAGTTATATATTTCTTCTATAGTTAATATCTTATCCCATATTTGTATTTTTATATTTTTTGCCTTATATGTGATCATGCTTCCTTCATTATTAAATCCTGTTACTACTATCGGTGTTTTTAATTTTTCCCACTTATCTTCTGGTAAACAATTATATTTACATATATTAGCTTCGCTCCCGTATCTATCATTGGTGTATAATATCTGTTGTAATATCCTTCTATTATTATCTTTGCAAGTATATATATTTTCATCTTTTTATCATACCAAAGTCCTTTTTATTATTACTCTTTTATTTTCATAATTTATTATTAACTACAATTGGTGTAAATTATATGGTTTTACTTGTTCTAGCCATTTTATTCCTAAAGTGATATTTTCATCTCCCCGATATATTTTAAATTTTATTATTATTGGTATTCCTCCAATGATTATTTCCTTTCCGTAGTTTCTTCGGTATATGTTAATACTCTTGGTAGTTCGGGGCATGATTGTTCAATAGTTATTATTTCATCTTCCGTTACTAATTCTCTTGTAATATAATTTTCTTCTAGTCCTGTATTTATTAATATTAAATATTTTCGTTGTTCCATTATTCCCGTTATGTAGTAATGATGTGGTTTTCTTTCTTTTTCCATTGATTTTTGTGGAGATTTATCTATTCTTCTTGAGGTACTCATTTTTGATGATATTTGGGGTATCTCATCGTTTATTCTTTTCGATGTACTTAGTCTTTCTTTTACTATTTCTAAATCTTCTTCTATATCAATTTCTTTATAGCTAGAATCATTATTATCTATGACTGTAACTATTCTTTCAAAGGGATCTTCTATTTTTATTTTATCTATTTTATTTTTTGCTGTTATTTTATGTTTTGTTGTTAAAACATCTAAGTTTTTACATCTAGCTGTAAATATTTTACTTCCCGGGCTAGTTCTATTCTGACATTTTCCAATATAATACTAAGGATTTATCTATATTTCTGTCATTTTCACTTACGAGTAGTTAACACTTATTATAAATTTAAATTTTTGGTATATGAGGTTACCTTTTACTGCGCTTATTATACTTTTTTCTATAGGTTGTATGATCCTATCATCTGCTAAGTATATTTCTATGGGTGTATCTATTCCTTCTCTAAAACATGTTTTTATTAATATTTCCGTTCCTCCTAAATGTACATATTTAATTGGATTTTTAGCCTTAATATCTTGTATTTCTTTATTTATTATTCGTTTATTTATTATTGGTATTTTGGCCTTTCCTTTAGTGTATTTGCAATCTATGATATGTTCTCTTTGACTTACTACATAATATTCTTCTTTTTGTCGTTTAAACCAGTTTCTTATCGTTGGTATTTCAAATATTTTTGTTACACTTAGATCTAATTCTTTTCCTTTTATTTGTTCAAATATATTATTATCAAATATTATTTTTTGTTCTACCGATTCTTCATCTTGATATTTTTCTTTAGTTATTGTTTGTATATCTCTTCCGAGTCATTTATATAGTGTTCACTATCTCGATTCTCGTTAATGAATTATTTTCCATTTCGTCTATTTCATTTTCTCGATAATTCATATATGCTATCTTCACTTTCTAATTCATAATCTACGTATTCTATTTGTGTATATTTTTCAGTTTTTTCTTTGGATTTTTAGGTAATTTACAATCTCTAGCTATAAGTCCTAATTTTCCACAATTATAACAAGTACATTCCGTTAGTTTTCTTTTTGGTCTATATGGTCTTTTAGTTTTATAGTTTTTTACATAGTACCTTCTTCTAGGTTTTTTATATTTATATTTTGATCTATATTTTTTATTATATTTCTTTCTATTTTTATAATACTTATCCGTACAACCAAATTGAGGTGCTGTTTTGTTTTTGCAACATGCTAAGTTTTTTATTAATATTTTTTCACTTTTATTTCTTCTTTATGTTTTTCACATAGTACCATAAACCATCGGTGCATGAATTTCTTTGTAGCTCCTAAGGTGTCTGTTAATTCTCGCTTCATTCCAGTTTTTATTATTTTTGAACTAAAAGGTTCTGGTAATTTTGTAAAATATAATTTTCTTATTTCTTTTACTTTCTTCGTGCTATATGTTCCTTTATAATAGTATTCTCTAAATGCACATGTATATTCATCTATGTAACACATATTACATATTGCTAATTTTGTCATTAGATTTCGATTTATAATTTTTTCTTTATTTTGTTCTTCTACTTTTGTTGTCATACTACTAAATTCGTTTCTTATAGCTATTTCGTATTTATGTAGTATTTCCATAGTTGTAGTAGCTGTTCCACCATCAAATTTTTTATTACTTCTTAGAGTTTGTAAACTTTCATCTGATAAATTTTGTAGCCATAATTTTACTGTTCCTATAAGTGTTCTTTCTATATATCCTAGCGTTTCTGTCATTGTTATTTTGTTATCTATTAATTGTTTTGATATGTATCCCATCCATTAGTGGATTGTTATATTTATATCTGCTATAGTCTAAATCTAAAAAATCATCTCGTTCAGCTATTGGTTTAGGTGTCCATTTTTTATTTAATCTTTTATCCCATATAGTTTTTTCTCTATTATATTGTCCATAGTTTTCATCATAATATTTTGGATTAAAATTTTTTCGGATTTTTTACCCCTGATGTGCTAGGTTTTTCATCCATGTCTATGTCTCCTGTATTTATTTCTAAATTCTTTGTATTATCTATGTTTGCTAAAAGTTCCGTATATGTTTCGCTTGTCTCCGAATGTTGTTCTAGATCATCGTCGTTTATTTCATCAACTCTTATTTCGGGTAGATTATCTTGGTTATTTTCTTCTTTTTCTTCTAATTCATCTTCTAGCTGCAATTTTCCTTAACACTTAATTATCTCATTTGTTAATTTCGTTTTTGTTCTTTTTCTTTTTGTTTCATTTCATATATTTCTTTCAATATTGCTAACTCTTTTTCTAGCTCTATTATTTTGGTATTTTTTACTTCTTCTAATTGTTGTACTTCTTTTTTTTTTGCTTGTTGTTTTATTTTTTCAATTTCCGTTTTCTATCGATTTCTTCATTTTCTTTTGTTATTCTTACCATAGCAGGTTAAACTATCTTCTAGTTTTACCGTTTCTTTTCTAACATTAAACTTATATTGTCACCTATGTTCTTATATCTTCTTCCTAGATTAGAAAATATTATTTTTATTTTTAATCCGTCATAATTTTCATATGTTTTTTCATCTATTGCGTATTCTTCCTTATTCATTTATAGATCGTGTTGAAATTTATATTCTAACTTATTTATTTGTATTTCTAGATAGAAAATAGTCTTTCTTTGTGCTAATATAGATTTGTGACAAACTCTTGCAAATATGTTACTGTTAAGTCTATTTTTTCTATGTGCTAATTCTTGTCTTTTGCTATAATTATTTCATTAAGTTTTTTTCTATATTCGTTATTCTTGTTATTCATTGTAATTTTAAATATCGAATATATTTATATTCTACTTTAGATATATTATCTATTAAGTGATTTAATTTTTCGTTATCAGTTTTTGTGATATTGAGTTGTTTATACTTCGGATATAATTTATTTAATTTTCTTCTTATTTTTCTTAACTTTCTACTAATACGGTTCTTCTTATTCCACGAACTGTGAAGCCTCATGTGGTCATGGGTAGTGCCTTGGGAAGATGGGGCACCCTTGGCCCTTTTCCCTTGGCTCTTGCCCCTTGCCCTTGACTTGTTGCCTTCTCACTTAGCCCTAATTAACCTACTAAGCTACGGGTGTTATAATTTAGCTCCAACTAAACTCTTCATATTTTTTCTTAAAATGTTAAAAGTTCAACTATGATTTTGGAAATCATAATCTATAAAGCAAATTTGGTTCTAAGTGAATTCTTCATGTATTTTCTTAAAATGCTAAAAGTCTAACCGTGGTTTTAGAAAGATCAAATTACAGTCTTACCTTTTCTTAAAGCTTCCAAATGATTCCATTTGTTCAAATACATAATCTACGTATGTGAGTTTGTAAATGCTCATATTGATATACTTCTATCTGATTCAAAAGTCAACCTTAACTCTGAAGGTAAAAATTATAATTTTGTTTCAAAATCAGTTTACCCATGGTAGAAGGATTTGTCACGACCCGATTTATCAAGTCATGATGACACCTACTATAACCCACCAGTAGGTAAGCCAACCCGTAACCCGGAACAACAAGTAATGGGTCTGAGGGTAGAAATTAAACAAAAGTAGGAAAATAACAATATAAACAGGCGGAACCAACCCAAAACATATATACAAATAAAGATCCCTCCCAGAACTCGGGAAGTCACCAAGTCTGAGCTACTACAAAATGAGTATAAGTCCCAAAACTAGACACAGACGGACTGTCTCGAAAGGAAAGAGACAAGTCTGTATATACAGATGGAGACTGAAATAGTACAAAACGCCGTGTGCTCACCCCCGTCTCCGAATAAGTCTACTCCAAGATCGATCAACGCTGGCTACTAGTGCTCGGACCTGCATCACAAAATAGATGCAGAGCGTAGCATGAGTACCAAAACAACAGGTACCCAGTAGGCATCATAGGCCAACTGAGCAAGATAAGCAAAAGTGAACTGAAATGCAAATAAAGGGTCACATCAAGTGCAAAGAGTAGTAAATGGGGGTATGTACACGAGCGTACAGGCAACAAAGACAAGTAATCTAACTAACTCCGCGGGGCTCCCATAAACCCGACGGGTACGCTCGTGCACAATAAAAGAAACCACCTGCACGGACCCCCATAAGCCCGGCAGATGCATCGGCAGATAAAGTAAAATAATGAAGCTAGAAGGTCTATCACAATATTACTAATTTCCGGACTTTTAACTGAACCGTTCCTAATCATATTCCAGGATCTCATTACGTCCCGGACTTAATCGGAATCTCTCCAACCTCCAAAACCTCAACCTACAGATAAGAATAATCAAGACTAACTGAAGCTTTAGTGAGGAATTGGGAATACACCACGTGCAAGCTGGACCACGGACTCGAACCGGGTACTATAGCTAATGAGTCAACCTATATGGACTGGACCACGGACTCGAACCGGGTGCTGTAGCCAAAGGTCGGGCACGGGTGGGGCTGGACCACGGACTCTAACCGGGTCTGTAGCCAAAACCATATCACGGAGTAAGCTGGACCACGGACTCGAACCCGGGTCTTTGTAGCTAAGCCTGGACATAAGTAAGTTTGGACCGCGGACTCTAACCGGGTACTTGTAGCTAACGAAAACGGGGCATTATGGATACAAGGTCATAAGCTGAGTTACCGACTATCAGACTCAAGTCTGCTATATCAGTCTACAAGGAGCTGACCGTCCAAAATGGCGTCGGAAAAAGTTCTACTGCCCAACAACATCCGAAATCTCGCAAGTCTATGGCAACACTAGTCTAAGCCTAGACTAAGGCCAAACATACTTCAAATCAATATTATCATATACACCACAAGATATGAATATTTAATAATATCAAGAGACATGCTGTCATAATCCAACACTTTCCCGAAATAAGGTCTAAGGCAGGAACTATAGAAATTTAGCATGCTCAACACCCGAACCCCTCCATACTCAAGCAACCGAATCTTTTCCCCTCCGAACGGTCTCCGAACGCTTCCCCACTAACAAAAGGTTAATCACCTCGTCATTACGAATATATTGACACTAAAATTGTATTTTTCGGAGACGGACCCAAAATCGGGTCTAAAACGGAATTGTGGGGCCCACAATTGGAATCTCGAAATCGAATCCGTGGAAACGTTCCAAATACCTTACTAAACTAATACCCCAAAATTTTAGCACAAATAGATGCCTAAAACACAGTAAATCAGCCACAACAATTAAAATGGGCAGCCCCTTAATCACCAATTTCTGGAAAAAACGAGACCCTTTCAACCCAAACAAATTATACCACGACGATCCTTGTGAAAAACTCTACAAGTTAGCCTCAAGAATGACTCAAAACGGACCTAAGATGATCAAGATCTCACATTTCAAAATTCAACAACAATTCAATCCGAAAGTCATCTTAGCAGTGGCTAAATTCGATTTCTTACCTCAAACGAAGCCTCCTCTCGCGTTTCCGAGATCACCGCTAGATTCCCCACGAAATTCTCTTGAAGTTAGCCTCTTGAAGCACCTAATTTGGACTCAAAATGAAGGAGAAATTTGATGTTGAAGTTGAGGAAAAACTTGGACGAACTTGTTCTTAAATCTGGAAATTCCAGCCGCTGCCACGTGGCGTCACGTGGCTCTGCCACGTCACCGCCGCGTCAAAATTCTACAACCCTTCAAACTTAAATTTCGATGTTTCGGACTCGTTCGGAATCGGAAAAATACAAACCATATATGGAATCTAATTGGAAACGATATTTCGGACTCAACGGTGAAGGCGTAATTTCCATTTGGATATTGCTTCGATGAAAAGTGGGTCCCACACCCAGTATCGTTTGAGCCAGATTCCACAAATGTCATCTAAAGCCTCGGGAAGCGAACGAAGGGTCGTTCTACACCAAAATCGATCTTCCGAAGATAACCTAGCTGTCAGAATTTTCATCTGAGCACGACTCCCAAGAAGGTTGACCAAAGTCAACTTTTCAAGTTATAAAAATCTCCAAAAACGGGAAACGGGCCTAAAACCCAAACGGGCGACCGGGCGACCGAACGGTCGGTGCCCGCAAGTCATAAATGACTTGGGGTCGCTACTGGGAATGCTCTATACGAGGGAAAGAATTCTTTAATTTAAAAATGACCCGAAGGGTCATTACAATATCCACTACTAAAAAGGACTTTCGTCCGCGAAAGAAAGGATCGTGAAGTACTGAAGGCTCAAACAAGCCAGAAACCGCTCTCGCATCTCTGCTCGGTCTCCCGGGTAGCCTCCTCGACGGGACGATGCCTCCAACGGACCTTAACAACAGGAATGGCTCTCGAGCGCAATCTCCTCACATCTCTGGCTAGAATGGCAACTGGCTCCTCTACAAATGTCAAACGATCATCCAACTCGACTGCATCATACTGGAGCACATGGGACTCATCAGGAACATATCGCCGCAGCATCGAAACATGAAACACTGGGTGGATGGCTGAAAATGCTGGAGGTAGGGCCAACTCATAAGCAACCTCAACCGTCAGGAGTATCTCAAAAGGCCCAATGTACCGGGGCTAAGCTTGCCCCGCCTCCCAAACCTCATCACGCCCTTCATGGGCGACACACGGAGGAATACCCGATCACCAACACGAGAGAATCTCAAAGGTCGACGCCTCGATTCGCATAACTCGTGCCTACTCGAGCCGTCCCCGAGCCTATCCTGAATCACCCTCACCCGATCTAGGGCCTCCCGAAGCAAATCTCGTACCATGCGGCCTAGGCTCTCAGACTCGAACCAACCAAGCGGAGAGCGGCAACGCCTACCATATAAGGCCTCGAATGGGGCCATTTGAATACTAGAGTGGTAGCTATTGTTGTACGCAAACTCCGCCAAAGGCAAGAATTGGTCCCACTTGACCTCCAAAATCCATAACACGGGCCCGCAACATATCCTCAAGGACTGAATAGTACGCTCCCGGCCATCCGTCCGTGGGTGAAAAGTTGTGCTAAGGTGGACACGGTGCCCAACTCTTCTGAAAAGCCCTCCAAAAGCTGGAAGTGAACTGTGAACCTCGGTACGAAATGATAGAAACAGGCACGCCATGAAGACGGACCCACCTCCCTAATGTAGATACGAGCCAACCTCTCGGCAGAAAGTAGTATGAACGGGGAAGGAAGTGTGCGACTTGGTCAATCGATCCACGATGACCCAAATGCTGTCAACACCTCTAGAAGTCCGAGGCAACCCCACAACAAAGTCCATAGTGATACGCTCCCACTTCCACTCGGAATGGGTAATCTCTCGGAGCTCGCCACCAGGCCTCAAATGCTCGGCCTTTACCTGTGGCGGGCAAGACAACAAGAAACAAAGTCGGCAATATCACTCCTCATGCCACTCCACCCGTAATGCCGCCTCAAATCACGATACATCTTCATTTGTGCCCGGATGGATAGAGTATCTAGATTCATGGGCCTCGAAAGTATCAAGCGTATCAAATCTCCAACTCTCGGAACACAGATGCGGCCGGCAAATTTCAACACTCCATCGGGATCTAAGGTAGCGACCACCATCACCCGCTAACACTCGATCTCTAAGGGCCACTAAGGTATCATCCTCAAAGCGGCAACCACGGATCCTATCAAGTAAAGAAGACTGAACTCCCATAAAGGCCAAGACGCGTCTAGAATCTGAGATATCCAACCGAACCATGCTATTAGCTAAGGACTGAATGTCCAAAGATAAGGGTCGCTCCTCAACAGATAAGAAGGCTAGACTACCCATACTCACTGCCTTTCGGCTAAAGGCATCCGCTACTACATTCGCCTTGCCCGGATGATAGAGAATAGAGAGGTCGTAGTCCTTCAGGAGCTCAATCAACGACGTTGCCTCGAATTAAGGTCCCTCGGCTCATGATGTCCTGAAGACTCCTATGATCGGTATAGATCTCACATCGAACTCCATACAAGTAGTGTCTCCAAATCTTAAGCGCGAAAACTACCGCCGCCAACTCCAAGTCATGGGTGGGGTAGTTGCGCTCATGAATCTTAAGCTGCCTCGATGCATAAGCAATAACGCGGCCCGCCGCATCAATACACAACCCAAACCAATGCCGGATGCGTCACAATAAACGGTAAACCCTCGCCCTCAAGCTGGAAGAGTCAATATAGGAGCGGTGGTCAGCAACTCCTTAAGCCTCAGAAAGCTCCTCTCACACTCCTCCGACCACACAAACTAACAATGCTGGCCAGTCAGCCGAGTCAAAGGTGCTGCTATAGTAGAGAATCCCTCAACAAAGCGTATGTAATAGCCTGCTAGTCCGACGAAGCTACGAATCTCGATCCCACAGAGGTGGGCTGTGCCAATCACGAATAGCATCAATCTTCGCCGGATCAACCCTAATACCCTCCTTGGACACCACGTGCCCCAAGAAGGCTACAGACTCAAGCCAAAACTCGCACTTTGAGAACTTGGCATAAAGCCGCTGATCTCTCAAAGTCTGGAGCACTATCCTTAAATGCTGCTCATGCTCACTCCGGCTCTGCGAGTATACCAGTATGTCATCAATGAAGACGATGACAAATAAATCAAGGTATGGCCTGAACACACGTGTCATCAAATCCATGAACGCGGCAGGGGCATTAGTCAACCCAAAAGACATCACAAGGAACTCATAGTGGCCATAACGAGTCCTAAATGCGGTCTTAGGGATGTCCGCTGCCCTAATCCTCAGCTGATGGTACCCGGACCTCAAATCAATCTTAGAAAATACGGCAACACCCTGAAGCTGATCAAATAAATCATCAATACGAGGCATGGGGTAACGGTTCTTCACCGTCACCTTGTTCAACTGCCTGTAGTCAATACACAATCGCATAGTACCGTCCTTCTTCTTTACGAAGAGGACTGGGGCACCCCAAGGCGACACACTCGGACGGATAAACCCCTTACCTAAGAGATCCTCTTGAATGGCCCTCCCTACTCACATCTCGTACATAGGCTAAATAAGCTAAACACCCGAAGCAACCAACCGCCTAGCTCGCATAAAAGAGATGATCCCCGTCGGTGTGTGACTATAAGCACCCTGCCACAACACTGGAGGAATGCCAGGCATCACTAAGGTAACAGTCTTGGCGTAACAATCCAAGACCGCATGGTAAGGGGATAACCAATCCATGCCCAGAATCACATCAAAATCAACCATATCTAGCAAAATAAGATCAACTCTAGTATCATAACCCTGGATAGTCACTAAGCAAGATAGCAATACCACGATCCACTACTAAGGACTCACCCACCGGTCGAAACACGCAACGGCTCAACCAATAGCTCGGGATCATACTCAATCGAGGAACACAATAAAAACGAGATATATAGGAATAAGTAGAGCCTGGATCAAATAAGGCGGATGCGGGATTGGGCTGATGGCATAATAACACCTTTGTACACTTTTTGTGATCACATCGTCCGAGGTCTCAACATCTCGCTCTAGCCGAGCCGCATAAAAGTGGGCCCGGACTCCCCTACCCTGTGCATCGGCTCGCCCCTTAATCTGCCTCCTCGGGGACCACCCCGTATACCGTGGTGACCACCCCTACGGTCCTGTCCCTGGCCTCCGCCTCTAGCTGGAGGTGCTGGTGCTGGCGCTGGCGCATGTCTAGCTGCCTGTGGGGCGGGTAAGGCTAACCTGTGATGGGGACACTCGCGGGCCCAATGATCTAACTCCCCACACTCATAGCACCCCTGGGACTGTCGATTGAGAGCAGGAGGTCGGCTACCCGGCCAGAAGAACCCATCGTGAACTATCTCGGCCCCGACTAGGACCGGCACTAAAACCCATATGGCGGTGCCGATCACCCTCCGATGCCAGGAGAGAAGCCTGGAAGGGGCTACTAAACTGACCCGACTGAAACCTCTGCTGAGATCTATCATAAGACTCTCGGGGTCTGAAACGGCGCCTATCATGGCTATCCTCCTGTCTAGCTCTCTTGCCGCTGCCCCCTTGGGCCTCGCGACGGAGCTGCTCGATAGTGCGGGCATGGTCCACTACATCCAGAAATGAGCGGCAAACAACGAACCCTCTCCTCCTCAGTAGGTAATATCATGGCGGCATGCCTGGAGAGCTCGTGGAATCGGGCCTCATACTCTGATACTGTCATGGAGCCCTGCTCTAACCGAGCAAACTGATCTCTCGATGCACGATGGGAATAAATCGAGCCAAGAAAGCCTCGAAAACTCAGTCCATGTGACCGGTGGAGACCCAGCTGGCCTGGTCTCTAAGTATGTACGCCATCACTGCCTGGCGGGACCATCTAACTGGTACGCGGTGAAGTCTGCTCCTCTCGACTCCACTAAACCCAAAGTCTGTAGCCGCTCGCGGTAAGTAACTAGAAACTCGTGGGCATCCTCCCCACTTGCCCCCGAGAAAACCTCGGCGGTGATAGTCTAAGGAACACCCGAGCATCTTCGCTCCCGTAGTGGCATGACGCCCTCCAAATCGTCGGGCTGAACAACTTAGGTGCCGCTAGCTGCCGAACAATTCCCATTTGGTGTAGGGCGGCCCCTGCGATACGGAACATTTGGAGCCGGGGCCTCTTTGCATACCCCAATGGCAGCTAGTATCTCGTACGAGCATCGCCTGGATATCGGAGCGCCACGAGCTCGGGCGGTGGGCGGGCCGGGTCTCGGGCCCATCGGCCAGCTTTGTCTTTGAGCTACTGGTGGCTCTATCACCGACTCCCGAGTTTGCTCTCGGTCTGGCCGGTTTGTAGTTACGGCACGACCTCGAGGTCGGCCTACCCCCCCTAGTCGGGGCCCTACCACGCGTGCGAGCTATCCCTATAAAAGAGTGATACAAGTAAGATTTTCAAACCGATATGACACACAATGCACGACAGGTGATACAAAAGCGACACGTTCCTAAAGACATCCCGTAGCCTCCCGAAGATAAGTAACGGACGTCTCCGTGCCGTCTGCGAGGACTCTACTAGACATTACCCTCGTACAAGTGAGACCGACGAACCTCGGGGATACGATACCAATTTGTCACGACCCGATTTATCAAGTCATGATGACACCTACTATAACCCACGGCGGGTAAGCCAACCCCGCGTTAGGAACAACAAGTAATGGGTGAGGGTAGAAATTAAACAAAAGTAGGAAAATAGCAATATAAACAAGCGGAACCAACCCAAAACATATATACAAATAAAGATCCCTCCCGGAACACGGAAGTCACCCAGTCTGAGCTACTACAAAATAAGTATAAGTCCCAAAACTAGACAACGAGAAACTCGGGTGTCTCGAAAGGAAAGAGACAAGTCTATATATAGATGGAGGCTGAAATAGTACAAAACGCCGTGTGCTCACCCCCGTCTCAGGATAAGTCTACTCCAAGCTCGATCAACGGCGGCTACTAGTGCTCGGACTGCATCACAAAATAGATGCAGAGCGTAGCATGAGTACCAAAACAACGAGTACCCGGTAGGCATCATAGGCCGACCGAGCAAGATAAGCAAAAGTGGCGAAATGCAAATAAAGGGTCACATCAAGTGCAAAAAGTAGTAAATGGGGGTATGTACACGAGCGTACGGGCAACAAAGACAAGTAATCTAACTAACTCCGCCGGGCTCCCATAAACCCGACGGGTACGCTCGTGCACAATAAAAGAAACCACGCATGGACCCCCATAAGCGCGAGATGCATCGGAGATAAAGTAAAATAATGAAGCTAGAAGGTCTATCACAATATTACTAATTTTGGACTTTTAGGCGAACCGTTCCTAATCATATTCCAGGATCTCATTACGTCTCGGACTTAATCGGAATCTCTCCAACCTCCAAAACCTCAACCTCTGAGATAAGAATAATCAAGACTAACCGAAGCTTTAGTGAGGTGGGAATACACCACGTGCAAGCAGGACCACGGACTCGAACCGGGTACAATAGCTAATGAGTCAACCTATATGGATTGGACCACGGACTAGAACCGGGTGCAGTAGCCAAAGGTCGGGCACGGGTGGACTGGACCACGGACTCTAACCAGCATACTATAGCCAAAACCGAGATCACGGGTAAGCTGGACCACGGACTCGAACCGGGTGCCGTAGCTAAGCTTTGGACATAAGTAAATTTGGACCGCGGACTCTAACCTGCATCTTGTAGCTAACGAAGCAGGGCATTATGGATACAAGGTCATAAGCTGAGTTACCGACTATCAGACTCAAGTCTGCTATATCAGTCTACAAGGAGCTGACCGTCCAAAATGGCGTCGGAAAAAGTTCTACTGCCCAACAACATCCGAAATCTCGCAAGTCTATGGCAACACTAGTCTAAGCCTAGACTAAGGCCAAACATACTTCAAATCAATATTATCATATACACCACAAGATATGAATATTTAATAATATCAAGAGGCATCTTTGTCATAATCCAACACTTTCCCGAAATAAGGTCTAAGGCAGGAACTATAGAAATTTAGCATGCTCAACACCCGAACCCCTCCATACTCAAGCAAATCAATAAACAAATGCCTAAACATGCTCAATCTCACAAGAGAAAGCCATAGCCTACCTGAAAGCCGACCACGCGTGCTCCAACTCACGGTACCGGATCTTTTCCCCTCCGAACGGTCTCCGAACGCTTCCCCACTAACAAAGGTTAATCACCTCGTCATTACGAATATATTGACACTAAAATTGTATTTTTCGGAGACGGACCCAAAATCGGGTCTAAAACGGAATTGTGGGGCCCACAATTGGAATCTCGAAATCGAATCCGTGGAAACGTTCCAAATACCTTACTAAACTAATACCCCAAAATTTTAGCACAAATAGATGCCTAAAACACAGTAAATCAGCCACAACAATTAAAATGGGCAGCCCCTTAATCACCAATTTCTGGAAAAAACGAGACCCTTTCAACCCAAACAAATTATACCACGACGATCCTTGCGAAAAACTCTACAAGTTAGCCTCAAGAATGACTCAAAACGGACCTAAGATGATCAAGATCTCACATTTCAAAATTCAACAACAATTCAATCCGAAAGTCATCTTAGCAGTGGCTAAATTCGATTTCTTACCTCAAACGAAGCCTCCTCTCGCGTTTCCGAGATCACCGCTAGATTCCCCACGAAATTCTCTTGAAGTTAGCCTCTTGAAGCACCTAATTTGGACTCAAAATGAAGGAGAAATTTGATGTTGAAGTTGAGGGAAAAACTTGGACGAACTTGTTCTTAAATCTGGAAATTCCAGCCGCTGCCACGTGGCGTCACGTGGCTCTGCCACGTCACCGCCGCGTCAAAATTCTACAACCCTTCAAACTTAAATTTCGATGTTTCGGACTCGTTCGGAATCGGAAAAATACAAACCATATATGGAATCTAATTGGAAACGATATTTCGGACTCAACGGTGAAGGCGTAATTTCCATTTGGATATTGCTTCGATGAAAAGTGGGTCCCACACCCAGTATCGTTTGAGCCAGATTCCACAAATGTCATCTAAAGCCTCGGGAAGCGAACGAAGGGTCGTTCTACACCAAAATCGATCTTCCGAAGATAACCTAGCTGTCAGAATTTTCATCTGAGCACGACTCCCAAGAAGGTTGACCAAAGTCAACTTTTCAAGTTATAAAAATCTCCAAAACAGGGAAACGGGCCTAAAACCCAAACGAACGACCGGGCGACCGAACGGTCGGTGCCGCAAGTCATAAATGACTTGGGGTCGCTACAGGAATGCTCTATACGAGGGAAAGAATTCTTTAATTTAAAAATGACCCGAAGGGTCATTACAATATCCACTACTAAAATGGACTTTCGTCCGCGAAAGAAAGGATCAAGAAGTACCTGAAGGCTCAAACAAGCCAGGAAACTGCTCTCGCATCTCTGCTCGGTCTCCCAGTAGCCTCCTCGGCGGACGATGCCTCCAACGGACCTTAACAACGGGAATGGCTCTCGAGCGCAATCTCCTCACATCTCTCGGCTAGAATGGCAAGCGGCTCCTCTACAAATGTCAAACGATCATCCAACTCGATTGCATCATACACGGGAGCACATGGGACTCATCGGGAACATATCGCCGCAAGCATTGAAACATGAAACACTTGGGTGGATGGCCGAAAATGCCGGAGGTAGAGCCAACTCATAAGCAACCTCCCAACCGTGGGAGTATCTCAAAGGCCCAATGTACCCGGGGCTAAGCTTGCCCCGCCTCCCAAACCTCATCACGCCCTTCATGGGCGACACACGAAGGAATACCCGATCACCAACGAGAGAATCTCAAAGGTCGACGCCTCGATTCTCATAACTCGTGCCTACTTTGAGCCGTCCGAGCCTATCCCGAATCACCCTCACCCGATCTAGGGCCTCGAAGCAAATCGTACCATGCGGCCTAGGCTCAGAGACTCGAACCAACCAAGGCGGAGCGGCAACGCCTACCATATAAGGCCTCGAATGGGGCCATTTGAATACTAGAGTGGTAGCTATTGTTGTACGCAAACTCCGCCAAAGGCAAGAATTGGTCCCACCTTGACCTCCAAAATCCATAACACGGGCCCGCAACATATCCTCAAGGACTGAATAGTACGCTCCGACCGGCCATCCGTACGTGGGTGAAAAGCGTGCTAAGGTGGACACGGGTGCCCAACTCCTCCTGAAAAGCCCTCCAAAAGCTGGAAGGTAACTGTGAACCCGGGCCTGAAATGATAGAACCAGGCACGCCATCAAGACGGACCACCTCCCTAATGTAGATACGAGCCAGCGTCTCGGCACGGAAAGTAGTATGCACAGGAAGGGAGTGTGTGACTTGGTCAATCGATCCACGATGACCCAAATGCTGTCAACACCTCTAGAAGTCCGAGGCAACCCCACAACAAAGTCCATAGTGATACGCTCCCACTTCCACTCCGGAATGGGTAATCTCTGGAGCTCGCCACCAGGCCTCAAATGCTCGGCCTTTACCTGCTGGCAGCACAAGCAACGAGAAACAAAGTCAGCAATATCACTCCTCATGCCACTCCACCTGTAATGCTGCCTCAACTCACGATACATCTTTCGTGCCCTAGGATGGATAGAGTATCTAGATTCATGGGCCTCGAAAGTATCAACTGTATCAAATCTCCAACTCCGGAACACAGATGCGGCCGGCAAATTTCAACACCCCATCGGGGATCTAAGGTAGCTCGACCACCATCACCCGCTAACACTCGATCTCTAAGGGCCACTAAGGTATCATCCTCAAACTGGCAACCACGGATCCTATCAAGTAAAGAAGACTGAACTCCCATAAAGGCCAAGACGCGTCTAGAATCTGAGATATCCAACCGAACCATGCTATTAGCTAAGGACTGAATGTCCAAAGATAAGGGTCGCTCCTCAACAGATAAGAAGGCTAGACTACCCATACTCACTGCCTTTCGGCTAAAGGCATCCGCTACTACATTCGCCTTGCCCGGATGATAGAGAATAGAGAGGTCGTAGTCCTTCAGGAGCTCAATCCAACGACGCTGCCTCGAATTAAGGTCCCTCTGGCTCATGATGTACTGAAGACTCCTATGATCGGTATAGATCTCACATCGAACTCCATACAAGTAGTGTCTCCAAATCTTAAGCGCGAAAACTACCGCCGCCAACTCCAAGTCATGGGTGGGGTAGTTGCGCTCATGAATCTTAAGCTGCCTCGATGCATAAGCAATAACGCGGCCCTGCTGCATCAGTACACAACCCAAACCAATGCCGAATGCGTCACAATAAACTGTGAAGCCCTCGCCCTCAACTGGAAGAGTCAATATAGGAGCGGTGGTAAGCAACTCCTTAAGCCTCAGAAAGCTCCTCTCACACTCCTCCGACCACACAAACGGAACATCTGGCGAGTCAACCGAGTCAAGGTGCCGCTATAGTAGAGAAGCCCTCAACAAAGCGTATGTAATAGCACGCTAGTCCGACGAAGCTACGAATCTCGTCACAAGGTGGGCTGTGCCAATCACGAATAGCATCAATCTTCGCGGATCAACCCTAATACCCTCCTTGGACACCACGTGCCCCAAGAAGGCTACGGACTCAAGCCAAAACTCGCACTTTGAGAACTTGGCATAAAGCCGCCGATCTCTCAAAGTCGGAGCACTATCCTTAAATGCCGCTCATGCTCACTCCGGCTCTGCGAGTATACCAGTATGTCATCAATGAAGACGATGACAAATAAATCAAGGTATGGCCTGAACACATGTGTCATCAAATCCATGAACGGCGGGGGCATTAGTCAACCCAAAAGACATCACAAGGAACTCATAATGGCCATAACGAGTCCTAAATGCGGTCTTAGGGATGTCCGCTGCCCTAATCCTCGGTGATGGTACCCGGACCTCAAATCAATCTTAGAAAACACGGCAACACCCGTGTAGTCAATACATAATCGCATAGTACCGTCCTTCTTCTTTACGAAGAGGACTGGGGCACCCCAAGGCGACACACTCGGACGGATAAACCCCTTACCTAAGAGATCCTCTAACTGAGCACTGAGCTCCCTGAGCTCTGCAGGAGCCATCCCGGTAAGGCGGAATAGAAATAGGACGGGTGTCAGGCTCCCAAATCTATGGCAAAATCAATATCACGATCGGGAGGTAGGCCGGTGTAGGTGCAGTAGGGAACACATCTGCAAACTCTCTAACCACGGGAACCGAGTCAGGCGAATGGCCCTCCCTACTCACATCTCGTACATAGGCTAAATAAGCTAAACACCCGAAGCAACCAACCGCCTAGCTCGCATAAAGAGATGATCCCCGTCGGTGTGTGACTATAAGCACCTTGCCACAACACTGGAGGAATGCCAGGCATCACTAAGGTAACAGTCTTGGCGTAACAATCCAAGACCGCATGGTAAGGGGATAACCAATCCATGCCCAGAATCACATCAAAATCAACCATATCTAGCAAAATAAGATCAACTCTAGTATCATAACCCCCTGGATAGTCACTAAGAAAGATCGCAATACCTGATCCACTACTAAGGACTCACCCACCGGGGTCGAAACACGCAACGGCTCAACCAATAGCTCTGGGATCATACTCAATCGAGGAACACAATAAACAGATATATAGGAATAAGTAGAGCCTGGATCAAATAAGGCGGATGCGGGCTGATGGCATAATAACACAGTACCTGTGATCACATCGTCTGAGGTCTCAACATCTGCTCTAGCTGAAGCTGCATAAAAGTGGGTCTGGGCTCCCCTACCTTCTGCATTGGCTTTGCCCCCTGACCTGCCTCCTTGGGGACCACCCTGTATACCCTGGTGACCACCCCTGCGGTCCTGTCCCCGGCCTCGCCTCTAGGCGGGAGGTGCCGGCGCATGCCTAGCCGCCTGTGGAGCGGGTAAGGCTAACCTGCGATGGGGACACTCGCGGGCCCAATGATCTAACTCCCCACACTCATAACACCCCTGGGACTGTCGGCGAGAGCTGGAGGTCGGCTACCCCGGCCCGAAGAACCCATCTCGTGGAACTATCTCGGCCCCGACTAGGACCAGGCACTAAAACCCATATGGCGGTGCGATCACCCTCCGATGCCTGGAGAGAAGCCTGGAAGGGGCTACTAAACCGACCCCGGAAACCTCTGCGCGAGATCTATCATAAGACTCTCGAGTCCGAAACGGCGCCTATCATGGCTATCCTCCGTCTAGCTCTCTTTGCCCCCCTTGGCCTCGCGACGGAGCGCTCGATAGTGCGGGCATGGTCCACTACATCCGAAATGAGCGGCAAACCTCGAACAAAACAACGAACCCTCTCCTCCTCAATAGGTAATATCATGGCGGCATGCCTAAAGAGCTCGTGGAATCGGGCCTCATACTGACGTCTTGTCATGGAGCCCCTCGCTCTAACCGAGCAACCGATCTCGATGCTGCCGGGAACTAGAAACTCGTGGGCATCCTCCCCCACTGCCCCAGAAAACCTTGGCGGTGATAGTCTAAGGAACACCCCGAGCATCTTCTGCTCCCGTAGTGGCATGACGCCCTCCAAATCGTCAGGCTGAACAACCGGTGCCGCTAGCTGCTGAACAACCGGTACCGCTGGTGTAGGCTGGCCTGTGGTACTGGAACGACTGGAGCTGGGGCCTGTTGTATACCCCCAATGGCAGCTAGTATGCGTACGAGCATCGCCGGATATCCGGAGCCGCCACGGGCTCGGGCGGCCGGGCTGGGGTGGTCTCGGGCCCATCGAGCCGCTGGCTGTGCGGGAGCTACTGGTGGCTCTATCACCGGCTCCGAGTTTGCTCTCGGGCCCTGGGCTGGTGCTGTAGTTCTGGCACGACCTCGAGGTCGGCCTCTACCCCTAGCTGGGGCCCTACCACGCGTGCGAGCTATCCCTATAAAAGAGTGATACAAGTAAGATTTTCAGAAACCGATATGACACACAATGCACGACAGTGATACAAAAGCGACACGTTCCTAAAGACATCCTGTAGCCTCCCGAAGATAAGTAACAGACGTCTCCGTACCGATCTGCAATATACAAATAAAGATCCCTCCCGAACCACGGAAGTCACCGGTGCATGCAGCTACTACAAAATAAGTATAAGTCCCAAAACTAGACAACGAGACCGTCTCATCTCGAAAGGAAAGAGACAAGTCTCGTATATACGAGATGGAGGCGAAATAGTACAAACGCCGTGTGCTCACCCCGTCTCCGGATAAGTCTACTCCAAGCTCGATCAACGCCGGCTACTAGTGCTCGGACTGCATCACAAAATAGATGCAGAGCGTAGCATGAGTACCAAAACAACAGTACCCAGTAGGCATCATAGGCCGACTGAGCAGGATAAGCAAAAGTGAACTGAAATGCAAATAAAGGGTCACATCAAGTGCAAAAAGTAGTAAATGGGGGTATGTACACGAGCGTACAGGCAACAAAGACAAGTAATCTAACTAACTCCGCCGGGCTCCCATAAACCCGAGCAGGGTACGCTCGTGCACAATAAAAGAAACCACACGGACCCCATAAGCCCGGCGGATGCATCGGCGAGATAAAGTAAAATAATGAAGCTAGAAGGTCTATCACAATATTACTAATTTTTGGACTTTTAACGCTGAACGTTCCTAATCATATTCCAGGATCTCATTACGTCTCGGACTTAATCGAATCTCTCCAACCTCCAAAACCTCAACCTACGAGATAAGAATAATCAAGACTAACTGAAGCTTTAGTGAGGTGGGAATACACCACGTGCAAGTTTGGACCACGGACTCGAAACCAGGTACTATAGCTAATGAGTCAACCTATGGATTGGACCACGGACTCGAACCGGGTGCTTGTAGCCAAAGGTCGGGCACGGGTGGGATGGACCACGGACTCTAACCAGGGTACTGTAGCCAAAACCAGATCACGGGTAGGTTTGGACCACGGACTCGAACCGGGTCAGAATCGTAGCTAAGCTGGACATAAGTAAGCTGGACCGCGGACTCTAACCCGGGTACTGTAGCTAACAAAAAACGGGCATTATGGATACAAGGTCATAAGTTGAGTTACCGACTATCGAGACTCAAGTACGCTATATCGATCTACAAGGAGGCGACCGTCCAAAATGGCGTCGGAAAAGTTCTGCCCAACAACATCCGAAATCTCGCAAGTCTATGGCAACACTAGTCTAAGCCTAGACTAAGGCCAAACATACTTCAAATCAATATTATCATATACACCACAAGATATGGAATATTTAATAATATCAAGAGACATGTTATCATAATCCAACACTTTCTCGAAATAAGGTCTAAGGCGGGAACTATAGAAATTTAGCATGCTCAACACCCAAACCCCTCCATACTCAAGCAAATCAATAAACAAATGCCTAAACATGCTCAATCTCACGAGAAAGCCATAGCCTACGGCGAAAGCCGACCACGCGTGCTCCAACTCACGGTACAGGATCTTTTCCCCTCCGTACGGTCTCCGAACGATTCCCCACTAAGCAAAGGTTAATCACCTCGTCATTAGGAATATATTGACACTAAAATTGTATTTTTCGGAGACGGACCCAAAATCGGGTCTAAAACGGGATTGTGGGGCCCACAAGTGGAATCTCAAAAATCGAATCCGTGGAAACGTTCCAAATACCTTACTAAACTAATACCCCAAAATTTTAGCACAAATAGATGCCTAAAAACACGTAAATCAGCCACAACAATTAAAATGGGCAGCCCATTAATCACCAATTTCTGGAAAAACGAGACCCTTTCAACCCAAACAGATTATACCATGATGATCCTTGCGAAAAACTCTACAAGTTAGCCTCAAGAATGACTCAAAACGGACCTAAGATGATCAAGATCTCACATTTCAAAATTCAACAACAATTCAATCCGAAAGTCATCTTAGCAGTGGCTAAATTCGATTTCTTACCTCAAACGAAGCCTCCTCTCGCGTTTCCGAGATCACCGCTAGATTCCCCACGAAATTCTCTTGAAGTTAGCCTCTTGAAGCACCTAATTTGGACTCAAAATGAAGGAGAAATCTGATGTTGAAGTTGAGGAAAAACTTGGACGAACTTGTTCTTAAATCTGGAATTCCAGCCGCTGCCACGTGGCGTCACGTGGCTCTGCCACGTCACCGCCGCGTCAAAATTCTACAACCCTTCAAACTTAAATTTGATGTTTTCGGACTCGTTCGAAATCGGAAAAATACAAACCATATATGGAATCTAATTGGAAACGATATTTCGGACTCAACGGTGAAGGCGTAATTTCCATTTGGATATTGCTTCGATGAAAAGTGGGTCCCACACCCGGTATCGTTTGAGCCGATTCCACAAATGCCATCTAAAGCCTCGGGAAGCGAACGAAGGGCCGTTCTACACCAAAATCGATCTTCCGAAGATAACCTAGCTGTCAGAATTTTCATCTGAGCACGACTCCCAAGAAGGTTGACCAAAGTCAACTTTTCAAGTTATAAAAATCTCCAAAACGGGGAAACGGGCCTAAAACCGGTAAGTCATAAATGACTTGGGGTCGCTACAAGAATGCTCTACATGAGGGAAAGAATTCTTTAATTTAAAAATGACTGAAGGGTCATTACATGAATATTAGTTATAACGTAAGCAATAGTTTTTAAGTATGTTTTAAATAATTCGAAACTCTTTTCATTGTCATCCAATGAGTTTAAGTGAGATTACTCGTGAACCAAACTCAGTTTACTAATATCACATGCTATATTTGATCGCGTATACTTTATGATATATATCATACTTCTCAATACTCTAGCATAACCAATTGTGAGTCGTTTTTGCCTTCATTCTTTTGAAGTACAAAAACTCATATTTATGGAGTCATGACAATATTGAAATCAAATATTTGAACTTGTCAAGTACCTTCTCAATAACATCATTAACTTTAATGTCTTTCATATCGAAGTTACATTCTAGCATATGCTTAGTAGCATTTACATAAAAAATGTCTCTTTTGATGATCAACATGTCATCAACATAAAAACAAACAATGACCTTATCATTTGGAGTGTCTTTAATGTAAAAAACATTTATCACATTCTTAATCTTGAATTCATTTGCCAACATACTTTGGTCAAACTTCGCATGCCATTATTTGGGCGCTTGTTTTAGTCCACAAAGTGACTTAACAAGTTTACAGACTTTCTTTTTCTTTACTAGGAACCACAAAGCCCTCGGATTGTTCTATGTAAATTTCTTCCTCCAATTTTCTATTTAAGAAAAAAATTCACATCCATTTTGATGAATTTGAAGGCCATATTTCACAACTAGTGCAATTAACATCGAGTTGATGCAATCCTAGTTAGTGCTATTATCGTCAAACAAGGCTTTCTTATTGTCTAAAGCCTGTGACAACAAGTGCTTTTGTATTTGTCAATAGTTTCATCTACTTTCTTTTCCTTTTTGTAGATCCACTTTTGAATCCAAAAAGTTTATTTCCCTAGAGGAGAGATCAAATCAACTCTCAAGTATGGTTGCTCAAGATTGACTCTATCTTACTATTGACAACCTTTTTAAAAAGGATGAGTCCTGAGAAGACATATCTTTTCGACCTATGGACTCATTTTCAAGAAGAAATGTTGCAAAATCAAACTTGGGAAGAAGTAATTTGTCCATTGACATTTACTATGCCTCTCAATCTCTTTATTAAGTACATTCTCCTTGGTTCTTTCCAACTTCCAAGATTGTTTAGACCTTCACTTGACTATCATCCGACGGTTAGGACTTATGAACCATATATAATCGTTATTGATTTACCATTTGTAGCATATCAATAAACGTACAACTCCAAGTCTTAGTCCTATTTTGACCCATTTGGGGAATCGTTTCCTCATTTCCATTTCTCATATGAAATTGACTTATTGGAAATTGTTTGATCACTATCTTCAAGAGTTATTTCTTGTATAAACTTAAAGGGACGACAAACAATTCTCTATCAAGATACAACAAAGTCTGAACAAAAACAACTTTTTGTTGCTCCCTTTCTTAACAAACAAAAGTTTTTTATTTGTTACTTCCATTTACTAACAAACAAAACTTTTGTTTCTCTCTTTTGAGCAGACAAACTTTTTGTTGTTCTCTTTTTGCTATAATGATAGCACCCCACAAATTTTGTGGTAAACTTGAACTTATGCAATATTAACATTCAACATTTTCCTTCAAAAGTTCAGTTTTTCCTCGTCAACAATTTCATTAGATTGAGGTAAGAATGTGAAAATTTGATGGATGATTCCATTTTCCAAATATATTTCTGCAAAAGAAGATTCATATTCTCCCTACATCTACCACTTCTAATTATGACAATCTTTATCCAACTTGTTTTTCAACTTTAGTTTTATATTGTCTATATGTTTCTATTGCTTCATCCTTACCATTCGGCGAATAAACATAACAATATCTAGTGCAATTGTCAATAAAATTTATGAAACATTTTTCCCACCACGAGATAGTGTTGACTTCATCATAAATATCAGTGTAAATCAATTCTAAGGTATTAAAATTCCTTTCAACAACACATACTTGCATTTTGATTTATTGCACTAAAAGTTAGGCAAAACTTCTAAGTTGATGGGTTTGCAAGGTTTTGTAATTGACATGTCCTAAGCATTTATGTCACAAACAATTTGATTCAAGCAAGTAAGAACAAACAGAAATACTAAGTTTTGAAAAGACCTTCAAGAGGTTACCTTTTTTCACAAATATTTTGTTCTTTACTTTTTATAACTTCTCAACATTGTTTTAGAGTCAACACTTGTCATATGTCCTTTTCGAAGGACCTTTCCATAACATTCAATTTGTTATAGAATTACCCATGACCATAGTCTCTTGATCCAATAGGGCAATATGACCCAAATGTTTGTTTACAACACAAACATAACATATCACTTTTCACCAATGTTCATGTTTATACAAATAGACATCTTTTCATGAAAAATCACAATATTTTAAGTGACATACTGCATCAAGAATACAATTCTTTTGAGCAGGTAATATAATGTTGTGGTTTTATACTAGTCATATCATATACTAGTAAAGAGAGACTCAACAACCACAATATCAAATATATACTCAAAAGAATTTTATGAGTCCTAACATAATACAAGAATGTCATTAAATTTCATATATTGTACTTTTAAATTTAAATTAGATAGTAAGTCTAATTTGTCTTTTATCATAGTAAAGAACCCCACATTTTAAATATGTTCTCAAAAAAATTTCAAGTATTTGAAATTATATTCCACATATTTTTCCCATGCTTTCATAATGTATACCATCCAAAATACACATGGCAATACGAAGCCTTCTTTTGGAGATTTAATCCCATATAAACACCCATTGCGAGGCACAAAAATAACTAATTTTATATCTTATTATTTTTTTTCCTTTCTGTCACAACTAGACAAACCACTTAGTATTTAGAATACTAACAATAAAGATTCAATTTTTATACAACTTGTTTCTAGTTTAACGATGAATTTTAAATTCTTACAATCGTTAACGAATGAACCTTGAATTACGATGAAGTTTTATATTCTTCGCATGTTTAGATTAGGCAGTGAAGTAAACCAAAAGGTTTTAATCTCCAGAAACCTCATACAACACTTCATTTCTAGCTAACGATAAAGTTTATCTTTTTCAAATCATTTAACCTTAATATTCACGATGGAGATTTTGTACTCTTCAAATTCCAGAATATTCATTTAAGCAGTATTTAACAAATTGGTGAAGGTTCTATATTTTCAAACCAATGCACAATCTAATTTGTTCGTGAAGTTCTTGCTCTATTCAAACCAAAGAATATAGGAAAAATAATTAAAGTGCACATCTTAGCCTTTATGCACAAATAGGTTTTTCTCATTGAAAAGAAAAGCGAAGGGGTGCAATGCTTGAATGCACTTGGGAAGAAAATAATAATAATCTTACCCGTCAAGGAAAACTTACTACAAAAATATACTCGAACATACTAAAGTAGTACTAATTTATCCCCAAATCTCTTTTATCATATGATAAAATAATTCTCTTTCATCTTGTTTTCCAAACTACAAAAAATAGAAGTAATTTCCTTACCACGAGAAAATACCAACAATTAAATTTCTTAAGCTTGTTATCTTTTATATTGGATTAGCAAATCAAAATAGAAATAATAAAAGATGAAAAGAAAAACACAAAAGAACTATCCAAGTCCACAATTCCTTGTGTGTCCTTAAGAAATTTAATCCCCTCAAGCACT
>JAJTWQ010000433.1:0-106502 GCA_029007595.1 Solanum commersonii
ACATCCCCACTTAGAAGAAAACCCAATTAAGGCAAACATGAAAAACAACACCATAGAAACCTCATCAAGACATTCATGACCATAAGGAACTAAAACTTACCGGCGCCTTCATTCGGATTAGCTTCCTTGTCCTTGCTAGCTTGGAGAGCATAGAAACGACCATAATTTGGAGGAATAGGAACCGTTCCATCTTTAGAAGCTTGCTTTGCCTCTTCCTCTAGCCGTAAAGTAGGACAATCTTTCACCTTGTGATCATTCTTCCCACAACCATAGCATCCATTAGTACCGGCTAGGCACTTCCCATAGTGCCTCTTGCCACAAGTGGTGCAAGTAGGTTTAGAAAATTGAGATCCACCACCTTTATCTTGGTTAACCTTAGGAGCACTTGAAAAATCTTGATCTTGAGCCCTCTTCTTGAACCTAGGTTGACTTTGCTCATCGGATCTACCCCTCTTCACATTCCTATTCATCCTCTTAAGTTTGGACTCCTCAATGGATTGAGCATACACTATGAGCCTAGAAATGTTCATGTCATTATGGAGCATTGCCGTATGGCACTCTTCCTGACTAGGTCGGATACGCCGGTCACAAACCTACTCATCTCATCCCTAGGGTTTGACACCAAAGATGGGGCATACTTAGACAATTGGGTAAACCTCAAGGAATACTCTTGCACACTCATATTACCTTGCCGAAGATTGATAAACTCCTCAACCTTACACTCCCTCATCTCACGGGGAAAGTACCTACCAAGGAAAGTTTCCTTAAACTCCTCCCATTCTATAGGATCCGCTCCCACCGGCCTATTAGCCTTCCATTAAGTGAACCAAATTTGGGCAACATCTTTCAATTGATAGGAGGCAAGCTCCGCCTTTTCTCTTGAAGTCACCCCCATAGCATTCACTACCTTATACACTTCATCCAAAAATTCTTGGGGATCCTCTCCCACCTTAGAACCTAGAAACACCGGAGGATTCATCCTCACAAAGTCTCTCAACTTAGAAGCCATAGTACCCTCATTAGCATTCACCCTAGGCCCCATATCTCTAGTCGCTTGCCGCCATGGCTCGGGCTAAGATTAAGAAAGACCCTAATCTCTTCATTGGTCATATCCGGGGAACCACCGGAACCTCATTCTCTCTTGCTCACCTATAGGAACTTGATTGCATTGCACACCTTGACCAATTTGCACAACTTGGGAGGAACTTCCTCATTCACATCCTCTTTCTCCTACTCTCCTTGCGGGTCTCCCTCTTGTATTCATATCCTATAAACACAAGAGAAGGATAAGGATAAGAACACTTATAGAACCACACTCTAAGGCACGACTTTAAGAATATGAAAGAAGTGTAACTTCTAGCATCCTATAGCCTCTCGCTCATAGATGTGTCGCGACTCACACCGATGAACAAGACTCTACTAGATGTGGCATGTGAGACATCGATCCTAAAAAAACATTTCCAAAATCTTATGCTCGATACCATGTTTGTCACGACCCGGGAGCACCCCAGTCGTAACAAGGCGTATTCGACCCGAAGGGGTCTTATACAAGCCACATAGTCATTCATTGCATTCAATAATGAAAATAGTGCGGAAATAAAAAAAAAAAAAAAAACTTATTTACATCCACACATTTAAACTTCTTAAAACAACTTTAAAAAAACACACAGCGGAAGTCTAAGTCTCACATGGCCATCTTAGACACAGTCGCAAAACATAAGTAGGGGCACGGCCCTTTACAATCAAAAGAAGTCTATTACATGAACAAAAGAACTTAAAAGTCTTGTCCTCGAATCCATGAGGACATACCAAGTCTTAGAGGAAAGCAATCCAACACTTCAAACTAGCTAAGAGGGATCACTTGCCGGAACCTACACTTGTAGTAAAAACATGAAGAATATGGGTTAGTACACAAAAATGTACTAAGTATGATGACCATGCAAAACATGCTTTAAAGGGACATTTTAGTTAGAGACCATGCATTATGCCACCTTTTTGAAATATCATGAACAATAGCATAAAGACATACAAGACAAGCATAACATCAAGTAAGTCATAATATCACTTTTAAACAATATCAACATGAAAACCTTTACCTTGGACCTTCACCTCAAGAAACCCTTATGCTATACCTCGTGCAATGTATGGATGGCGTCCCATACCACCATCCATACTAAGGCACCACATTTAGGTCACTTAAAGTAACTTATCATTCCTTTCTTTCACCTTTGCACAATATTCATACATAAGAGGTATATCATTAATTAAGACATGACAAGGGAAAATAACTCGTAATATAACCCAAGTATAACATGCATAACATATTAAGCATTTAAGAGCCAACATTCTTTAATAACCTCATTTAGGGTACATTCATGTCCAGTCAGTCATTAGGATTTAGAGAAACTCACTATGACCCTCTCCAAAGGCTACTCGTGCAATGTATAGGTAGCATCCCATACTACTACCTACACTTTGTAGAACCTGTCAAGAAACCATAATGAAATCTCACATGATGGGAAGTAAGCGTTTAACCGACATAGACCATGAGAGCTTGTCATGGAATCGGTGTCATGAATCCCACCGAAAAGAGGTGGTCTACTTGCCTAAGGAAGACCGGTATATATAGCTTAATGGATCCACTAGCTTCCTATGCGGGCACATAGTTTATGGGATAAGGTAGACGATCATTGGAACTCATGCGTAAATCGCGGGGGAGTTTCCATCTAACCAAATCCGCTCGGTGCTTAGCCTACATTCCCATAGAATAGTTCACTACTTTGACATCATCACACATGAAAGGGTGCCATAAGCCTACCGATTCAAGGTACATTATTTAACACATGAAAGGGTGCCATAAGCCGGCCGATTCAAGGTACATTTAGGAAAGCTCATTAACTCCTCTTGAAAGGGTGCCATGGGCCTACCGATTCAAGACTCATCATTAACCTTTATGGAAAGGTGCCATAGGCCTACCGAATCCAAGATTCATTTCGTATCATTAATGGAAGGGTGCCATTAGCCTACCGATCCAAGGTTCATTATAAGCATATGTGGAAGGGTGCCATAAGCCTACCGATCCAAGGATTCAACAATCAACAATATAATCATTTATACAAGAAAATGATGCATAAGCCCTACCAATTCAAGGTATACTTTATATTGAAGAATCCTTCATATTATATCATCAACATTCATGAGTGTCATCAACACATTTCTGGATTTCCATACATCTCATAACTCAAACTTTAAAGCATCGATTCATCAATTCTCCATAGTTGGACATTTTGTCAAACACCTTGAAGGCATGTAATGAAATCGAAGAACATGAAAAATAGGGTAGTAATGATGCAGCCAAACCGGTGAACAACCTACAACAACACCTTTACATTCATAACATGATCACATTATCTTCATTGAATTCTCATTCGTATAATGTCATGGTAACACTTCAATTTCTCATACTATGCCTTTAAGGCCATAAGCCTCACATACCAATACCCCAACAATACACCATAAAGTAAGCATGGGTAATGACATACTTCAACAATCTAAAGACCTTTAAACAAATTTGATTCATATACATTCATTATCTAGCAACCCACTTCATAAAGACATAAACTAGGAATAGAGAGAAATCATGGGTTCATGGAATATTTTCATCTTAAATCGTCAATACAACAACAATATAACCATAAAGTACCATTATAAACCTTTTAAAACCATTTGGTGGAAGAACCCATGAGATTGAGTGAAAACCTAGATTTTTCATACTTTGAAATAACTTTGGATTTGGCTCCTTGAATGGAAAATTAGACAAGGATCAAGACCACCATACCTTTGCTATGATCTCCCACGAAAATTGATGAAGACACCACCTTCAAACCAAGCCCTAGCTCCAAGTTCTTGACTTTCTTAAATGGAGGATTGTAGAGAGGGAAATGTTTTTAGGGATGGGAATGAACTAATGGTATATAGGAATAACATAAGTCTTTTAAAAAAAATGGTCCAACACTTAGAAAAATTTTCAGGCGGGTGAACGGTAATGAACAGTAACATTAGCTACTGGAATTTGCGTTTTCTGTCGGACAGACTTTACGAAAATGGGCATAACTTCTTCGTCCGAACTCCGAATGAGGTGAAACGAAGTGCGTTAGGTAGCTAACTCAAAGGGATTTCCATGGATATATTATGGCCACCCAAATAATTTGTGTGCTAGGAGATATGACCCTCCAAAGTAGACCCTCGAAAAAGGCTTCACTTGGAAATTTCGGATTTTGATACGGTTGCTCTAAAATTTGGGTTAGACCCATTTCCCACTCAATTTGACCCCTAAACAAGAATATGAAGTCGGATTTTCGAAAAACGAAACCGATCTTTTTATATACAGCTAAACAAGTTTCCGGTAACTTAGAAGCACATTTTTAAGAACTTTTGGGTCAAATTCAAATATAATCATTTCATTAAGTTCTCGACTCCAAACTCACATGTGAGGCTCTAGTTTCACTCTATCATTTTCCGAGTCGTTACAATAGGGTAGACCCAACTACTATCTACAATGGGGTATATGATTCCGGCATCCAACCATTTGATGATTTTCTTTTCCACGACTTCTTGCATAGTTGGACTAAGTCTCCTTTGGTGCTCTATACTTGGCTTGCTATCCAGCATGAGTTGTATTTTATGAGAACAAATGCTAGGAGGAATCCCAATAATGTCCTCAATAGTCGATCTAATAGCCTACTTAAACCTCTTCAACATAAAAACCAATGCTTTTACTTGTACCTCAGTCAAATTGGCCATAATGATTATCGGTAAAGTGCCATCTCTTCCTAAGAATACGTCCCTCAAATGCGATGGTAGAGCCTTGAGCTCTAATTTTGGAGCTTCTTCCACAGATGGTTTTGCGGGTGGAGAGTCGTGATTCTTCATGTCTAGCTCAATTTCTTTGGTTTGGAACGAAATTCAAACCTATCAAGTGGGGCAACTAATTCATCATAGTCTTCAATACCATCACCCTCAAAATTCATCATTACCGCTGTCAGTGCATCAACACCCAACCTCTCTTCAATAGACAATTCAGAACCTCACTCCACAATATGATTCACCACTGATACTGACTTGAGATCGCTTTCCTGCTTCATAGACCTACATATATTGAAAGTTACCTCTTCATTATTCAATCGAAACTTCATTTGCCCTCTCTTCATAACGACGAGAGTGCACTCAGTAGCAAGGAATGACCTCACTAAGTTGATGGGAACCTCAAAATAAACCTCACAATCAAGTATCACAAAATCTGCAAGAAAAATGAATGACTCAACTTTCACAAGGACATCTTGGAGAACACCGATGGCCTTCTTCCACGGATTCTATCGGCCATGAATAGTCACATCACGGCCGATTTTGGAGCCCTAAACCCAACTTCTTGTAGACAGGACAATAACATCAGATTAATGCTAGCACCCAAATCACACAACGCCTTCGCAAAATGCAACAACCCAATGGTACAAGGATTAGTACAAGCACCGGGATCCACTTTCTTACTCGCACAAGTGACCTAGCAGACAATAATGCGCAATGTTGCAACCTCTCATCATTCTTAAAACTGACGGCTCTCTTTTTGGTTACTCAATCATTCATAAACTTTGCATACCCATGCATTTTCTCCAAAGATTCTATCAACAAAACATTTATGGAAAGTTGTTTCACTATAGTTATGAACCTGCGGTATTTTCCTTCTTCGGTTTTCTTTACCAATCTCTGTGGGAATGGCGGTGGAGGTCGAGGCATGGGAACAAATTTTTGGGTCACCTCCGCTTCCTTCTCTGTAGCATTCTTAGACTCTCCAGTAATGTCAATCTCATCATCATTTCTTTCTACAACAATTTCAACCTCAAATGACATAGGGGATCAATGGTCTGCTTACCTTCTCGAGTAGTGACTGCCATATAATGCCCATCATTCTTCGATTCTGGATGATGTAGCTAGGAAGTGTGTTAGGCTGACGTGGGTTCACGGTAGTGGATGGCTGATTAAGCTATTTTGCTCAAGTTGCTTGATCGACCTTTGCATGGGCATTAACTTTTTGACCTATTCCAGACAAGTCATTTCACATCTCTTTCACATTCTCATCGATGTCGCATCAAACCTCTTCATCATTTTCTACATCATATCCTCAATGCATGACATACTACCCTAGCTTCTCTTTTGCCGATTCCCGATTTGCGGGTAGAGCAGAAGGCCCAACTTTCTCATTTATGTTTCCATAATTATTTCGGTTGTAGTTGTTTTTGTGATTGTAGTTCCCATCTCGGACATTGTTTCCCTATCGATTGTAGTTTCCATAGTTCCGACCTTGGTTTCCTTGTCCTTGGCGCCAATTATCTGAGTTGGAACCTTGGGCATTAGTTTGGAAACCCCCCGTCTAATCATTCACCAAATAAGCATCCTCCTCATAGTAACATTCCTCAACTGGTGGTGGTGGAGTTCTAGTTAGATAGTTTACCGCATTCACCTTCTCTGCACCTCCACTCATATGCTTCAATACCAACCCAAGGTCTGTCCCCTCATCTAAGCCATCTCCTCACGAATGTCATCACTAGATAGATCTAGTACGACTTGAACAACGAATGTGCTTCTTCTAGTATTAGCTTTTCTAGTGCTCCATGCCTTATTATTCTGGAAATCTTCTCCAAATTTTCAGCGATCTCCTCAAACGTGCACTCACCATAAGATCCTCCAGCGATAGTATCTAGCACAACCTTTTTATTGTCATCCTTCCCTCTATAGAAATATTCCTTCGATGACTCGTCATCTATGCGGTGATTCGAACACATCGATGAATGTAGTGAACCCATCCCAAGAACTACTCACGAAATCTCCAGGTAGTGCCACAAAATTATTCAACTTGTCCTTGTGGTTAATCTTCTTAGACACGGGAAATACTTTGCCATGAACACTCGATGCAATTGGTCCTATGTATGAATTGAATTATATGGAAGCTTAGCAAACCACACTACATTATCACCGATTAATGATAGAGGGAAGACTCTCAAACCTATGACATCCATATCCAACTCTGGTCGGCCCACACAACTCTTACATACACTTCTCAATTTAGCCATGTGACCATGTGGATCTACCGAAGCTAGACCAAAAAACAACCCTCTTCTTTGTGAGTACTTGCATCGAGTGCTTGTCACCATAAATGTATGCCTTAGAGGTAGAGGAGGGAGAACAATAAGTCCTTCGATTCAACGTACTAAAGTAGACCCTGTAGTTATCACATAACCTTGGTTCTGGCGGATTCTGTACCCTCAAAGCATCTCCGAGTAGATTACCACCATGATCCTGGGCGTGCACATTAACAACCCAAGGAGGCTGCAATTCAACTCCATCACCTAGATTTTCTCCAATTGGCTTGATTTGGACCCCTTGATTATTCATTTTCTTAAAAGTTTTGCTCAACTCGGATCGTAGGGGGTCAATGGTTCGCCTCGACTCAGGTGTACTTGGCATACACCAGTAGAAACCTATAGGAAACAAAATAAATGTAAATGTAAAATGAGGAAAGAATTGACTAAAGTTCAATAATGTATTTAAACTTAATCCGAAAGCCTTATTCTGGCAATGGAGCCATAATTTGATATGCTTAAATTTCACCTCCCTAAAGAAGTATAAGCGGTCGTCATCAAATAAAGAACCCAACTTATAGGTTGGGGTCAATCCGATGAGGAATATGGTTTAGACTTAAATTTAACTCACTATTAGTCAAACTATTTTTGAGACAAGTAATTAAAGGGGGTTTGTGTAAGCAAATAACCGATTGTTGATCAAGTACGAGGTGGGTAGGATTTAAACTTTTGATTATCAATATGAGAGAGAAACTAGGGTGTATGTGTTCCCCACAAGCTTTTAATGCAATAATCCTAATAGTAATCCTTTCCTAGTGTTTTACATGCAAAGTTGGTAAGATAGGTATCCTAAGTGATTGGTCCTCCAAGTAGGGGAATTTCACTACGTACCTTGGTCTAGCTACGAGTGTATACTTTACTAACCCTTACCTTTACCTCATATTAGGCATCACATCAATGTATGACTTAGTTTTCACCCTCGCACCAATTGACATTAGATTATTAGATAGCATCCACTAAATCTCTGCTGTTAATTCTTTTCTCATTAGTTACCTCCTTGTTCCGGCAAGTAGCAATGAGAAGAGTTCTAATGCGTGCACTTGTTAAAAAGACTTCTAAGCAAAAGAATTACCAATACATGCATAAACACTATTCAAGAATTACTTAATTATTATTCATATGTTGTTAATTGTTCATGGTTCCCACAACCCTAGCTGTGGATTTAGCTACTCATGCTTGAAAGAACACAATTCATGTTTTGATAAAGAGAATTCATGAACTTACGATTAGAGTAGAAGAAACCCAAAATCTCCAATTGAATTTCAAAGTCAAAATCTCGTAAAAGAAAATCCGAAAATCAAATTACCAAAGTTGCAAGTTAATTCCACAAAATACCAAGAACTAAAAGTAATCAATAATGTCTTACCCCCAAAAACGAGGTTTACATACCCTATTTATAAAAAAAACATGTCCTAAACAAAAAGGAAACAAAATAAGGAAATAAATAGTCTGGACGCGATTTCTGTCAACGACACGACCTACGGTCCGTAGGTCACCCTCCGTGGTTCAATACTTAGCAACTCTTCAGTAGGTACTGGTACCTTCACTCTCAGATTATCAATGACACACTTGCAGGACGGATCGTGGATTGACCTACGGTCCGTCAGTCCTCTTTTGTGGCTCCACACTTAGGATTTTTTATTAGGTACTGGAACTTCAACTCTCTGAACCCATTCGACGGATGTGCAGGACGACCCGTGGGTCGACCTACGGTCTATCAGTCACTTCGTAGTTCTAGACTTGGTAAGAATTCTTGGATGCTCCACCTATGCCTTCCCAAGACGGGCCTAGTCAAAGGACCTACGGTCCATAAAAAAAATTAAACACTCATATCATGCAATTTAACTAAGACCCAGAAGACCCATGCCCACGAGGTACTCAGACTTTCCCCGATTTGGCCAAAATTGGCCAAATGACATCTTTTGCCCTTAAGAATGATGTCAACGCTTTATCATTGGACAAAATTTGATAATTAGCACAATTAGGGGTTACTCAAAGTTCACCCCGCTAGAGCCACAACCATTTCAACACAACCCAAAATTTTAACAATCAACGACACGAGAATTTACTATTTAAGGCCAAATAATCATGATTTTAACTAAATGCAGGTAAACAAAGTACCACAAGATACACAAATCAATACCAAGCATAAATAACAACCACAAATTAACAATGCATCGATTACAACCATTTTTATAGTGAGGTTCGAAAAAGCAACCTTAGATGCCAAAAATTTGTCAAGCTAGCTAGTAATGAAATCCAAAAGTCCACCCCGAGCAAATGATCCCAAGTAAAAGTAAGAACAATAGTATGAGAACAAAAATATAAGCGGTTCCGAGAGTACGAAAGTTGAAAAGTATGAAAATGAAGAGATTTTGAATTTAAAATGGTTTGGCCTTTAAAAACTCTTCAGTTCGCGCGCTAGTTAGTGACCACGAATTACGTCACCGACCCACTTGGTGATGCTCCTAGTGTTACTTTAGCCCACCGAGTTTTACAGAACCTCTAGCAAGCTAGGTCGTTCCAACAACGATCCAAGTCGGGCTCGTTGACCTGTTTGGCGAGTCACCAATTGATTCTTTGGCTTGCCTAGCTGCCATTTTCCAAAATTTCAACTTTTCAACCTGCACATTCAACACCTTTTATTGAAACAACAGGTAATAAATGCATTAAAACTTGGGTTGCCTCACAAGAAGCGCCTTATTTAACATCGTGGCACTACGTGGATATGCTTTCAAGGTTCAATTTTTAGGTTAGCCAAGGTTTCACTTGGTAGACCTCCTTTTGGCCTTAGGTTCAAATGTCATGACCCAGGGGTACACCATAGATGTAACATCGCGTACTAGACCCCAAAAGGCCTAACACAAGCCACTTAGCATATCATAACAAAAAGTAAATAGAAATGACGCGGAAATTTTAAAACTTTTCTTTACAATTGAAGTCTTTTATAAATGCAAGCGGAAGACTAGACTTGTCTCAATATAGCCATCTATTACAATAGTTCAAATGAAAAGGGACACAACCCATACAATATAATCCTAAAGGAAATACTAGAAATGAAACTCAAAGTGAAACATCCGTCCTCGACTTATGAGGACTCACCACAAGCTAGGAGAATAGTCAAATCCAAGCTTGAACCAAATGATGATCGCCTTAAGAACCAGACCCTACACTTGGGAAAAGTATAGGAAAATATGGGTTAGTACAAAAATGCACTAAGTATGATAGCCATGTATAAAAACCTTGAAAACATGCTAAAAGGGACATTTTATTTGAATGTATGCAATTTGCTAAGTTAAACCATTATTTTGAAGATAATGTAAAAACACAAGTCATAAGCATATGAGACATCATAATAAGACATAGACTATAAGTATAAGAGATAACAACATAGTCATAGACATAATCCATACATAAGTCATCTTAACATAACATAAGAGAAACACGTCATAAGTCACCTCAAGTACAAGCTTGTGCAATGCATGGATAAGATCCCATAATCCTACCCATGCTAAGCATGTCACTTTAGGTCCTCATTCATACTCCTCTTTCTTTAAGTCTCATCCTTAACTTGCTTCTTATAGACAAGGGAACATACACCTTTACTCACACATGTATTGGAAGGGACTTTCAAGCTATAATCCCAATTTAGCATACATCATTACATAGACCATCATAACATAAGAGGGACGTACTATAACTACCCTCAAAGCATACTTGTGCAATGCATGAATAAGATCCCATAATCTCACCCATACTATGTAAAACTTCTTGAGTAGCCATTGTTCATAATTCATATTCAATCATAGTGGGAATAAGCCTTAACCGACATAGACTATGTGAGCTTAACATGGAATCCGGTGTCTCCCAAATCGAAAAGGATTGTCCTACTTGCCTAAGGTAGAACCATTATCTTAGCTTAGTGGATCCATTAGCTAAATATCCTACGTGGGCATGTAGTTTATGGGATAAGGAGATTATTACTAGATACCCGGCCTTAACTCACATGAGGGCATTCATCTTATGAGATTTCTCCTCGAAACCCGACCTTAACTCACGTGAGGGATTTCATCTCATATCAATATCCACTCGGTGGTAAGCATTAATCCCACAGAGTACTTGTGAAGTCATAACCTCTTTCATTAGGATAGCTCATTAGATCATGAGTGAGAATACCCTTTCACCATCCATGTTTACATATAACATTAGATTCAATTCAGTAAGAATAGCCTTTCAACCTTAGAATCATAATATTGTAATAAAACCTTTCACAACATGTCATATTGATACATAGGCGTGTAATTGAGAATAGCCTTTCAACAACACATAACAAGATCATGATCATAATATGGAGTTTCATGGGTTATTGGGTGGATTCAACATCAAAACCATAGGAAATACTTAATTCATACATAATATATCATAAATCAATCATTAGAAACATTTTTGAAAGGAACCCATGAGTTTGAAGTCAAATCCTAACTTTTGGGGAAATCACTAGTTTTGAAATTGAATTTGAAGAGACTCCATGGATGAAGACTATCCATGGATGAAGGACTACCATACCTTAGCTATGAATCTCCAAATAAATTGAGTAGAGAACCTTGCTTCTTCAAACCCTATCCCAAACTTCCTTCTTCTTCTTCCTTGAAGTTTTAGAAAGAGAATTTTTTGGAGAAGATGAACTCTTTGGGATTTGATTTGGGTTTTGAGAAATAATGAGGTGAATGGGTGTATTTTGACTTTAAAATGACTTATATAGGTGTATAAAAATAAGGCAAAATGAATCCACATTGATAGGTCTTAAAAAGGAAATACCCAAAACACCCTTCACTTTAAGTGAGCTGTCAAGGACCACGTGGGGATCCACGAGCCGTGGTCCCGTCCGTGGTCTTGAGGAAGTGGTTAGGCATCTTGTGCCTTTAGCCCACAAGCCTAAGGCACCTTCATGAGGGATCCACGATCTGTGGTCCCTCTCGTGGGCCTTGAGGCAGTGGCTTGCCACTTCCTCACCATGTTCACACCACCAAGGCATCACCAAGAAATGGCTCGTGTGGAGGGCCACTTTTGGGGAAGCTTAAAGGAGGCTACTACCTCCACCTCCACGAGTGGAACCATGACTCGTAGTGGCCACCACTGGTCGTGAATGTCCTCATGGTCATGGGGCAGTGCCTTGGCAAGGCTTGGGCAGCCTCTGCCCTTGCCCCTTTGCCCTTGGCCCTAACCCTTTTTCCTTGATGTTAACCCTCACATTTAGCTCTAGTTTAGCCTACTAGTTTCCGTGGTGTTACAATATATCCCCCCTGGGAACATTCGTCCTCGAGTGACGATCTAGACACGTTTGAACGAGAATGGACCACATACGTCCACAAAGTTCCGAATATGATCATGGGGATCCTTATGAGCCAGCTCTCCATATAATCCTTTCATTTGCAAGAGTTGCAACATTGTGCTAGTGACATGGAAGACATCATTCCCTACAGCCGGAGGTAAACATATAACACCAACGCCACCCAATTTAATTAGGTTATTGACATCATTCAGATTTCTGATATCATCTTGGTGGCCAAGTTGGCTACCATTGCTCCCGTTCACACTCATTTCGTCCTCTGTTCAAAAATAACAAACAATAAACACAAAACAAAGTGAGTCGATTCAACTACAACACAAGAAGATCTTAATTTTAACTTCAATAAAATAATTCTAAACACCACTCCTCGACAGCAACGCCATTTTTGATAAACTCTCAACTACACCTCATGCAATAATAAGTGTAGACGATCATAATCTAGTAAAAAACCCAACAAATGAGTTGGGGTCGAACCCCACAAGGAGGGGGTACAAGTTTGAATTCAATTACAAAGATATAAATGTGGTCTAATCGATAACAGTAATAGAAATTATTAATTACATTTTGATAAATTGAAGGGGTTGACAACGAATGTCAGATGGGGGGATTGGTTGTCAATTCGCAAATAGAACAATTACCAAAATAGGGTATCAACAAGTAAAGAGGAATTCTCGGGGATGTAATCGATTATAGGCTAAGTTAGCTATATGGGTAATTGGAATTTACTAACAATTGCTAAATCTTAGTAGGTAGGCTAGACTATAGATGTAATAGCTAACTCGAACAACTATTACGATTCAAGCGAGTTCTCTCGACAAGCTTAACACTAAAAATAGCCCAAAATCTTAAGTTATCTACTCTCCCCAGCTAGATAGGTAGAATTGAGTTTAGAATTCACTCTCTAGAGCTGAACCTACATCAACCCAATAACTACAATCATCAATCGAAAACCTTGGCTCTCAAACCTCTTTCTCAAGCAATCCTAGAACATTAAGTTAGAATTGCATTTGCAACTACAATCCATAGATTAATGCACATCTATCGATTAAAATCACTTCAATCAAGCATTTAAATAAGTAAAAAACAATACCCATAAGATAATTAAGCCAATAATCACATGATCACACTCCAAGAATTGGGGTTTTAGCCACACATCATAAAAAGGAAGAAATAATTACCAATTATGTTAGCCATGAACTGGGTAATGGTTCCCAAGTCTCTACAATGCTTCAAATCAACTAAATTCAAAAAACCAAATTGCAATTCCTCAAAACCAAGTCTCAAAAGCTCTAAGTTCTACAATGGAAAATCCAGAAAAACTGGATGGGACTCGACTCAGATTCTATAATGCTTGGATATCTTTTCTACTTTTCAAATTTGAATTTATAGTTTCCCAAATTTTGACCTTCATGACCATTAGGCGAAGTAAATTGAGCACCGCCGACCAAGTCCGCAACGCGCCTTTTGTTTCATTCCACCATTGGTTTGCCTTGGATCTTTATCCTCAGGGTTCTATGACTTAAGGTGATCAGGGTTGAAGTCGCTGATCCATTCGGCGGTCCACTGACTATCCATTTCCATCGCCAAGTAGGTTCTTCCCATGGCTGGCATGCTGGAATTTTAGGCGAGCTAAAGAGCCACTCGCCGAGTGGTCTTGGTGATCACTAGGATTACCTTCCTTCAATTTCTTCAGCCTTTTTGGTCCTTTTTGACCTATAATGTCCTTGCCTTTCTTCTCAGCCTTCATTGCTGTAAATAAACACTTTAACATCAATTTAGAGCATAAATTTGGCATCGAGGACACTTAAACTATGAAAACAAAGACCTAAATGAATCAAAATTTTAAACTCATCAGCTACCATTTGAATTATGATGCTATCATATTGTACAACTGTGTGTTGTGAAGTGTACTGATCAGACATGCCATACTCTACAACATTTGGTTCAATGTGCACAAAATGACCTAGTAATGTTCTTTTCCCAAGAGCTTTCTTCCATATGTCGAAGAATTCACCCATAATATAGTGTGATGTTTTTCATGAGGAAATTGGTAGATACTCAATCTGTAAAATAAATAAACATCATGTGAGGCCAACATGCTCATAATAGAAACTGTTTGAATTTGTGTTGTACCATTACAATGCAATGACAATGTGGAGAAAAGTACTAGAAAGTTATAACACATTCTAAGATATTTCATAAAACTCTGTATGGATCCTTACTCACCAATCCTTGAATGAATGAGGGTTGTGCTCGAGAGGTTATGAATCGATTGGACTTGTCAATCGAATTGCCACAAATATCTACAAATATTGACTTAATTCTTACCCATCCCATCATATCTTCGTCTTTTTCATCCCTACTTCTTTTAAGGTGAAAATAAGTAGGAAGCAATGTCCTTCAACTAGTCACATCAGTGTCTCAAGTAAACATATGTTTGTGTGAGAATCTTTTAGCATTAAAAATGACAAAAGATGTAATTATATTTTTTTAGGTGAAGCGAAATAAATGAATTTCTATTCATTCAACATAAAAAGCATAAAAGATCATAATAAATCAATGTTTTAAAAAAGTGTTAGCAACATAACAAGAATTCAACTGAGAATAACTATCTAAAAGTAATTCATACCTCCAGAATTATTCCCCTCGAGTTCTCAAAGTTTATTGGAACAACTTTGCCCACTCGCAACCTGAAGTCACCAAGTCGAGACTGAAATTCCTATATGGGACAAATACTTAAATGAGTATTATGAAGTAGTGCTCCGTTAGTTCTTTTCTCAAATTCTGAAATACAAACCAAAGAAGTGCAAATAATGGTAAGTATCAAAATTATCATCTACAAATCACCGTAGAGAACATACGATTTTTACCAACAATATATAATGTTTTTGTTATTGTAAGAAAATTCTTGATCAGTTCAATGAATAAGTTGTTGTTAGAAAAAGTCCAACTAGATGACACAATTCTATAAGAATTGATGCCATATTTTATGACTGATTGACAATTAGACGAACTAATATTTAGTTTGTTATCATCTAGAAGTTCTTCAATCTTCACATTTTTATAAGGTAATAGTAATCTTAATATAGAGAAGTTCTTTAATTTTCTTAAAATATTGAAGCACAATACATGTAGATACTATCACTTATGGACTCTTCAATTTACAAAGTCAAAATTGTGGATAGTGCTATATCAATTAATCATCATCCCATAGTAAGAACAATAGTCATTAGCAAATCTCACTATTATAAACTTCAAAAATTAAGTGAAACCCTTATTTTCTAAGACTGCAAGGTCTCCATTATCGTCTGAATAGATGACTCTGCTTCGACGATCAGTCGTTGCCCTCTAATTAGCATATAATACTTGTTCGGTTGTTCTTGAAGTGAAATCCCCAAATAGTTTTGGGGAAACTCCGATGTATTTTCTTGTTATATTAAGAAAAAAAAATCACCCCGCTATCAAATCTCTTACATGAACGGAAAAGTACTTTTAAAAAGTCAACTTTACAACGAATCGAGAGGAGAACAAAGATCTATCCTTTATGTTGTGTTTACAGACGTATGGTGTAGTGGAATACCTTTGAGTATAGGCTTATAAAATCTATGAGTATTTTCCATGTTCCATCTTTAACACCACTAATGCTCTCAGCACAGTGAAATACTTCTGTCAGTGTTTAAGTGTTGATTGTTGTGCCTGCATTTGGCATCTAGTACAAAATCCTAACAACAAACAAATTAATAAATTAAACACATAGACATGCACATCAAAATATATAAATAAAGTTATGTTTCTAGTAAATTTAAAATCGTTACCATTTGATTGGCATGATGTTTATTGCAGATAAAGTTCCCTTTTTCTCTTAGTGAAATATTCACTTGAAAATATATGAAAGTATTCACCTTTATTTATAGTAGGACAAGTACCTTGAACATAAACCAATCAATTAACTTCATGTCATATATATTAATTTTGTTACTAAAATTTCAACAAACTTACCTTTTTTTCGCTTATATTAATTAGGTAATTAAATTAATATTTTTCTTCTAATTTGCCTCCAAGATACTAATAGAAAAATATAAATACTAATCCTAAAATGTAGTTCTAGATATTATTTCTCAGGATTGTATCTATTCTATAAAATTATTTCTCTTAATTAATATACCTTTTTTATAAGAGAACAATCTTTGCTTAAAAGATTAAAAAACAAGTCAAAAATTTCATGCACAATTTTTTTTTTATTAAAGTAAATTAAGGACTATCTTTATTCCATCTTATATGATACATTATATTTTTTTTTATACTTATTAGGTAATTAATAATAATATTTTCCCAAAACTTTAGGGAAGTTTAATTCTATTTGGGTAGTGGTTGATAGATTGACTGAGTCAGCCCATTTTATTTTGATAAGAATAGATTATAATGCTGAACACTTGGATAAGCTTTATGTGAAAGAATTGGGGTGCCCCTTTCTATCATCTCAGACCGTGGTACCCAATTCACATCCAAGTTTTGGAGGAAGTTACATGATGAATTGGGCACACAATTCATTCACAGATGGACGGATAGTCAGAGAGGACTATTCAAGTATTAGAAGACATGTTGAGGGCATGTGTGATTGATTTTGGAGGGCACCGTTTGAGGCAATATATGGGAGGGGATGTAGATCACCCATAGATTGGTTCGAGGCTGGAGATGTGAAACCATTGGGAGTTAATTTAGTGAAGAATTCTCAAGATAAGGTGAGGAGTATTCAAGCTAATCTTCCAGCAGCCCAGAGTAGACAGAAGAAGTATGTAGACCATAAGGTAAGAGACATGACATTTTCAGACTGGTGAGAATGTTTTTCTTAAGGTATCACCTATGAAAAGGGTGATGAGATTTGACAAGAAAGGTAAGCTAAGTCCGCGATACATTGGTCCCTTTGAGGTTCTTGAATGTATAGGTCCAGTGGCTTATAGATTGGATTTACCTCCTAACCTATCGGGAGTTCATTCGGTATTTCATATGTCCATGTTGAAGAGATATCATGGTGACAGAGATTATATCATTAAGTGGGACTCAATTGTGTTAGACAAAGACCTCGAATATAAGGAGGAACTGATTGCAATTTTCAATCGTGATGTTTGAAAGCTGAGGACCAAGGAGATTAAGTCTGTGAAATTTCAATGAAAGCATCGTCCAGTCGAGAAAGCTGCTTGGGAAATGGAGAGCGACATGCGAGACAAGTATCCCCAATTGTTCGTCGATTCAGGTACTACTCCATTCCTTCTTTAGCCTATTTTCCTAAGTTTTTCACTGGGAGATGAGTGATGGGTAAATTGGTATTGATTGTAATGACCAAGTTATGTCGTTATAGAAAATCCAACGGGGAAATTTTTTGGGCCGAGAAACTTTTTTGAAATCACTTAAGATTTCCTAGCCTAGTCCAGATTTGGACAAAATTGAAGTCTATGAGGTCTAAGGAATCGGTAGATATTGGGTGATCTAATTATGAATTTGATCAAATGAGTAGATAGATAAGTCATTAAGGAAATCTTACGATGTTAGAGAATTGAATTCGGGCGAGTACAACACCCGAAATTGATCTTAACGTGAACGGGTAGTTTCTGCGTGTCGTTGGTTGAATGTGTATTGTGAAATGGAGTCTTCCAATTATTAATTTTGCTCACTGGTTCTGTGCAAGCCACTGTGGAGGAATTATTCCCACTAGGTTGGGGCCTCCATAGCAGGACAGTTGCGATTTAAGTCAGAAATAAACCCCAAAACATCTTTATTCTGCAACTTTCGAACTTGAGAGCTAAGGAACGAACCTAGGGATTTTTTTGACAGTTTTCCACCATTTTGAGGCTAATGGTAAGATTTTCTTTCCTCGAATCTGTTTTTCGATTCGTAGAACGTAATCCAATGGGTAATTATCAATAAGGGAGGGTTTTGATATGGGTATTATGGTGGGAAAAGCCCTAGTTTGGACATTGGGATCATGGGTTGATAGAATTGTTAGTAATTAGGGAAATTAGCTATTGATTATTGATTCTTGTGTTAAATTAATTGTTTCTAGACCAAGAACAAACAGAACGAATCCGGATATGGAAGAATCAAGTTTCTTAGGGAATTCAAGCTTGTTTTGAGGTAGGTGGTGGTTGTGATTTCATGTTGTATAATGTATGTTCGTTCTTGCTTCATTATAATAAGTGTATGTATGCTAATGTTGTATTATTGATCACACTAGTTTTAAATGAGATAGCTGAATGATAAATGCCATGAATTATGACTTGATTGTATGATTATGAGAATATACTTGTGATTGTGATTGTGGCTTGTTGAATGGATTGGGTGTTGTGATCCGACACACTAACTTGGATCGATTTCCATGTTCTGGCATAATTAAGGGATCGGTTGCCACGTTCTGGCATAATCATTAGATCGGGTACCAAGTTCCAGGATGCTAACAGTTTGAGTTTGGGTTCCATGAGAGAACCATTGACTTGACATAAATACGTATCTTAAGAAATGTGAAATTGTACATTATTAGTAAATGATGATGATATGGTATATGTTCGGTGTATGCATGCTATTATTATGTTGTGATGACTTATATATGTTGCACTTAGTGGGATAGCCGTGTGATCCTACCAATACACTGTGGTTGTGTACTGATACTGCACTTGCTTTTTCTTTGTTGAGTACAGGGCATCTTCAGACAGCTATTGAAAAACCTCACTTAGAAGATCAATGATCAATTCAAATTCAAGGGTGAACTAGTTCTTTTGAGCTGCCATAAGTTCTCTTATCTGTCTAGGTCCACATTTCAGATTTAGACTAGTACTTTAGTTGGTCTTATGTTTAGTTTGGGGTTGTACCAATTTTCCTTTAGACTGTTGGTTCATTTTTAGAGTTTTGGAACATTGACTTTCAGGTTCAAGGCATTAATTTCCGCAATTTGATGTTACATCTTTTGGAAGTTTATGGTAACTTCAATATTTAGTCATTTAAACTTGCTTTCGTAACTTTAAATGGTTTATTATGTTGATTAAGTTGGTTAGCTAATTAGTATAAATGGTTCTCCCACCGGAGGGTTAGTGTGGGTGCCAGTCATGATGGTCTGGGTCATGACATCACCAGCCCTCCGCTGAGCCAAGGCACCCATCATGGAGACCATCAAGGGCCATGAAGGACACCACGGCTTGTGGTGGTTCTTGTGGGGGCTTAGGCAGTGGTTGGCTAGGATAGCCTCCCCTCCCATGAGCCCTTAGATGCCTTGTGTACGACCCAAGGGTAACCCCTAGATATAACATGGCGTATAGGACCCCGAAAGACCCCATACAAGCTGCTTAACATTCATAACATAAGAAATGGAACAAAGAAAGTAAAGACAACCGTTCAAGTTCAATAGTTTTATAAAAGTAAAATGGAAGTCTAAAAGTTTCTATCCCAATAGCCATATAATACAATAGAATAAAATTTGGTCTAGCCCATACATCATGTCCAAAACTGAAAAAAAAGAAAGAAACTAAGAATGATGAGAAAACGTCCTCGAAGCATGAGGACTCAGCAAAGCTCGGGAACCTCGCATACAACCACTAACCAAGAAACTGAGAAACCTGACCGTCGAACCCTTTATTTGTTGAAATGTAGACATGAGTATGCGTTAGTACAAAACAATGTACGAAGTATGATGGCTATGCATAAATTTTTTAATTCATGCTAAAATAGGACATTTCATGACATGCAATTGACCAAGCTAAAACATGATATAAAAGGGTTAGAAACATAAGTTATAAAACATAGTCAATGCAAGCTAACATCATTTGAAACCTTTGAACACATATGAGATACTTCTTGAAGTAACCTTAGTTCATTATATAATGCGGGAATAAACATTAACCGTTATAGAGACAATGTGAGCTATAACATGATCCCACGGTGTCTCCCACACCAAAAAGGGTTGTCCTACCTGCCAAGGTAATGACCATGAACTTCTAGCTTAGGTGGATTCACTAGCTAATGTCTATCTAGACAATCATTCTATGGGGTCACATAGGTAACGAATAAGAAGATTGCTTCTAGAAATCCTATATCTACTTCCATCTCAATATCCTCTCGGTGATAAGCATAAATCCCGTGCAATAGTCATTTCTTACTTGTTCTTATTATCCATGGAAGGGCACATCATCTTTTCAATCCAATCTAGGTCATTATCCATGGAGAGGTATCATTCAATAACCAATCCAAGTTAGATTTCATTAGGATAGCTCTTAATCATTGATTCAATTAGGTGAGAAGACCTTTCAACCTTAGAATCCTTATTATCTGAGAAAAACTCACATAATGCTTTCTTGTGTATATGAGAAAAATCCTTTCAACAACACAACAATAACATCATCATTGATACTTACTCTCAAAGCATCCTTAAAACATTTGCATAGATTTCATCAAAACATACATAATTCAATAATTTACCTTTCAAGGTACAAAACCCACATTCAATCATCAACATTTAGAACACACGGGTTAGATATGGATGTCATCATTAATTCATGTAATTCTATCAATACATGCCTAATTTAATAAAACTCTTCCTTCATAATCAAAATCCCACATTATATGAGCATAACTTGCAAACAACATGGGGATTACATGGGTTCATGGGGAAATCATCATAAAATCATATTATTTCATCAATTCATGCATAAGAGATCATAATTCAATCATTCAATTTAATAATGAAGAGAACCCATGGCAATTGAAGAAAACTACTTAATTGGGGATTTCTAACTTTGAAAATTGGAGGATTTGGGAACTCCATGAATGGAAGGAATCTATGAAAGAAAACTATCATACCATAAAGCCAATTGCTAATCTTTAATGGAGGAATTGAGACTTGACTTGGAACCCTATGTTGAATCCTTCTTCTTTAAGGTTTCTAGAGAGAAATATTTGAGAGTTCTTCTTTTTGGTGAATTTGAAGAGAAAGAACTAATTTGGGGTTGAAATCACTTATATAGGGGTAATCATTATTTAATTAGCAATCATAGGATATTATTAATGTATTTTTGGAATTGAGAAATAAAAATGGAATCAGAAGTGCAATATCAAAAGTTCTAATTTGTATTACTGTTGTAGCGTTTTGAAACTTAGGGTAAATGTGCTTATTTGTTTTCATGTGAAATAATTGCACAATGATTATTTATAGCTGATTATCAGGTGGGATAATATTTATAGTTTTAAGCTTTAGAAATATGTTAGTTCGGAAATTCGTTATCACAGTGCACCACTGGTTTGCTAATCAGTTAGGTTCGACATTACTTATTTCCTGTAATTATCATATTATAATTAAAATTTTAATATATTTGTATTGATAATTAAATATTAGGTGTATTATTTGATATGAAATTCATTAGAGTTATGTTATTTGGAGGAGTTGAGACTATCCTAGTCTTGAAATTTAAGAAAAATCAGACTTGATATAGTAATTGGCATCACGATTAGGAGCTTGATTATACATTCGTACTCTATGATTTTTGGGTAATTTTATGGGTGTCTACGAGCACGGTTACTTACAAATATTGTATACTTGATAGATTAGAAACGTTCTGAGGCATTGAAGAAAGGAAAAACATTGAGAAATTAGTTTGCTTGACTTCGATTCTTCGGTTGAGGTAGACTATGGTTTATTCTATTTGATAGAGAGACTCGCAAGACTGACTGATAGTCATTGAGTATTTCTATGTATTTATTTGTTGTGGTTTGGAGGATTTATATGTTGTTGTGATTGGTCTATAATCCCAAGACCGTGAAATCCATAATCTTGAACTTTCTCTATCGAAATGATGCCTTGAATAAATAAGGCCTGATGAAATCTTGTTAATGAAGTGGAAAATGATGATAAAGAATAATGAATTAACTATGTTATAGGATTGCATGTCATGAGTCGATACAATATATTTGAAATGAGTGTCATGAGTGATACACTCAAATTACACCTCCCTAAAGAAGCATAAACGGTCGTTATCAAGCAAAGAACCCAACTTGTAGGTTGGGGTTGATCCCACGAGGAAAATGGTTTAGACTTTAATTCAACCAACAATTATATTTGATTAGTCAAATCACTTCCAGAAATAAGTAATTAAAAGGGTGGGGGGGGGGGGGGGGTTTGTCAAACAAAATGTAAGAATTTAATAAGTAATCAGTAATCAAAACTCAATTTTGGTTGTTATCAAGATGAGAGAAATAACTAGGGTATACGTGTTCCCCACAAGCTCATAACGCAGTAATCCTAGTAATATCAATCCTTTCCTAGTGTACTACATGCAAAGTGATAAGTTAGGTATCTCTAAATCCTTGGTTCGGTATCTAGAGAATTTCACCCCGCACCTTGGTCAGGCTACGTGTGTATAATTTACTAACCCTTACATTTACCTCATATTAGACATCGTAATCGATGTTTGGCTTAGTTATTACTTGGCACCAATCGACACTAGCCTATTAGATAGTATCACACTAAATCTATGTTGATAATTCTTTTCTTGTTGATTACCTCCTTGGTCCGGCAAGTAGCAACAAGGCGAGTTCTAACGCGTGCACTCGTTAAAAATACTTCTAAACAAAAGAATTATCAATGCATGCAAAACACTATTCAAGAATTGCTTATTTACTATTCATACTTTGTTAATCGCTCATGGTTCCCACAATCCTAGTTGTGGGGTTTAGTTACCCATAATCATATGGACACAATTCATTGTTTTAGATGAAAGAATTATGAACTGACGTAAGAAGAATAATAAACCCAGAAATTCAACTTGAATTGCAACACCCAAAATCTTCAAAACGAACTTAGGAAATTAATAATTGCTAAAGTTGCAAGTTAATCTCCCAAGTCAAGAACTAGAATAAAATACTAATGTCTAACCCCCAAAAACGAGGTTTACACGCCATATTTATAGAAAACAAGTCCTAAATTAAAAGGGAAACGAAATAAGGAAAGTTTGTTACAGGAACGCGTCTTCATTCCACGAGACTGACTCATGGACCGTCAATGGATCTACGGTCTGTGAGTCCCTTCCGTCAGCCAAGACTTGGAAAATATTTCAGCTTCCAAAAATCAGCTTCTCTGAAATAAACAACGGAACTACAGTATAGACCGTAGATCGATATACGATCCGTCAGTCCCTCTCCGTAGCTCCATACTTAGACTTTTCAAAAATCAGGTACTAGAAACCTTGTAGTATCTATCTACGGATCAATAGTACGGTCCGTAGATCAATCTACGGACCGTCAATGGTCACCGTGGTTCCACACTTGGTCAGATTTCCCTGATTTGCCTTCCATGCATTGGCTGCTGATCTACGACCACCATCTACGGACCGTCAATGGACCTACGGTCTGTAGATCACCTCCGTAGATTCCCTTTTCTACATTTCTTTCAGCTATCTCTTTAATTCCACGCCTGAACATCTTTCCTGCAAAATATGATAAAAACACATAAAAACCAATACAAAAAGGCCCTAGACACACACAACTTGTAAGTGAAATGTATTAGAAATACCGTAAACTCACGGTATATCAACACTCTCAACTTAAATTCGTTGTTTGTCCTCAAGCAACACATTAAGACTCTAAACGACACTTGTATAGAAGCAAGCAATTCAAGCACAAGCAATCACATGGCTCTCTATCCCACTCACTTTTCGGGTGCAAAATTTGTTCTCTTCGACTCGATAAGCTAATTCATGTAGATCAAACCATGACAACGATAGACCAACCAACACACAACATACAGTGTTTTACTATCACCAAAGTACCAACTTTTCGACAATGCAACTAGCGCCCTTACTTCAAACGAAATCCCTTTTCTTTCACACAATGACTATGACTTTGAGTACAATGATTCATTCAACACTCACACTCAGAAACAACTTCAAGTACAATAAGTGTTCAATATCACATGCTTGCCCTTATTTTCACTGCTTAGACTCCCCAAATTAGACTCTAGAATCACTATAGGACCCTCTTGGCTTGTAACGTAGGCTTAGGGCCAAGTGTGGTACATTTGGGTACTTCTTAGTGACTTTCTGCTCTCTTTGACATTACACTAGGCTTTCAACCTCTTTCTGCCCTATTTTTGTCATTCTACCATTTTACCTTCTTTCCCTTAATTTTCTTCAACCATGGATGTGACTTTAGGTTTTGTAAATCTTTTTATTTTTCATTTTTATCTCTGTCTTGCGTTTTATGCTTATTCTTTAGCTTTCAACAAGTCACATCCATTCATCTTTTTTCTCAACATCAAACTCTTTTCATATCCACCCTCAACTTATGGATTGTCCATTGGTTGAGGTGCACAATACCCAATGTCGGGTCAGGGCCAAGATTGAAGTTATCTTTTACATTAGCCACCCTTAACTTAGGCCTTTGACCTAAGTCGAGGTACACATGTCCAAGGAGGGACCAGGGCCAACATAGTAGATTTATGGGAAAGTGAGTTCGGGGTTTAGAAAGAAATGGTCTAATTTTAGGCTCAAAGAATTTGGATCAAAGGGAGCATTTATTTCATTTGGTTGGATCCTTCATTTAGGCACTTTGTGAACTTATCAGAACAAAGGCCTATCATCACCTCCTAGGTTCTAGAGTGAATTGTCTTAGCAGGACTAACCGAGCAAGTTCTAGTTTTGCACAAAAACTGTTCTAACAATCAACTATTCTTACACATACTTGGCATATAGTTTAATTATTAGATTATCAGATTACCCAGTTCAAGTTTCAGCTTAAGTCAGGCCATCAGGTTGATTAATTATCATGTCATACTTATAGCCAACACATTCAACTTGTCTTAGCCTACCAATTCTAGCACACATCACAAAATTTGGACGGGTATATTTTTCATAAGTCATCATGCTTCATTCTTGTTCATGCTTCTATACATACAATCCTAACACATGCCGGTTCAACAAAAATTAAACAGTCACTTGGGGAAAAAGAACATAGGCAAGAAAACCCCAAGAGAGGATTTATGAGTTGGGTTACTCAGATTTCACCCTATCACTCACAATCCATTTACCCCACCCCCAACAAAAATAGATGTTATTGTCCCCAATGTATACAAGAACAGTAAAAGATAGTGGATTAGGTGAAGCAAATCTGTGGTGCATAGTGCCGACGAATCATGCACGAGCGGGTGGGTTCGATTTCCCAGAGCCTGCTGGAACAATAGTTGGGACACCCTCAGTAGTGCCCACATCATCCATCATAGCACCAACAGTGGTGCTCACAATGTCCCTCACAATAGGCGGGACCTCTACAGCTGGGGCAGAACTCGATGCCCCTACAACACTCTCATGCACCCTCTGTTGGCGCAACTGTTTATCTAAAATCGAGGCCTTCCTGGCCTCCTTCTCCTACCTACACTTTCTCTTTTGAGATTTTTCCTCCTCAGTGTGATTAGAACGGTTCCTATTACCTTTGGCATGTGTAAGCTCAAGCCCCTCCACGGTGGTCTCACTGAATAAAGAATTCAGCACCGTATCATCAGCCAGTACAGTAGGTGTGGCCTAAGGCTCAACTGTAGGGGCGACAAGAATGGCATCAACGTCGGTTCGGAGACTGGCTAACTTGGTTTGCAAAGAGGGTAGATCTATGGTCGGGGCTGATCTCTCAAGGACTCGCAATTCAAAGGCATCAAGACGCTTATTTACTGCCTGGACTTTCTGGTCCATCATGCCCTCCATCTTTCACTCCATTCTGGCCTCGAATTCGGCTATCGACTTTTGCATCCAAGACTGGATGTGATGCAGCAGTGTGGTCATCTTAGCCTCTAATTTCTGTACTCTGGCTAACGAGGCAACAGTAGCTCCTAACTATAGTGTGGACCGAGATGAACTAGGAGCCATACTAGAAGCCTGGGAAGAGGAGGCCAGGGCAGTATCAGAGTGATCTGGTATAATAGGATCACCGCACTGTGCCTGCCCTACCGTGTCTGCAAGATCTGCGCCCAGGGGAGGTACCTCAATTTCGGGCTCTCTGCGAGGTGCCGCCACATTTGCCTCATCTAGAATAAGGCTTATATCCAAAGTCCTTGTAGGGTGGATCAACCTATCACAATGCCATATCGGCACTCCAGAGTCCCTGCACAATTGAAAAATCAAAATGGAAAGGGGTAAGTAGTGGAGGTCTTGAATGCCCTCTCGTGAATCTCTGCCAGCAGCATGTGGGTAAAGTCAATCTCCACTCCTGATACCAGTGCTGCAACCATGATCGCTCTGTCCCATGTGAGTTAGTTGTCAGCTTTTGTCGGCGATACCCTGTTACGCATAAATAACCAGAAGAATTTAGCCACAAAATTCAATGTGGCCTTTTGGATACCTAATTGAGGTGCGGCGACCCACTCTGCACGCTCGCCATCTGTAGCAATGTACTTAGCCAACCATAGTATTACAACCTTTCACTGTTTAGCATTCCTCTAGAAAGCACCGCTCTGTATGATGTCCCATCTGTGCTCAAACTCCGTTGTGTTTAGTGACCAAGAGTGACCTGTGGTCGGACCACAAAGAAAGTGGCTGATGGTGGCATGTGATATGTCCACCGAACAACCCCGGAACACAGTGAAAGTGAGAGGATCTTGGTCCATGGGGTTTGACCTCTTGGAGATCGAGCCACGGAGAGTGGCAGCATAGGAGGCGTAGAACTGTCGCACATTCTCCTCACTATAAGTCCCAAGGTCTCGAGCCATCCAATCACACTTGTAAAGGTTAAAAGCCGGTGGATGTCAGAGACAGTGTGCAAGCTCCCCGTGAGGACTCTGTGCTCCTCTGTAATAAGTCGGGCCATCTTTCTTTTGTTATTTCTCATCTTGGCATCCCGATAAATCTGCCATTGGCCCTCAACACACCATCTATTTGGCTTGCTGGCCACTGGAGTAGGATCCTCATTCCTTGGTGCTGTTATAGACTCCGAGCTAGTGGCCTCATTAGATGAGGAAGCTTGGTTATCCTGGCTGGACCCTGTGGCTGACTTGGCATTGGACCCCGAAGCATGGGCAGACTCAGACCCTGAAGTATGGATGGACTAAGAGCCCGAAGCATGGCAGACTCAGAGCCAGACACAAACCCAGTAGCTGAACTGGAAGCTACCCCAATTGGTGACCCGATCAGTGTGTGCTCCTCATTAGACTGGGAGACAGTGACTACGTCGGTGATCACCTTCTGGGAGGTGCCTCTGGTGGCTCGGGCTGCCATGGGGGAAGTCCTTGTGTTGGGAGGAATGTATGCTGGATCTTTTTCCATGTCCGTGTCCTCATCAATTAATCTGAAGCTAGGAGCAACAGATTTTGACTTGCCCTGTTTTGCATAGGTGACTAGATTCTTGGGTGCCATCGTACCTGTGGAAGCAATATTAGTGCCAAAACTAACCATAAATGAATAGAAAAAGAACTTTTAGAACTATAAACGCACAGTAGCAAAGTCCCAAGAAAATTTCAGACAGAGGCTACAGTGGTTTCCATGGAGGAGACCTACGGTCCGTAGACTGATCTACGGTCCGTGGAACCCTTTCGTGGATCGGAGGGCCAACAATATTGGTCACAAATGGAAACCACGGATGTACAGAATGGTCCATAGATTGATCTACTGACCGTTGTCCACATCCGTGGTTTCACACTTGGTGAGATTTTCAAGTGCATAAACCCACGAACCTAATCTACGGTCCATAGATTAATCTACGGTCCTTAGACGGGGTATCGTGGATGCGATCTGTGCCAGGTTTCAGCCAATATTTATTTGCAAGTCCACATCTTAGACCATTTTCAACAATCTCCTAGTCTAACCATGCATTTCAACATTAAATCATGCTAGTTTGTCATTCTCAGGATTCCGATTAATCATTTGAACAAATATTTAAGACAAACTTTGGAACCCTAAGTCGAAACTTACATGTAGACTTATAATCACATACAACAAGGCAACAATCCCTAGCTATCGTTCCAAGGGTATTGTAACTTCCAATTTTATCATGCAATTTCATCTAACAATTACCCAAGGTCAAGACCTAACTCCTGACTTTCTATATTCAATCTATGAACCGAAATTCAAAGTGAGGGGAAAGTCTATTACTTTACAAGCACCGAGGAGTGGGGTGATTGCATGATGACACTAAGCTTAGCAAGACCAAGGAATCACCTCTTCGTTACTAACCCAACATCGGACCCTTTTGTGGAATATGAAATGAGTTGTATTCGTAAATGGAAAGGAATTGTGGGAATTATGGGGGAATGGAAGGGATGATTTTATGGGTGAGTTATGGAGTGATTTAGGGAGGTTATGGAATGGTGAAACGGTCGGAGAGTGAATGGAGGGAAGTGGAAATGATTTGAAATTAGGGGAGTTTTAAATAAGGGGGTCCGGGTCGGGTCAGACAGAATTAGGGTTTGGACCCACGAGACCCCGCCTACTGTCCATAGATGATGACCGTAGATCACTTTCACACTTAGAAAAATTTAAGGGCTTACCTGGGATCTACGGACACCATCCACGGTCCATGGATTGAAAGATGGACCATCGATGGGGTCCGTAGACCTCTGCACCAGACCATTTTCTGCAGATTTTTCATGGTGTACCTGCACATGTAGAAACCAATAGGCTATTCCTTTTACATTTTCTGGACACTTTTTAGACATAGATTCTATGCTAATTCTAGCCAACACTAAAAAAACCAAAACACCTATCTAAATTGATACAAAGACGCAATTAAATGGAAAATAGAACCCTGTCATTGGCTAGATTGTATATCTTGGGTTTCCTCCCAAGCAGCGCTTGATTTAACGTCGCGGCACGACACAAGTTTCTTGATTACTCAGACTTCATCAAGATTGTAGGCCTCAATCAGTTCTTGCACAGTTTTAGCATTTACCAGATAGATCTTGATCCTTTGCCCGTTTACCATGAACCTTGTTCCTTCACTATTCTCAAGCTCAACCGCTTCATGGGGGAGCACTTTTGTGAGCAAAAATGGCCCAGTCCATTTGGACTTGAGTTTTCCTGGAAACAAGCGCAACCTAGAGTTGAATAGAAGCACAAGATCACTAACCACAAATTCTCGCTTTTCAATTCTTTGATCATGATACTGCTTCATCTTCTCTTTGTACAAGGCTGAACTTTCGTAAGCTTTTAAGCGAAACTCATCAAGCATATTCAAGTCATTCATTCTTTGATTAGATGCAGCGTCCCAATCCAAATTTAGCTTCTTCATTGCCCACATCGCCTTATGCTCTAGCTCTACCGGTAAATGACAAGGCTTCCCATATACAAGTTGGTAAGGAGACATATCTATGGGGGTCTTGTATGCCGTGCGATAGGCCCATAGAACATCACCAAGTTTCCTTGACCAATCCGTTCTATTAGCACTCACAATCTTTGCCAAAATCTGTTTGATTTCTCTGTTGGACACTTCAACTTGCCCACTAGTTTGCGGATGGTAAGGAGTGACTACATTGTAACGGACACCATATTTCTCAAGTAGTGCCTTGAATAACTTATTACAAAAGTGAGAACCTCCATCACTAATAATAGCCCTCGGTGTACCAAATTTGGAGAAGATATTCTTTTTCAAGAATGCGGTGACAGTTTTACCTTCATTGTTGGGGAGCGCAACTGCTTTCACCCACTTTGATACATAATCCACCGCAATAAGAATATACTTCATCCCATATGAACTCACAAATGGACCCACAAAATAAATGCCCCAGACATCAAACAACTCTATCACCAATATAGGATTCATAGAGAGCTCTTGCCACTTTGAAATCCCTCCTTCTCTTTAGCAACAATCACAAGACTTGGCAAAATGATGAACATCTTGGTGGATGGTAGGCCAGTAGTACCCACACTGCAAAATCATATGTGTAGTTCGAATACCACTATGATGCCTACCAACAGGCGATGAATGGCATGCTTCAAGTACACTCAACATCTCAACCTCTAGCACACAACGATGAGTAATCCCATTAGCACAACTACGATACAAGTAAGGCTCATCCTAAATGAATTTCTTCACATCATGCATAAACTTTTTCCTTTGGTGAAAAGACAAATCAGGGGGCACAATATCGCTTGCCAAATAATTATCAAAGTCTGCGAACCAAGGAATCAAATCATGAGAAGCAGCCAATACCTATTCATTTGGAAAAGCATCATTAATTTCAGCCATATCCCCAAGCTTTAGCATAGCCTCTTCCTTTAATCTGGACAAGTAATCGCAACTTGATATTCGGTCCCCTTTCTATCTTTTACCACAAAATAGAACTCTTACAGCAACAGTACCCATCTAATCAATATGGGTTTTGCATCCTTTTTTTTCCATCAGATACCTCAATGCAGAATGGTATGTATGTACTATGACCTTAGTACCAAGCAAGTAGGATCGAAATTTCTTGAATGCAAAAACCACCACAAGAAGTTCTTGTTCGGTCATAGTATAATTCTTTTGGGCCACATTTAGAGCTTTGCTAGCATACTAAATAGGGTGAAAAATTTTCTCTCACCTTTGTCCTAATACTACACCAAGCACCACTCCATTCGCATCGCACATTACCTCAAACGGTTGTCCCCAATCCGGTGAAATAATGATAGGTGCAGTAACTAACTTCTCCTTCAACTCTCCAAATGCTCTAAGACAAGCATCATCAAAATAGAACTTACTCTCTTTCTCAAGCAGTTTGCACAACGGATGTGAAATTTTTGAGAAATCTTTGATGAATCTCCTATAAAAACCTATATGCCCAAGAAAACTTCTAACACCTTCTTACAAAAATGGGTGGCGGAAGCTTTTCTATTACTTCAACTTAAGCTCTATCAACCTCAATACTTTTATCTGAAATTCGATGACCCAATACTATACCTTCTTTAACCATACAATGACACTTCTCCCAATTCAGCACCAAGTTGCAGTCTTCACACCTTTTAAGCACCTTGGCCAAATGATCCAAACAACGATCAAAAGACTCACCTACAACTGAAAAATCATCCATGAACACTTCAATAGTGTCTTCCACTATATCAGAAAATATAGACATCATACAATGCTGGAAGGTTGCTGGAGCATTGCACAACCCAAATGGCATCCATTTGAACGCAAAAGTCCCATAAGGGCAAGTGAAGGTGGTCTTCTCTTGGTCTTCTGGAGCTATAGAAATTTGATTGTAGCCTGAATACCCATCAAGAAAACAATACCAACCCTCTCCTGCAAGTCTATCCAACATCTGGTCCATGAACGACATATGAAAGTGGTCCTTTTCTGTCCACGAATTCAACTTCCAGTAATCCATACAAACTCTCCATCCAGTAACGGGCCTCATTGGAACACGCTCATTTCTTTCATTTGGAACCACAATAATACCATCCTTTTTAGGCAAGCACTGCACAGGACACACCCAACTACTATCTGCAATGGGGTAAATAACTCCCGCATCCAGCCACTTGATGATCTCCTTTTTAACTACCTCTTGCATAGGTGGATTTAATCTTCTCTGGTGCTCGATACTGGGCTTATGATCTGGCATGAGTTGGATTTCATGAGAGCAAATAATGGGATGAATCCCAATAATATCTGCAATAGTCCACCCAATAGCTCGCTTGAACCTCTTTAACATAGTCACCAAACACTCTACTTGTCTCGCATTCAAATCTGCCGCAATAATGACTGACAAAGTATTCTCTCTGCCCAAGTATACATACCTCAAATGCAGTGGTAGAGCCTTAAGCTCCAATTTCGGTGCCTCCACAATAGATGGTCTTGTGGGTGGGGGACTTGCGATTCTTCATGTCTAACTCATACATCTTTGGTTTGGACCGATATTAACACCTATCGAGTGCGGTTACCAACTCATCATACTCTTCAATACCATCACTATCGAAATTCATCATAACTGCTGCTAATGCCTTAACACCTAGTCGCTCTTCAATTTGCACTTCTGTACCACTCTCCACTCTGTAAGTTATATCAGATACTGTTTGAAGCTCCCCATTCTGCTTCATGGACCTACAAATATTGAAAGTTGCTTCTTCATTATTCAGTCTGAACTTTATCTGTCCCTTTTCCATATCAACCAATGCATGCCCTGTGGCAAGAAATGGTCTCCCAAGGATGATGGGAACCTCAAAATCAACCTCATAGTCAAGAATCACAAAATTTTCCAGAAAAATGAAAGACTCCAGTTTCAATAGCACATCATGGAGTACCCCAATGGGCCTCTTCACAGTTCGATTGGCCATTAGTAACCACATTGCAGTGGGCTTTGGGTTCCTAGATCCAACTTCTTGTAAATAGACAATAGCATGATGTTTATGCTAGCACCAAGATCACACAATGCCTTAGTAAAATGTAACAACCCTATAGTACATGGGATCGTGAAAACACCAGGGTCTTTCTTCTTTTTCACAAGAGATCTTGTAGCAATAGCGCTATGATGCTACAATTTATCATCATTTTCAAAACTCACAGATCTTTTCTTTGTCACCATATCTTTCATAAACTTTGCTTACCCAGATATTTGCTCCAAAGCTTCTATCAAAGGAACGTTGATAGAAAGCTTCTTCAACATACTAATAAACCTATGATATTACCATCTTTAGTTCCTTCACTAACCTTTGTGGAAAAGGTGGTGGAGGTCTAGGTATGGGGACCACTTTTTGAGATATCTCCGCTTCCTGCTCTGTTGCCGTTTTAGACTCTTCTCTAACCTTTACCACATCATCCTCTTTTCTAATCTCTGCATCCACCAAAGATGACATAAATGGATCTATAGTTTGCTCACCCCTCGAGTAGTAACTTCCATACAATGACCATTATTCTTTGTATTCTGGATGGTATTGCTAGGAAGAGTTCCAGGTTGACGTTGATTCACTATAGTAGACAACTGAGTCATCTACTGCTCTAGATGTTTTATTGACACTGCATGGGCATCAACCTTTTGACCAATACTAGACAAGTCATTTCTCATCTTTTTCACATTCTCATCAGTTGCATTAAACCTTCTCATCATCTTATGCATCATATCTTCAATATGCGCCAAATTGCCTCCAGCTTCCTTAGTACCAGATTCTCGATTTTGAGGGGGAACATAAGGTCCAACCCGATCATTTTTGTTGCCATAGTTGTTTCGATTGTAGTTGTTATCACGATTGAAGTTTCCATCCCGGACATATTGACCCTCTTGGTTGTAATTACCATAGTTTCGACCTTGGTTTCCCTGACCTTGCCAATTTTCTGTGTTGGATCCTTGAGCGTTCGGTCAGAAACCCCCCGTCTGATCATTCACTGCATAAGCATTTTCTTCATAGTAACACTCTTCAGCTGGTGGTGGCGTTCTAGTCAACTAATTCACTGCATTTACCATCTCTGCACCTTCGGTCACATGCTTCAATACCAACCCCAACTCAGTCCTCATCTGAGCCATCTCCTTACGAATCTCCTCTGCAGACTGATTATTCGTAGCATGAACGGTAAATGTGTTTCTCCCAATATTCGACCTCCTAGTGCTCCATACTTTATTGTTGCGAGAGATTTTCTCTAATTTTTCTGCAATCTATGCATATGTGCACTCACCATATGATCCTTCAGCAATAGTATCAAGCACTGCTTTATTGTTGTCATCTTGACCTTGATAGAAATATTCCTTTAGTGACTCATCATCAATACGGTGATTCGGAACACCTCTTATGAACGAAGTGAATCTGTCCCATGAGCTGCTCACAGATTCTCCAGGCAATGCCACAAAATTATTTACCCTATCTTTGTGATTGAGCTTCTTGGACACTGGATAATACCTTGCTAAGAACACATCTCTCAGTTGGTTCCATGTATAGATTGAGTTATAAGGAAGTTCAGTAAACCATATAGTAGCATCGCCTATTAGTGATAAAGGGAACACTCGCAATCTGATGACATCAATATGCAAGTCTCGTCGACCTACACAGCTCTTGCTGACCACCCTTTTCTTGGCTATGTGAGCATGTGGGTCCTCCAATGGCAACCCTGAGAACAAGCCCCTCGCTGTAAGCATCTGCATTAAGCTACTGGTTACCACAAATGTGTGCCTCGGAGGCAAAGGGGGTAAGACTAGAGTTTCGTCAAAGTCAACAATATATATGTTGCCCCTGTAGTTGTCATGCAGTTATGGGCCTGGTGGACCATGCACCCTCACTGCATCTCCCAATTGATTTTCAGCTAGACCCCAATTTTCCCCATCAGCTACTCTTGGCTGTTGTAACTCAACTACATCACCAAGATTTACTCCAATAGGATTAACTGGAATTCCTTGATTGTTCATTCTTCGCAAAGTTTGGTTCAACTCTGGATTGTACGGATTAAGTGGTTCACCCTGGCTCCGTGTACTTGGCATACACTAAAGTCAAAATTTGAGAGAGCAAAAACAACAAGAAAAAGTAAAATTAGGAAATATTTGACTAACATTCAATAATGTAGTTAAAATAAATCTAAAAGCAAATTTTCCTTCGGAGCGGCGCCAAAATTTGATACGCTTAAATTACACCTCCCTAAAGAAGCATAAAAGGTCGTTATCAAGTAAAGAACCCAACTTGTAGGTTGGGGTCGATCCCATGAGAAAAATGATTTAAACTTTAATTTAACCAATAATTATATTCGATTAGTCAAATTACTTGAAGAAATAAGTAAATAAAAGGGGGGAGGGGGGAGTTTGTGAAACAAATTGTAAGAATTTAATAAGTAATCAGTAATCAAAACTCAATTTTGGTTGTTATCAAGATGGGAGAAATAACTAGGGTATACGTGTTCCCCACAAGCTCATAACGCAGTAATCCTAGTAATAACAATCCTTTCCTAGTGTACTACATGCAAAGTGATAAGTTAGGTATCTCTAAATCCTTGGTCCAGGATCTAGAGAATTTCACCCTGCACCTTGGTCCGGCTACGTGTGTATAATTTACTAACCCTTACCTGTACCTCATATTAGACATCATAATCGATGTTGGCTTAATTATTACTTGGCACCAATCGACACTAGCCTATTAGATAGTATCATACTAAATCTATGTTGATAATTCTTTTCTTGTTGATTACCTCATTGGTCCGGTAAGTAGCAACAAGGCGAGTTCTAACGCGTGCACTCGTTAAAAAGACTTCTAAACAAAAGAATTATTAATGCATGCAAAACATTATTCAAGAATTGTTTATTTACTATTCATACTTTGTTAATCGCTTATGGTTCCCACAATCCTAGTTGTGGGATTTAATTACCCATAATCATATGGACACAATTCATTGTTTTAGATGAAAGAATTAGGATCTTACCTAAGAAGAAGAATAAACCCAGAAATTCAACTTGAATTGCAACACCCAAAATCTTCAAAATGAACTTAGGAAATTAATAATTGCTAAAGTTGCAAGTTAATCTCCCAAGTCAAGAGCTAGAATAGATTAATAATGTCTAACCCCCAAAAACGAGGTTTACATGCCCTATTTATAGAAAATAAGTCCTAAATTAAAAGGAAAACAAAACAAGGAAAGTTTGTTACAAGCACGCGTCTTCATTCCACGAGACTAACTCACAGACCGTCAATGGATCTACGGTCCGTGAGTCCCTTCCATCAGCCAAGACTTGGAAAAAATTGTCAGCTTCCAAATATCAGCTTCTCTGAAACAAACAACGAAACTACAGTACGGATCGTAGATCGATCTATGGTCCGTCAGTCCCTCTCCGTAGCTCCATACTTAGACTCTTCAAAAATCAGGTACTGGAAACCTCGCAGTATCAATCTACGGATCAACAGTAAGGTTCGTAAATTAATCTACGAACCGTCAATGGTCACAATGGTTCAACACTTGGTCATATTTCCCTGATTTTCCTTCCATGCATTGGATGCTGATCTACGACCACCATCTACGGAGCGTTGGTCCATAGATCACCTTTGTAGATTCCCTTTTCTGCATTTCTTTCAGCTGTCTCTTTAATTCAACGCCTGAACATCTTTCCTGCAAAATATGATAAAAATACATAAAAACCAATACATAAAGGCCCTAGACACCGACAACTTGTAAGTGAAATGTATTAGAAATACCGTAAACTCACGATAGATCAATGAGCTGACGCAATATTATTGGATCATGTGTCACATTCTGACACGATAACATTAGAGGAAAACGTATTAAAGTAACTTAATATACTCAATCTCAAATAACTAATTTTCCAAAAGTGTGTGGTGTGGAGTCTTGAGACCTCCTGTATGTTCTTGCTATTGTTGACTAATTACGTATTTGTTTCATATTTGTCATCACTTGTACCTCTTGTTTGTTATTTGTCACCAACTAAGTGCTATAGTTGATTTCATGTTATTACTTTATGTATATTAGTTTCTATTATGAGCCGACTAATGATATCTACTCAGTACATGTTGCCCTATATAGACCCTTACTTGTTTTTCCCTTCATTTTCCTTTGGTAGAGTGGAACAAGTGTACCACTGACTTTCACTCATCCTTAGCTCTAGCCTGTCTCTAGAACATAAGATTCCATGGTGAGCTATTCTAGCTCTTGTTAGATTCTCTTGACATGGTATGATGCCCTTATTTTTTGAATACAAAATGTTTTATTGATCTATTTTGGTGTCTTTGATACTCTCAGACATAGTATTTGGGTATTAGATGCCCATGATGTGATGACTTTTAGGTTTTAGGAAACGATATGTAATAGACTCTATTTAATTTTATTTCTTACTTTAATAATATTTGAGTTTCCACATTATTGTTGTGTTTCATTAGTTTAATAGCTAATATAAGTTGGAGTTTGCATTTGTTGGTTCACCCACCTAGAAGGTTAAGTGTTAGTGCCACTCATGACCAATTTTGGGTTGTGATAAACTTGTTATAGGAGCTTTAGGGTCGATGATCTCATCACTCAAGGACAAGTCTAGTAGAGTCTTGCGGAATGGTACGGGAACATCTTTACTTCTCTTCGAGAGACTATAGGACTTTAAGAAAACACTTCTCCTTCTTTTTTTCATGCTATTACTTGAATACAAATTGTATTTAGGTGATACAAACTATTATCTTACTTTCTTCCCTATATTTCACAAATAGGTGTAATTAGAGCAATAACTATGGCAACATTAACACTAGCAAGATAGGATGCGCCTAAGCCAACCATTGGGGCTTTAGAGTAGTGAAGAGAGTTCATGGTAGAGGTCACGGGGAAAGCCCACTAGGGGTAGCGGTCAAGCAGCGAGGCCAGTAAATTGGTTCTAGCTTAAGCGGATCCACTAGTTATGTCATTTAAGACAATCCTATAGGGGCACTGATGAATTCATAAATTGGACTCATTTAGGGCTGTATTTTAATAGAAATTGTGTCCTCAAATGCTTATTTTATCTCAATATCTGATGAAAACCTTTAAGTTTTAGGAATTTGAAGTTTGAACGAAAGCATGAACACTACTTCGCAAAAAGTAATGAAGAACGAGAAAATGAAGGCCTGAGGATCCCGAGTCCATTTGGCGAATCGCCGAAGGGTCTCACTTCGCCTTTTGTTCTAGTGTGCTGAGCCTTGAAGGAGAGGATAAAGTCGGTGGAAAAAGGAACAGTCGGCGCATCACCGAGGAGTTCCACGAAGCAGTACTATGTCGCCCAATGATCCAGAGTACGACGATGCCAAAGGATGGTGCAAGATGCGATGAACTATACCAAAGGGCGAATCGCTGAATTGATCATGGATTCCGACTAATATAGCCGAACGATCCGCCGCAGCATTAGATTTTTGAAAACTATAAATACTCGTTGATAGTTATAGCTTAGTATCAGTTTTTGTACTATCATTAGACAATGTAATTTAGTACTTTTTAATTTTACTCTCAAGTTTAGAGAGGGTTTTGGAAACTTGAAGAAAAGTGTTCATCTTCCCGAGTTGGAAGTGGATCTTTTGTATTGTTCTTCCTTTTCTTAAATCAAGGTTTAAATTCTTATACCCATTTGATTTCACTATCATTTTAGGTGTATTTTGTTATTTCTTGATGTGTGGCGAAAAACCCCCATTCTTGGGGTGTGATTAAGCAAATATGTGTTGATATTATTGTTGGGTCTTGCTTGCTGATAGGTTAGATATAGTTTAATGGTGATTTAACCTAGTGGTTGTGGTTTAATCTAAAGGGTTTATAGTTGCAAATACAAAGCCATCGATGTGGTTTCGACTTGCCCGAGAAGGTGGTCGTGAAACCAAGACCACTAGACTGATGGCCTAAGGAGTGGGTCGACATGAGGTTCAGTCCGAGAGGGTGAGCCCTAGTCCCGTATCCTAACACTCATCTTGAGAGAGTGAGTGGGGTAAGGCGTAGGCTGGTCTTCATGCACCAAATGGGTGTCCGAGAGGAACACATTTGAAATGGGGTAAGTTGCCCGAGAGGGATGTTATTTCCATCTATAGCTTAGCTTAGTCACTATTATTTTGCAAATTTCCTATCGAAAGCATGTACCCAACTATTTATCTCGACTTGTATTGCGGTCACACCCCAAGAACGTTTCCCCATACTTGATTTTCTTATTATTTTTGTTGTGTTTGCTATACTTGTGACAAACCCCCCAAATTGATATTTGACACCTTTTTGTCCCACTCTGATTTACAATGTTTTTCAGCGTTAATGTCTTTAGCTACGACTAGTTAGAACTAGATTTTATTTTTCTATTAATTCTTAAATCTGATACCTTGGGACACGACCCTAACCCTTGGTTTGGCTACTTTACTATTGCACGATTCGTAGACACTTGTACTGGAAGTTGTGTCATTGATTACGCAATTGAAACATCAAAATGGCATCGCTGCCGTGGAATTGTGTTATTTGAGAATTTTTAGATTGGTAGAATTTTCATTATTCTTATTTGTAGTCTACTTACCTAATTTTCAATTTTGTTTTGAGCATTTGTGTGTTTCAACAACCATATGAGTGTGAACGACGAAAATAACTTCCAAGCAGACAATCCAATGGGTTATGCTTTTCATCAAGATGATATTGATGATATTAAAGTGTGTACAACCCTGATCAAGTGGGTGAGATGAATGCAATTCGCATGCCATAAGCAGATGGAAATGCAACTTTTGAAGTTTCTAGCAAAACACTCTATCTCATACATTCAAGAGGTGTATATGGAGGGTTAGAGATAAAGACTCATATGGACATATACGAAGCCTCATAGAAGTGTGCACACCTCTGTCATTCAAGAATCTATCGCAAGAATGCATACTGTTGCGCTTATTTCCATTATCATTAACTGGGGAAGCCACTAGGTGGTTGATCAAGCTTCCAAAGAACACCATCAAGTCCTGGGAGGAGCTGGTAATAGCTTTTCATGAAAGATTCTTCCTTCCATCAAAAATGATGAAACTAAGAGACGATATTCAAAGTTTTAATCAAAAGGAGGGCGAACCAATTCACAAATCCTGGACACGATTTAAGAGAATTTTGCGAAATTATCCAACGCATGGATTGCCAAGTGAGTTACTATTCCAATATTTTTACCGTAGTCTGGATTTAGTTAATAAAGGGATAGCTGATCAGCTGGTGCAATGAGGAATAATGTTACAATCATTTGAAGTAACATCATTTCTCCTAGATGGCATGACTATAGTAAATCAAGCATGGTACACTAAAGATGACCAAGTTTCCCCATTGTGCTTCAGGTTAACCACAAGAGCAACTCGAAAAAGAAAGGGAAAGGGATGAAAACATCAAAAAGATGTTGTCTTAAATGGAAGTGATACAAGAGAACATGAATGAGACGTATGGAGTATTTCAAGTTGAGGAAGGTTCTCTTTTTGGTTATTTGAGACCAGGGGAGAATCAAGGTTGGAACTCCAAAAGAATTGAGGGGGGTTCTTCATCCAGTTACTTAAGATCGGGGGAGAATCAAGGTTGGAACTCCACAAGATATGAGGAGGGTTTCCACCCACACTATCAATAGCGAAGCGAAAATCAAGATTGGAACCATTATAGGGGTGAAGAATCAAGGAGATATTGCCACAATTGGGCTGAGCAAGATGACCATGAGGAAGACCATACTCAATTGAGTGAAAGACCAAAATCAAAAGGGAGCGCAAGTAGTCCTCGGGTAAATGATCTATTGTCATGCATACTTGATAAAGTTGAGGGCTCTGATGATTTGCTGAAAGGAATGAGAGATGACTTTTCATCACTAAACAGTAAACTGAATTCTCATGTTGATGCCATCAAAACACTAGAAGGTCAATTGAATCTATTATTAGCTAAATTATCCTCCAGAACACTAATGGAAGATAATGAAAGAGGGTTGGCTGTGGTAACCCGTAGTGGAAGGATGGAAAAGGAAATGTGATGGAAGATGAGAACCCTCGAATGCGGGAAAAGAGCCAAGGTATAGAGGAAAGGGAATCACCTATTCCAAAAAACCTTGCCAAAAAACCACAAGATGATGCAGAGCGACATATTCAAGCTCCAAAAATCACGCACCCTTTACCCAAAATACCTCCACCCTTTCCTCAACGCTTGAAAAAGAAGAATGAAGACGAGAAGTTCAATGTTTTTTTGTCAGTATTCAACAACTTATCAATTAACCTCCCTCTGGTAGAAGCATTGTTAGAAATGTCAGGGAATACCAAATTCATGAAGGAGCTGGTTACAAAGAAAAGGAGCTTGGAGAATGGAACGATTAACGTGCCCCCATAGTTGCAGTGCAATTATGACAAATGAGTCAATCACTAAGAGAGAAGATCCTGGGGTATTCACAATTCCATGCACAATTGGCATGCTCCAATTCGCTAAAGATTTGTATGACTTGGGAGCAAGCATTAACTTTATGCCCTATGCAATATACAAGCAATTTGGTTTAGGTGAACCAAAGGCAACCACAATGAGACTCCTTATGGCTGATCGATCAATCAAGCACCGAGTGGGGATACTCCATGACATAGTGGTCAAGGTAGATTGGTTCATCTCTCTGGCTAATTTTGTGATTCTAGACTGTGAGATCGACGCTGAAATCCCCATTATTTTGGGAAGGCCATTCGTGGGTACCGAGAGAACATTGGTGGATGTCGAAAGCGAAAAATTGAAGTTTCATGTGAACGATGATGAGGTGACCTTCAATAACTGTAAATCCATTAAGCAACCAAGTAATATCCATGTGGTGTCTACTGAGGATGTTATAGATGAGGCAGTGGCAAGTGTTAGCCATTTAATGCGAAAGAATGAACCCTTTGAGTTTGTACTCGCTAACTATGATGAATCCGAAATTCAAGGCTATGAGAAAATGGTAGCGGCTTTATCAGGGTTAGGAGTATACTCAAGGAATCCAATCAAGTTGGACATCGACCTGAAAAATAAAGAAAGTCCTCCTGCAAAGACATCAACAGATGAACCCCCGGATATGGAATTAAAAGTCCTACTCTGTCATCTAAAGTATGCTTTCTTAGGAGCCAATAACACATTACCAATGATTATTGCAGCTGATTTTCTCGAAGGGCAGGTGAAATTTCTTATTGAAGTACTGCAGAAGCATATAAAAGCTATTGGATGGACAATAGCCGATAGTAGGAATTCCTCCTGGGATCTGTACTCACAAGATTCATCTTGACAGTGAATGTATACCTAGTGTGGAGCATCAATGGAGATTGAACCCTCCAATACAAGAGGTGGTGAAGAAAGAAATCATCAAGTGGCTAGATGCAAGAGTGATCTACCCCATCGCAGATAGTAAGTGGGTAAGTCCAGTGCAATGTGTACCAAAAAATGGAGGTATAACCGTAGTCCCAAATGCAAAAAGAGAACTTATGCCGACAAGACCGGTGAATGGGTGGCGAGTATGCATGGACTATCGAAAGCTTAACTCATAGAGCGAGAGAGACCGTTTTCCAATGCCCTTTATGGACCAAATGCTAGATCGGTTATCAGAAATTGAGTGGTATTGCTTTTTAGATGGATATTTCAGTTACAATCAGATCTGTATCACGCTGGAAGACCAAGATAAATCCACTTTTACCTACCCTTATGGAACAGTTGCATTCAAAAGGATGCCATTCAGGTTATGTAATGCCCCAACAACATTCTAGCGTTGCATGCTATCTATTTTTGCGGATATGGTCGAATACTCTATAGAGGTATTCATGGATGACTTCTCAGTCGTAGGGGACACATTTGAGGAATGTTTGACACACTTAGGATAGGTGCTCCAAAGATGCGTTGATACAAATCTAGTTCTCAATTGGGAAAAATGTCATTTTATGGTGAAGGAAGGGATCGTTCTTGGGCACAAGGTGTCGCAAATGGGGCTGGAGGTTGATAAGGAAAAAATTAAGGTCATTGAGAAATTACCCCCACCAATTTTAGTGAAAGGTATTAGTAGCTTCTTGGGTCATGCAGGTTTCTACCGAAGGTTCATTAAAGACTTCTCAAAGATTGCACAACCACTATGCAAACTCCTAGAGAAGGAAGTGAAGTTCTATTTTGATGATGCTTGTATGGCCGCATTTAAGTGTTTGAAAGAAAATTAGTATCCACCCCAATTATCATCAGTCCTAATTAGTCCAAATCATTCGAAGTAATGTGTGATGCTAGTGGAATGACATTGGGGCAAAAATGCAATAAACTATTTCACCCAATTTATTACGCGAGCAAAACTCTGAATAGTGCCCAGTGAAATTATGCAGTCATGGAGCAGGAGTTGCTCGCAGTGGTCTATGCATTTGAAAAGTTTCGGGCATACTTGCTAGGAACCAAAGTAATAGTTCACACTAGTCATGCTGCACTCCACTACTTGATGGCGAATAAAGATGCAAAACCAAGATTGATAAGGTGGGTGCTGTTACTACAGGAGTTTGATTTTGAGGTGAAAGATCGAAAAGGTTGCGAAAATCAAGTGACTGACCATTTATCAAGAATGGAAGGAAGGGAAGATACTGAGCGTGAGGTTGCCATAGACGATTTCTTCCCTAATGAACAGGTGCTTGCTATATCTCTCAAACCCACACAATCATGGTATGCCGACTTCGCAAACTACATTGTCAGTGGATTGATACCCGATGAGTTGACCTTTTACCAACAAAAGAGATTCATGTTCGATGTTAAAAGGTACTTTTGGGATGAACCTTACTTGTTTTGAGAATGTGCTAAGCATGTTATTAGGAGGTGTGTTCCGGAAGAGGAAGCGGTAGAATTCTCCATGCTTGGCATGCATCTCCAGTAGGAGGTCACCATAGTGGTATTCACACTGCCGCTAAAGTCCTCCAAAGTGGTTATTACTAGCCGTCCCTATACAAAGATGCACATGAATTTGCAAAGAAATGCTCACAATGTCAGCAGCAAGGCGGAGTGTCTAGAAGGCACGAGTTGCCTCTCACTCCTATTTTGGAAGTCGAAGTATTCGATATATGGGGGATCGATTTTATGGACCCATTTCTGAGCACATTTGGAAATAAATATATCTTGGTGGCTGTAGATTATGTCTCCAAATGGGTAGAAGCCATCGCACTTCCAAACAACGAAGGAAAAAGTATTGTCCAATTTTTGAAATGCTACATTTTCGCAAGGTTTGGCACTCCTAGGGCAATCATTAGCGATGGGGGATCTCACTTCTGGAATAGGTGGTTTTCAATGGCACTGAGTAAATATGGGGTGAAACACAAGGTAGCAATCCCGTATCATCCCCAAACAAGTGGCCAAGTGAAGTGTCAAATCGAGAAATCAAAAACATTCTGACAAAGATAGTAAATGCCAACGGAACTGACAGGTCTAGGAAACTTGATGATGCACTATAGGCATACCAGACCGCTTATAAGACACCCATCGGTATGTCTCCATATCAGTTGGTTTATGGTAAGGCTTGTCATTTTCCCGTCGAGCTAGAACACAGCATTGTGGGCATTAAAAGCCTTGAATTTAGACTGGTCAGAAACTTCAAGGGAGAGGGTAGGGCAGTTCAACGAACTCGATGAATTTAGACTCAGATCGTATGAAAGTTCATCAATCTACAAAGAGAAAATGAAGAAATGGCATGATGCCCGAATACTTAAGTGGGACTTCAAGGTAGGAGATTGGGTTTTGTTATACAACTCTCGACTTAGATGCTTTCCCGGAAAGCTCAAATCCAAATGGTCTGGACCTTTTAGAGTAACACGAGTGTTCACCAATGGTGCCATAGAAATTGAAGATCAGGAAGGACCTCCATTTAAAGTGAACGACCAACGTCTGAAATTATATTTTTGGGGATTGTCAAGAGATTTCTTTAGTTAAAGTGGTGTATTTAGAAAATGCTTGAAAGCGCTGCTGCATCGTGCCACGCCGTTAACTAAAGCACTATTTGGGAGGCAACCCAAAACCATGTATTACTTTCTTTAGCTTTGATAAAATAATGGTGTGTTGACTGTGCAGATAAAAGTATGAAGATCGAACAAAAAGTGTAGATAGGGGAGTGATAAATCCAGTAGACAAGCCGTCGAAAGGGTCGGTGAATTCCACCTTATCCGCCGTTCGACTATAGACATCATCAACATTAGAGTCTGTAAAACTCGGCGAGTGTGGGAAATTATCGGCAAATCGCTAATCATGTCAGTGATCTCTATGAAAATCTCCATTTGGACCCATGTAAACCAGAGGTTTTGTAGACATTAGTGGAGAACCAAACAATCGGCATTTTGCCGAGTGAGTTGGCAAGTTTGACTAACGTCACCGATTGGACGGTTTATACAAGCCGAAGGTTTAAAAGTTCCAACTTCATTCACTTTCCCTCGCTTTTTATCTGTTTAACACCCACACCTACATTGCAGTTTTATATTTCTTACACTTATGGAGTATTTTGATTCATTGGTTTGTGCGCGGATTTGGAATGCATTGCCGTCTAGCTTCTAGGTAGTATTTCATTGAGCGCAAAAGGTCAGTTCCTTAATAACTATAATATTTTGTCGGCAACAATACCCCGCCAAATGGAACAAGCGTATAGATAGGACCCCTCATTACCTCTCTCTCCATTTTTCTTTATTGTGCCTTTCGAATTCTGTGTTAATATCATTTGAGGATAAATTTCTTTTATTTGTGGTGGGGTGAGGCCCACACCACACCTTTTGTGTTGACAATTTCATGTTTTTTGTATATTTGGGCTGTTTTGTTTATAATTGTTTTTACACTGCTTTCTGTGGATGATTGAGCTCATGGCTCCCCTTTGGTTTTAAATTATAAAAATGATTTTGACCCTTCCAGAAATTTTTTGCCACCTCTCGTGCGTTGAAAGTGGTTGTTCTCTTGCAAAATTTAAGTCTCAAATCGGATTAATACTGATGACTTGAATAGTGCTCTTAATTGAACAAGCATGAATGTGCGGCTACAACAAGACCAAATGAAGTTGCATAAACAAAATGTGAACTCTTTTCATCTTGTTGTGATTAGTTATTTATCGAATTGATTCTCTTGTAATGACCATTGCACACTAGCAAAATTGTGTAGTCTTGTTTGACTTAAGTGTCGATGCCTTGTGTGATTAGCTTACTTTGAACCATGCATGAATAAACCTAAAATTTGCCGTGTTAGTCTAATTGATTTAGAAAGGTGTCCTCTTGATATGATCTTAGGCAACTTTAAAGAGTGTGAGCCAAACTTAACATATACCTCTTTTGTGGCCTACCCGTGAGTGTGTGAAACTCTTTTGAACACCCCTTGAGCCTTACCTTTCTTTAGAAGAACCTTGATGAACCCTAGACCTTACTTAACCCACTACCTATAACCCTCTTGAGTTGTTATTTAGTGAATAGCCAACTTAGGCCAAGCCTAAGTTGGGGGTGTGGTGAAAAGGAAAAGGAGAAGTCAAGAAGTGCAAGAAAAGGTCTCTAACCCATGGTATTGCAAAACAAAATGGAAACCCTCCAAAAGTCGATCGGAAAATAAGGGCAAACCTATGGGTGAAAACATGCATTGTGTTCCTCTTTTGAGTATGAGTGTTGCATCTGATTCCTAATCTTGAATTGAGTAGTCTCTATGTGTGAATATGGAATCATTCTTTGTGTGAGGGCTTTTAGATACTTTCGTTGAGCTTGAACATACATTAGTAGAAAGTATTTTGAACATGAGGATCTTTGGTAATGGTGTGTCACAACTTGAATCTTTGAGTACACAGTTAAATCTTTCCATAAGTAGTTTGAAGTTTTGTTGTGTACATTCATGATTGAGTCTGTATAACACTATTTGAGACACCCTTTTTAAGCAGCTAAACTTGAGTTTGCTTGAGGACAAGCAAAGGTTTAAGTTGGGGGTGTTGATGAGTTCACAAATTGGACTCATTTAGGGCTGTATTTTAATAGAAATTGTGTCCTCAAATGCTTATTTTATCTGAATATCTGATGAAAACCTTTAAGTTTTAGGAATTTGATGTTTGAAGGAAAGCATGGACACTACTTCGCAAAAAGGAACGAAAAGGCTGAAAAGAACGAGAAAATTAAAGCCTGAGGATCGCCAAGTCCACTTGGCAAATCGCCGAAGGGTCTCACTTCGCCTTTTGTTCCAGTGTGCTGAGCCCTAAAGGAGAGGATTAAGCCGGCAAAAAAAGGGAGCAGTTCACCCATTGCCGAGGAGTTCTGTGAAGCAGTACTATGTCACCCAATGATCCAGAGCGTGACGATGACGAAGGATGGTGTAAGATGGTGATGAACTTTATACCAAAGGGTGAATTGCCGAGTTGATCGGCGATTCCTAGTAATGTCGCCGAACGATCCGCTGTAGCACAAATTTTTTAAAACTATAAATATTCGTTGACAGTTGTAGCTTAGTATCAGTTTTTGTAGTATCATTAGACAATATAATTTTTGTAATTTTTATTTTTACTCTAAAGTTTAGATAGGGTTTTGGAAACTTGAAGAAAGGAGTTCATCTTCCCCAAGCTGGAAGTGAGTCTTCTCTATTCTTCTTCCTTTGCTTAAATCAAGGTTTAATTTTTTATACACATTTGATTTTACTATCATTTTAGGTGTATTTTGTTATTTCTTGATGTGTGGCTAAAACCATCCATTCTTGGGGTGTGATTAAGCAAATATGTGTTGATATTATTGTTGGGTCTTGCTTGGTGATATGCTAGATGTATTTTAATGGTGATTTCATCTAGTGGTTGTGGTTTAATTTAATGGGTTTGTATTTGCAAATACAAAGCCACCCATGTGTTTTCGGCTTTCCCGAGAGGAGGTCGCAAAACCAAGACTACTAGACTGATGGCCTAAGGAGTGGGTCGACATGAGGTTCAGCCCGAGAGGGTGAGCCCTTGTCCCATATCCTAACACTCAGCTCGAGAGTTATAGTATCTAAGGAAGCGCAACTCCATTGAAGGACAAGGATGAAGCTTTAGAAACTCCAAGGAGGCCCATAACAAGATCTCAAAGCAAGGAGTTCAATGATAAGCTCAATGGGCTTCAATCGCTGATCCAAAATGTCTTATTGGGGAAGAAGAGCTCAAGCCCAAGGAAAAGGAATTGTCCAAATGCTACAATTATTTGGTGGCCCAAATTCAAGCCCAAGATGAGTAATTTTAAGGCCCAATTTCGTGCAAATAAGGTCAAGAAGAGTCCAAGAATCAGCCACAACAAGAGTTGCTTTCTGCCCAAGTTTTGAGAAGACTAGTCAAACTTTCCAAGATTGTCAAGATTCTTTTCCTAGTTGGGATTTACCTTATTTTTTATTTATTTATAGGTTATTAATATTTTCCTTATTCTATTTATGGTCTCCTAAGTACCATAGCTTTCCTAGAAGTACTAAATTTGTTTTTAGTTAGATTACTTTATTTCCTTTCTAGAGTAGGAGTCCTTGTAATTGTCTTTTAGGGTCTTGGAAGTTTTTCACCCCTTCTCCTATATAGGGGTCCTTTTTATTCATTAAAGACAATTTAGATTGAGATTAATAATATTTGAGAGAGTTCTTTGAACCTTTGTGACTTGTTCTTTGAGAATTTATCTTTAAACCTTTACTAGTTCATAGTTTAAGGTATAAAGTAACTTCTTCTTGTGATGTCTTTGGTTTCTTTTTGGTATTCTTTAGAAGGTGATTAGTTCTACATACTAATTATTGTCTTTAGTTACTCATAAAGCGATCAAGATCCTAATCTATCGTTTTGATTCGTTTTTTCTCAGTAAAGGCGTTAGATTTCTTCCATAAATCTATACGTTGTTACTTGGATCTTTTCAAGGCCTTAGAACATCTAATCCTTGGAAATTTGTGGATCTTTCCTTCGAATTTCCCATATCTTTATTTAGTTTTTTTGTTTCTTTTCTTTGTGCTTCCGCATTCTAGTATTCAACTCTCTATTTTGTGATCTCCTTAACTCTGCTGTTATCAGAGAGAGTGAGTGGGGTAAGGCGTAGTCTGGTCTTCATGCGGCAAATGGGTATCCGAGAAGAAGACATTTGAAACAGGGTAAGTTGCCTGAGAGAGAGCTTATTTCCATCTAAAGCTTAGCCTAGTCACTACTATCTTGCAAATTTCCTATCGAAAGCAAGTACCCAACTATTTATCTCGACTTGTATTGCGGTCACTCCCGAAGAACTCTTCCCCATACTTGATTTTCTCACTATTTTTGTTGTTTTTGCAATACTTGTGACAAAACCCCCAAATTGATATTTGACACTTTTGTGTCCCACTCCGATTTACAATATTTTTCATCGTTAATGTCTTTAGCTATGACTAGTTAGAACTAGATTTTATTTTTCTATTAATTCTCAAAACCGCTCCCTTGGGACACCACCCCAACCCTTGGTTGGGTTACTATACTAATGTATGATTCATAGACACTTGTACTGGAAGTTATGTCGTTGATTACGCCATTGAAACATCAGGCACTTAGTTTGGGACAAAGAGAATGCTTCTAGAGACCTAGCCTCTACTAACGTGAGAGCCTCCATCTCAATATCTTATCGGTTCTAAGTAAGAATCCCAATAGAATAATCATTTTCATAAACCTAGCATCTTAAAAGAATAGTAATTTTCATAAAAATTGCATCATACATGGAAAAGCACAATTAAGTTACTAATCAAAGCTTAATACATCATAGAATAGCTCCTTAAACCATGTGTTGGAAAACCTTTGCCACGACCCAAAGTACACCCTAGACATCATAGGGCGTATAGGACATCGAGAGACCCTACAAATTCATTTGACATACATATACACAACATTAAAGAGAAAAATGAGAATCACATAAGAATTAAAGAGTATGACATTTAAATACAAAATTCTAACATAGTCTTGACAAGTCATCTGTTACATCAAAAGGAGCGGTAGAAACATAATGGGTACACCATGTACAATATATGAAACATAAAGAACATAAGAAAGCATTAAGGGAGATACCTTCCTCGAAGTATGAGGACTCAGTAAGTCTTGAAGTCTCTAATGTAATCACTATCAACGAACAGAGGGAAAGGAATCTCTAAGCCATGCATTAGTGAAACAATGTAGGCACAAGTATGCAATAGTATATATAATGTACAAAGTAAGAGGGAAATGCACTAAAACATGAAACATGATCATATGGGGACAGAATCGAAATCATAAAATGCATGACCAGGCTAAACATAAAAAACTGTTAAAGGGAATCATAATCATAAACATGATCGATATATCTTGAAGTCATAAATAAAGCTTCATAAAACATTTGAAAGTAACTTAGTTCATATTGTGAGATATTTACTATTAACCAATATAGACCATGTGAGCTATAACATGGAATCCGATGTCTTCCTCCCACACCAAAAAGAGATGTCATTGCTTGCCAATGCAAATACCTTAAACGTCAAGCATAGGTGGATCCAATTCTATGAGGTCACATAGTTAGGGACAAGGAGATTGCTAAGAGACCCGACCTCTACTAACGGGAGAGTCTTCATCTTAATATCCACTCGGTGCTAAGTAAAAATTCCAACAGAATAGTCATATACATAATATCATCATCATCGATGGAAAAGCACAATTTAAGTTACTAATCCAATCTATAAACATCATAGATTAGCTCCTTAAACGATGTGTGAGAAAAGCTTTCACCATTCATGATTTCTTCAGTAAGTGAGGAAACCTTTCACAATTCATTCATATGTGGGAAAACCTTTCATGATTCAATGATGCTTATATTAAAGCAACCTAGATCATAAACAATCATTTTTCATGCTTAAGTTCAAGAAACATCATTCATTGATTAATATCTTTTCTTCAAATTCATGCAAATTAAGGGTTCATAGTCAAAATCATAATCAATGCATGGGTTCATATGGAAATAATTGGAAAACATGTAAGTGAATCTAAATAATAATAATATGATTGGAATCAAACAATTTAAGTCCATACAAGTGGCACCCAGGAGGAATTGAATGAAAACCTAGCTAATTGAATTGAAATTGAATTGGAGAATTGAAGAATCTTTGGGAACTCAATGGGTGAATAGAACCCATTGATGAACTCCATACATACCTTGATCTTGAAGCCCTAGGTAAGTAATGAAGAAAGAAAACTTGAACTTGAATTACCCTAGCATCTCCTATCTTGATCTAGAGAGAGGATTTTGAAGAAAACCTTGGAGTTGATTTAGGGATTTGCTTGAATGAGAGAGTTTGTGAACTTTCTTGAGGGTGAAGGGTAGTTATAGGGCTTAGAATTAGGTGTAAAACAATGTAGTGTAGGCATTATATAGAGTATGAAAGACCCAAATACTTCTTAAGAATATATGTTAGACATGCTACAGTTGTGACCTATGGTCAAACTTTCTATGGTTCGTAAACCACATTCGTAGAACCCAAGTTTCACTCCAAAATTCACTAAGTATGGAACCTTTCTACGATTCATAGAACCCTCTACTACCCATCATTTCCTTTCGTAGACTTCAAGTTCTGATTCAAATCTCTCAATTAATCCTAGAGGTCAGTCATATGACTCCTACAAATTCCTAAGGCTCATCCTGTCAAGTCATAGGTCAAACTTCAGAACTCAATTTTCAAAGAGCTCATCTCCAGGTCTACAACTTCCTTCCTACGACCCTTAGGCCTTTGTACAGGCCTTAGGTTGAACTAGTAAAACCATCTTTATTAAAGTTTTTTTCTCATTTTTTCCTTTTTCAACTTTCTAACTTCCAGGTGTTACAATATCTCCCCATTGGGAACATTCATCCTTGAATGGGACTGAAGCTGGCATGAATATAGTTGGAGAGAAATTTACAACCAAACATGAATTCAATTTTCATCAAAATGCACATAAAACATGGAGAATCTCTCCAAGCCAAATCGTAACATCAAAATCAAGTTTTCATGAACATGCATGCAAATGGAAACATGAGAATGACTAAAATGATTGAATATGAAAGAATGAACCATGAAGAACTAATACATCAATCTAGAGTAGGAGTGGAAGGAAAGAGATGAGGATAACGAGACATCATATCGGCTTTGGCCTCCCAAGTAGCACCCTGAATTAATTGATTCCTCCAAAGAACCTTTACTGAAGGAACTTCTTTGTTTCTCAACTTCCGAACATGCCGGTCTAAAATTTCAACTGGAACCCTTCATAAGAACGATTCTCTTTAACTCCCAAACCTTCTAAAGGACTAATTGATTTGAGATCTCCAACACACTTCTTCAATAAGGAGACATGGAATATCAAATGTACCGATACTAGATCGTTAGGCAACTCAAGTTCATAAGCAACTTTGCAAATACACCTTAAAATCTGATATGGACCCACATGTCAAGGACTAAGTTTACCTCTGTTTCCAAACCTTATGACACCCTTCATCGGTCAAATTTTCAAGTAGACTCAATCATCAACATCCATTTCTAGTTCTCTTCTCCTGACATTGGAATAAGATTTTCTCGACTTTGAGCTGTTTTCAACCTCTCACCATCAAACTTTTTTGATTGCCTCATGCACCGACTTGGGTCTTATTAAAGCAACCTCACAAACATCAAACAAACCAATGTGAGACACACACCTCCTACCATAAAGATCCTCAAATGGTGCCATCCTAATGCTATAATGATAACTATTATTATAAGCAAACTCAATCTAAGGCAAGTGATCATTCCAATAACCTTTGAAATCATTCATGCAAGCTCTCAACATATCCTCCAAAGTCTGAATGGTACACTCGGCTTGTCCATTAGTCTGAGGATGAAAAGTCGTTCTAAGTTGCACTTGAGTACCAAGACATTTGTGAAAGGATTTTAAAAATTGAGATGTAAGCTGAGTGCCACAATTGGAGATAATGGACAAAGGTACTCTATACAACCTTACCATTTCCCTAATATAAAGCTTGGCATAATCCTACGATGAGAAAAAAGTCTTAACGTGAAGAAAGTGGGCCGACTTCTTCATTAGGTCCACAATAACCCAAATCGAATCAAAATGTTGATGAGTGCAAGGTAAACCCATAATGAAGTTCAAATTCAAATCTTCCTGCTTCCATGTAGAAATACTAATGTCTTGAGCCAAACCACCCATTTTATGATGCTCAACTTTTACTTGTTGACAATTCGGACATTCAGCCACAAATTTTGTAATATATTTCTTTATCCCATTCAACCAATAGACCTCCCGCAAATCACGGTACATCTTTTGGCTCCTGGGTGAATAGAATACTGAGAACTATAAGCTTTTGTCAAAATCTCATTCCTCAACTCATCAACATTTGGAATAAATAACTAGCCTTGATATCAAAGGATGCCTTCTCTCTCTAATGAGGAAGCCTTAATGGCTTTTTTTGAAATCGACTTCTTTAGGTCAACAATTATCAGACAAAGATCATGGTTAGCCTTCACATCTAATACAAAAGACGATTCAAAACCATTATAAACAACTACATCACCCTCACTATATTCAACCAACTGAACACCTGATCGGGCCAATCTATGAACATCACAAACTAACTCCTTCTTATCATCCTCAACATGAGCAAAACTATCCTTCAATAACTTACATAGAGCGTCTGCCACCATATTTGCCTTACCGAAATGATAGAGGACACTCACTACAACAAATTAGACTTTTAACAACCATTGCTTAACGAAGGAAGATAAATTTTGTCGTTATAAGTATACTTATAGCGATTGAATTTTTATCCGGTTGCTAAAATTTAAGTTCTACTAAAAACTGACAAAAGAATAATATTCAGTTCTTACAAAATATGAGACACTGATGTTAAAGCCGTAAAAAACTCAAGCATAACTTTTCCCCACTATATTTTTCCCCAACTTCCATCTACCCATCCACCCACTTCCCTCCTCCTAAAAATAAGAAATATTTAACACAATCACAATATTTAGTTTCTAGGTGATAACTCCCAATGCCCACTCTCTACCCGTTGGATCCACAAACATGCTTGCAATTTCTCTTTTCAATGTTGAAAAGTTGTGAAATAAATATCAGGTAAGTCAAATAATTTGATCTCTTTCATTTTTATCTTTATCGATCCATGTTTGTGATGTCCTCTATTCATTAAGAGGGGTGGTGGGGATGGAAAATTACTAATGAATTAGATTGCTAAGGGGTAAAAATAATTGTATTTTGTTATCAATTATTAGTATTTAAAATACTGGTAAAATTTTAAAAATTCTTATTAGACCATTAAAGATTCCAAATTTGAATTGCATTATATGATATTGGGAAGAAGATGTAGAAAATTTGTATAGGAGAAGAATTTATTTAACAGACTTTTACAAACCAAAAAAAATTCTTGACCTGCTAAACAAATGTAATAATCCAGCTTTTGAGTGAAAAAAATTCATGTCTAGAATAGTACTTTATTAATTAAATTTTCTTTAAAAAGTAAGTTAGTAGGTTCTTAATGAACTAATTAGTTATATAATATAATTATCAAAAGCATTTGGTGAAAAATCATTACAAAATATGGCTAAGAATTTGAAAATTTTGGGTCTTATTAAAAACTTAATGACTAGATTTACTACTGATAATGCCTTGAGAGTTGAAAGTGTAGCTTTTTTGTCGTAGTAATAGTTATTTGCTTTCCAAGGATGTTTGGTAAACACGCTAACCTTGATCTATTTACTCAAATTGTTCATTCAATATGATTGTTTAAATAGTCATTTTCTACAAGTTTCTTTTATTAATATAACAATGTGAGTAGCATCATCATATAGTACATATTTGGCCATTCCCTTAAATATAGTGCACAATTTATTGCTTATTCTCTAACAATATCCTCTTATGAAAGATGTTGGTCATAATTTAGTTTAAAACTTTATACTGTTATTGCGCACTAATTCTTGTAGGACCTACACATCTTATTTGTAAAGCAATTAATCCCACTTGTTTAATATGATTAATTACTTGTTATTTATTAATAGAATTTTTATTACTAAACTAACATGAACTTGTTCTTTTATAGATTATGAATACACGAACTGCAAAGCAAATTAAAGTACAAGAAGTCAATGTTGATGTTTTGTTAGGGATGGTCTAAAGATGTATTATGTTCATATGTTGCAAATGCATAATATTTTTCTAGGATTAAATAAAAACAATTATCACACAATTTGAATTTGATAATGTAATACTTTATTTATTTATGTTAGCATGAAATTTAATATGACTATTGATAATTTTTTATACTTGGATGTTTGAAAAGTAATGATTACTTTTTAAATATAAACTTTTGATATTTATATTTAATAGAATATGTATTGTTGACAACTAAAGATAGGAATATCGGCCATTATAGCACTTACAACAATAAAATGAATTGTTGTGAATTAAGGTTTTAACGACCAAATAATATATTAGCGGAAGGTAAATCTTGTCGTTACAAAAGGTATCACAATTGGAATTTTAGCCGTCGCTAAATGAATCTTAACAATCGGATCTTGACTTCGGTCGCTAACTTTTAACGACGAAGCTTTTAGCGACCGGTGGCGGCCAAATTTTTTGTGGTCGTTATTGATATTTAACGACCGAAATTGCATTTTTAACGACCAATTTTCCTTTCGTTGAAAACCTTTTTTCTTGTAGTGACTTATATCGTAATCCTTTAGCAACTCAAGCCACCTTCTTTGGCAAAGCTTCAAATTATTTTTAGTGAACACAAATTTTAAATTTTTGTGATCGATAAACATGTCCATATGAACACCATATAAGTAATGTCTCCAAATCATTAGAGTAAACACCACCACCGCTAACTCCAAATCACGAGTCGGATAATTATTTTCATGGACTTTCAATTTGTTTTATGCATAAGAAATGATTTTCCCATGTTACATCAAAACACAACCAAGACCAACTCATGAAGCATCACAATAATCCACGAAATCATCTGATACTTCCGGTAGTGTCAAAATAGGGGTTGAAGTAAGTCTATCTTTGTTGGAAACTCTTCTCACTAGCTTATGAACATAGAAAATTTAATTTCTTTTGAGCCAATGTTGTCAAAGTCAAAGCAATAGAGGAAAATCCTTCCAAAAATCCTTTATAATAACTGGGCAAACCCTATGAAACTTCGTATGCTTAAAGCAGACAAAGGTCAAGGCCAATTCTTAACCATCTCAATTTACTTAGTTCAACTTGATTACCTTCACTAGAGACAATATAGAAAACGGAAGCAATCGACTTCAACCAAACATAGCACTTGCTAAATTTAGCATAGAACTCACGTTCCTTGAGAATTTGAAACACAATTATCAAATGTTCAATATGCTCATCCTCACTCCATGAGCAAATCAAGATATCATCAATGAACACAATCACAAACATATCAAGATATTTCTTGAAGGTTCTATTCATCAAATTCATAAAAAACATCGGGGCATTAGCCAAACCAAAGGACATTACCAAAATTCATAATGACCATACCAAGTTTGAAAAGCCATCTTAAAAATGTCTTCTTTCTTCACTCTTAATTGGTGATAATCTGACTGTAGTTCAATCTTAGAGAAATACCTTGCTCTTTGGAGTTGAACACAAAAATCATCTATTTTTTTTAATAAGATACTTATTTTTAATGGTAACCTTATTCCATGGTGATAGTCAATGAACATTCGGAGAGAACCATCCTTCTTTCGCGCAAACAACATTGGAACACCCTATGGTGAGATACTCTGTCTAATAAAACCCTTATCCAACAAATCATTTAATTGGTCTTTTAGCTCCGTAAGTTCTTCGGGGAGACATGATAAGGAGTGTAGACACCCAATTTTGATCCTCCCCGATAGGAATTAATTCATGAGCTTCTTAATTCCCAAATGATTTAGAATAATTAGTTTTATAAAATTCAAATACTTTCAAAGTCATTTTAAGTGATCTTAGTCGATTTTCATCATTTATAAATAGTAAATATATTTCATATAGTTTTATAGATACAATCGATATGTTTCATAAATATTCAAAAATCATCTCAAAAAGATTTTATTAAAATTAGTTTAGTTTAAATTATGGTTAATTTTAAAAATCAATTAGTTTATAGTTGAATCAATTATTTTATTTTGTTAAGATGGGAAGCTCCTAAATTAATTATATTAATTCATCTTATTTATATTTAGCCGAATTTGCAAATGAGTTCAATTTAATTAAAAATCTCAAATTGGCCAATTACAATTCATTGTGGCTAAATTAGTGATTTATTTGGCCATATCAAAAGGCCAAAGTCTTGGGCCTTTTATCACTCAATTCTAGCAGCCCAACTCCCTCAATTCGCAGCCTACTCCACATCTCAGTCGACCCATTTCGCTATTAATTCCCTAACCCGACCATTGCCCATTCCAAAATAACCCATATAAAAATTCAACAATACAATATAACAATTAAAAAAAACCAACAACATACAACAACCAAGACAATACCAGACCAACCCCACCACATTTCTTCTTCTTCTTCTGTAACGTTAACAGAGATCAAAACGACAGCCCAAACAGTAGCAAACGACGCCAAATCAATATGCATGAGTCAACACGCGTAAATCAGTAGGTGCACAAATGGTACTCTGTTTCTCCTTGTCTCCTTCCTCAACGTCTCTCTGACCAGTACAGTCGCAATAACAGATAAATGCATGTGTTTTCGTCCTTTTGGCTTGAGATTGAGCCATGTGGCATAGCAAGGACAAGGAATGCAAATCAACCGTCGATTCTCCCTTTACTCTTTTGAAATTGGGCGAAATTGCAAGAAAAGGTTGTCTCCCTAAATTGGTGAAAAGTTTTGGAGTTTTGAATTTTGAATTGGGCCCTAGAATTTGACTTTTGATCCCTTTCCCTCCAAGTTTGAAACCCTAGTATCCATCTATATAATCCACTACTATTTCGATATGGAGGGGGGGGATTTTTCGAGATATATTTAGGAGCAGAGAGTTTAGTTTCTATTTATTGATATAAAATTTGGGAAAGATTTGGAAGATTTTCCAAAGAAAAGAACTTCAAAAACTACAAAAAATTCCCTTTAGAAACACATCGGAGATACTCGTTTCTTTCCTTGTTTGTGGGTCGTCGGGAAAAAGGGAGTTCGTTGAACTTTCTTTTGAGATCATGGAAGCTCGTCCCTGCTCATCCTCGTCCCAACTCGCTGTCCGAAAAGAGATAAAATCCTCTTCGCTTGTTGTTTTAGTTCATAATTCCTTCTTTGATTTGGTTTATGTTCTTAACAAGAGTGTTGTTGAGGAGGGAATGTTAGAATGATGATGTTGGCGCATCTCTTTGCCTAATGAATGTTAGATCTCTAATGTGGAATTAGTTGTTGATTGATTCTTTTACTAGCCGTGGAATGTTGTTGTTAATGTTAAAAATGGAATGTTGTCTTTAGTTATAAGTCTAGACTTCCTTAGATTCTCGTGTTTCTATCTTGAGTAATCCTATTTGTTTGAATTTTGTTATTTATGGATAATAAGTAAAGCCTCATATGTGAGATGTTGATTCATAGGTCGATTGTTGTTCTTTCCTTTGTTTTGGGTATAGTCTCCTAGTATGTTTCTTAATCGTTTGCATCCTAAAAAAAATTATAAGGATGAAATAACAATATCTAGTATTGTTGGTGACGTATATTCTTGTCTATATTCTTGTATACCTGTAACTTATTTATTTAGGTGTTCATAGTTGTATGTTCATGATTGTGTTTTTCAGATGTATTAGACCGATGAAAGAAGGTTTCTACTTTCCTCATTCTGTCCAATTTAGCTACTGTTCCGTTTAAAATCATGAAAGTACTTGTCCCCTCCTTTACCTTTTCAATTTGAATTCTTGATTAGTGGTTGTCCTATTTATTCCCATGTGTTGAAAGCAATGTGCTTGCATGTGTTGATTTCCCCATTTATAGTCATGATTCTTTGAATCGTAAATATGCCTCTTTAAAAGATCTGGTCATGTTGTAAATTTAGGTTTCTACTGAGCTGCTCTCCTTGCGATTAAGCTGTATTAATATGCATATTATTAGCATACACTAATTCATTCTTTCTTCTTGCTTCATGTGTGTAATGCCCCTCAAAATGAAGTAAGATAAATTAGAGCCTCACATGGGTTTTATGCATTAATAACTTGTTAAAATAATGAAGAATAGCCTTTTTAGCCAGTTTTAAAGAGTTTGGAAGTCAAACGTCAAGGGACGACCAAGACGTTTGGAAACTAGTCTTTTACATTTTGATGTGTTCTAGTATGTTGTTCATGTTTTTATGTGTTGTTTGGAGTCTAAAATTAGTGGAGGTGATCCTAGTTTCTTAATAAATGTTTTTAGGGTCAAAACGTCCGGGTACGACTCCCCGAGACCACCCTAAGGTTCCCCGAGGAGGACCCCCACCCTTGGCCAAACAAGCTGCCAAGGCAGCTTGAAAATGTTCATGGAGGGAGCATGTCTGCGTCGTGGACTAGCTCCACCATAGGCTAAATTTTTGGTCCACGACTCGGACTCTTCAGTCTCGAAATTTAATTTCCATAAACTTGTGGTAACACCTCCGCGTCACGGACTTATTTCCCGACAAAAAAAATTAATCACAAAGGTATGGGGATTTTATCTTTGATTCTCCTCTCAATTAAAGGGCCAAATCAAAGTGATTTCAATGTTTTTCAAAAACACTAAAAACCCCAATTTCAATTCCAAACTTGGGTTCTTGCATGAAAGTATTTCAAATGATGATCTATGTTAATATTGATGGTTTTAAGATCAAAAACTCATGAACCCTTGAATATCTTAAAATCCTAATTTTTGGGTCTAAAGTGGGTTTGTTGATTATGAGCTAATAATGTGATATCAATGTGTAGATTGTTATGGGCTATTGATATATTTATTGTTCTATATTGAATCACGAGGAATTGATGGTCAATTGTGCTATATTTGATGATGGCCTTGAATGGGTATTTATGACCTAAGGTTTATGATGATGATGAAGTTGTGAATAGATTATTGATTCTAGTATATATATATATATGTAGTATATGTTAGAATTGTGAGGTTTGATCCCTTTGAAAGTGGGGGGGAGGGGTGTTTACTTTATAAGCATGTTGTGATCATGGCCTTGTAGGCAAAGTTGGATGATTGTTGTTTTGAGTAATGTTGATTATATGAAGGTAATGTGATATGATGTGAATTTGTGTTTAGTCTAAGAACATGAAAGGTGACCTTGTGTATAGACTTTAATGTGTTATGTTTGGTTGTTGTTTTCTTTGAATGACTTATAATGAAGGTGAGGTTAGGATAGATTAGGTTTGCCTACTCTCACACCTAGTGAAGAATGAAAGAATGTGTGAATGAATGAAAAGAATGGGAGTTAATGCTAATGAATGAAAGTTGGGTCTATTGTAAGGATAGTCTCATAAAGTACTCCTTTAAATGAATGGGGTTCTTAGATGAAAGGTTTTCTCATCTTTGAATCCAAGAGCTTCCTAAATGAATGAATGTTGGGCTAGGATGGGTACTCTTTCATGAGTTGAGATGAAGGTACTTAGTAGCAATCCTTATCCCTAAATGAATGAATGTTGGGTTAGGATGGGTACTCCTTCGTGAGTTGAGATGAGAGTACTTAGTAGCAATCCTTATTTCTAAATGAATGAATGAAATGAATGTCCAAACTCTGTGGGGGAGTAATGTCTAGCACCGAGAGGATATAAAGATGGGTGGATACTCCTTCGTTAGTTGAGATGTGAGTATTTAGTAGCAACCCTTAAGATGGGTGCCCCTTCGTTAGTTGAGATGCGGGTACTTAGAAGCAATCCTTCTATCCCTTAACTATGTGCCCACATAGGACTAGCTAGTGGTCTCTATCACGTAAAGGCTAAAAGAATGACCCTACCTTAGGCAAGTGGAGATCCCTCATCTGGTAAGGGTACTATCGGGATTCCATGTCAAGCTCCATGGTCTATGTCGGTTAAGGCTCTTCCCCCACATTAATGAATGAATGAACTAAGGTCACTTAAGGGTGTACTACTTAGGATAGGTGGTGGAATGGGACATCATCTAGACATTGCACAAGTAGAGATTTAAGGGAGATCTTGGTGTGTCTTAGTAATGATAATGAATGAATGAGTCTCTTTGGGCTAACTCATGAAAGCGTTGGTCTTTGAGCATACTAATGTGAAAATGAGTCATAATGAATTGAATGTAAGTGCTTATTTTGAATTGAATGTATGTGATGATCTCATGTCATTAGTGAATGAAGTTGTCTAAATGCATTCAGTTGAATCAACGATTTATGTTGAGATGTGAATGGAGCTTGTCTTGTGTAGCCTTAAGGATCACTTGGGTGTGGTATGGAGAGATAGTATGGGCTGCCTCACCATGTCTTACTTAGGTGAGTCTTGGGATGACATTTGATGAGTGTTCTAACTTTATGAAGTGACTTGTTGGGTTATGTGCTTATATGTCTTATGTGATTAATTGGTGAAGGTTGAGGTCTGCATGGTAAGTGAACTTTGTGTGACCTTAAGGTGGTGCCTTAGTGTGGGTGATGGTATGTGACGTGCCCATACATTGCACAAAGGTATTGCTTAAGGGTTACTTAAGGTGGAGGTCCAAGGCAAGAAGGTAAAGGTAAATGGGTTATGTATGTTTATGATGTATTGTGAAGCATATGACTTTGTATTGTTTGTTGTGACTTGTAAGGTGTCTATTATGTTGATGTTCATGAGATTTTATCAAAATGGCATGAAAGCATAGCTTCCAAACAAATGTCCTTTTTAGCATGTTTTACATATCCTCATACTTAGTACGTGTGTTGTACTAACCCCTTTCTTCTATCATACTACAAGTGTAGGTTGTGGTAACTAGGAGGGGATTGTGCTTTGGAGTTGCTTGGATTGCTTCACTATTCCAAGTCTTTGGTATGTCCTCAAGATTCGAGGACTATGTTTAGAAGTTTCTTAGTCATTGTAATAGACACTTAAGTTTCATTTCATTTGTAAAGGGGCCGTGTCCCTTAGTACGTTTTAAGTTCTTGTCTAAGATTGACTAAAGAGACTTAGTAGTTTCGCTTGCGTATTGATGTTTTCAAATGTTGATGACTCTTGAAGTCTTATGGTTTTATTGAATAAAAGTTTTAAATTCTTAGTGATTTTTATTATCTATGCAATGAATGAATACTAAGGCTTGTATAAGACCTCCGAGAGGTCGAATACGCATGTAGTGGCTAGGGGATGCTCTCAGGTCATTACAATGTGAATATCCTGAGTGAATCCATTTTGATTCAGTTTACCCTTTTGCATTTTCCGTTGGGCCATGGAGGCTTAATTTTATATTTTTATCGAGTCAACTGGGTCCCGAAATGACGAACAGGGCTGGAGAGTGATACATGGGCTGAACCATTGAATTATAGGTGTCCAGAAAGCCCAAAGAAAGGGTCGTATAAACTGATATACTCTCTGTATACATGGGTATACAATCAAAAAATAACATCATACACGTTCAGAAATACGGAAAGCAGGTGAAAACGCAGAAAATACAAAGTCAGAATAAAATACAGGTCCAGGAGTTCAACAATCAGTTGTATACGTAATGTATACATTGAATATACACCTAGTGTATATCAAGACAAATGAGAAAGAAAGGTGGGGGGGGGGGGGGCAAAGGCCCAAGGAAATTTCAGTAGGGTCTAAGATTTGTGGAATTTGGGCCAAAGGCCGAAATTTGATTATTTCCTTTCCGTCTCTTATTTATTTTATTGTATTTGGCTAACTTTATTTATTTTATGGTGTGATCTAATTAAATTCCCATAGATTGCCATTTCTCTTTTGTATTCAAAAATATAAACATTTATTTTATACATATTTTTATTACCTAGCTTCCATTTCAATTTTGGTATTATCAACACTTATAATTAATTAGAAAAGTAATAAGTAATAAGTATAAAGAATAAAAAATAAATAAAAATGAGTTCTTCACTTAATTAATTAATTAATAATAATAATAAAAAAGATGAAATAAATAAATAAAAAGAGAATTTCTTTTCACTTAGTTAATATTTTCTCAAAAAATTAGTCAAAGTCATTTCTAGTCAAATTGCTGGTCAACCGCAAGTTAGCGGACATTCCGAGGGCCTAACACCTTCTCAAAATGTACATTGAACTTCGAACCTTTTTCTAAATAGATTTTATTTGTTTGAGTCTTTTGAAAAACCTTAAGTTTTTTCTTGATTTTTACTAAAAAAAATAAGTGGTGACTCTGTTCTTTTGGAAATTCGATTTCTCTTAAATCATAAGTTTGATCGATTTTTTGAAAACTTAGTCATTTTTCTTTTATTTATTTTTTCAAGTAAAACAAGGAGGAATAAAGAAAGGTTGCCTATCTAAGAGAAGTCAATACCAAAGTCTATTTCCTTTTCGGGAGGAATACCATGAAGATCATCTGGAAACACTTCTAGAAACTTATTTACATTTGGAACTGACTGAAGAGTATGTGGTTTAGAATATATATCCCTAATCCGAACTAGACGATAAACGCAACCCTTAGAAATCATCTTCCTATCATTTAGGCAGGATATAAGGTGACCCTTAAGAACATAATTTTCCCATTCCCTTGATATGATATGTTCATTTGGAACCTTAAATGTGACCAATCGGGTCCTACAACCTATGGAGGAATAACATACACGAAGCCAATTCATTTCAAGAATAGCATCAAAATCTAACATATCAAGCTCTACAAGATCAAAATGAGTGACCTTTATGAGAAATGGAAATATGACAGTTTTTATCGACTCTCTTCACCACAATAGCATCACCCACGATAATAGAAACATGCAAGAGATTAGTAAGGATTTTGAGACCAACATCAAATCTCATGGCCACACAAAGAGTAACAAATTATGAGGTAGTACCCAGATCAAGTAAAGCATAAATATCAAGATGAAACACTTTCCACATACCAGCTACCACATCCAGAGAACTCTCACGATCCTTTCGAGTTTGAAGAGCATATAATCTATTTTGTATTGAAGAACACACTCCAAAAACTAGGCTAAACTTGTCTACCATCCCTTCTCTTAGGATAAACAAATGGGCAATGTCTCATCTTATGATCATTCTTTCCACAATTAAAGAAACCATCCACACCGGCCAAATATTTAACATCATGCTTCTTCCCACACCTTGAGAAAGTGTAGAATGAAATCAATTACCACCACCTTCTTGAGCTTTAGGGTTAGATTCCCTATATTTGTTTAACTTAGGAGTAAATGCATTAGAAGAACCTTTACCAGAAAACTTTTTCCGAAATTGAGGATGTCCATCGGACATAGAACGTGAAAAGTCACCATCACCTTTCCTAGCCCTCTCGGACTCTGTTGCCCTTTCCTTGAGCTTTTCCTCCTCACTTTGTTGGGCACATATCATGAATAGAGAGATATCCATTTCCTGGATCCACATGGCAGTGCGACACACTTTGATAACCAAGTAAGACATATTCGACAAAAAATTACACATCCTTACCCTAGAGTCGGTAACCATAGCTAGAGCATACTTAGCCAATTGAGTAAACTTCAAAGCGTACTCCTTCACACTCATATTCCCTTGACAAAGATTAATGAACTCAAGAACTTACGCTTCTCTCATCTCAAGAAGAAAGAAATGATTGATGAGTCCACAAATTGGACTCATTTAGGGATTTATTTTGATAAGAATACTATCCTCGAATGCTTATTTTGTCTAAATAGCTGATGTGAAGTTTCAGGTATTTGGAGTTTTAGTGAAATCATGGACACTTAGGCGCAAAAAGGAACAAAAGGGCTGAAAAGAACGAAGAAGCTGAAGCCTGAGCATCGCCAAGAACACTTGGTGATACACCGAAGGGATTCACTCCACCCTTTGTTCCAGTACGCGAAGCCTTGAAGGAGAAGGATAAAAATGGCGATAAAAGGAGCAGACGATGCTTCGCCGAATATTTCCGCGAAGTAGTACTATACCACCCAATGGTCCAGAACGTGAAGATGCTGAAGGCAATCATGAAACGGTGATGAAATAGAAGAAGGGTGAGTCGCCAAGTCATTCAGCGGCATTGACTAACTTCACCGAAAGATCCGCCAACGCTATTTTCTAAATTCTATAAATATACTCATCTTGTTATTAATTTTAGCAATTATTGAACCATTATTATAATTTTCATAATAGAATAATAGTTTTTTGGATATTTTCTCTCAAGTTTGGAGAGGGTTTTTGGGAGACTTGAAGAAAGTAGTATTTCATCTTCCCCAAGTTGGAAGTGGGTCTTCTCCATTCTTCTTTCTTTTCTTAAATCAAGGTAAAATTCCTTATACCCATTTGATCTCACTATCATTTTAGGTGTATTTTGTTATTTCTTGATGTGTGGATAAACCCCCCTCCCCCCCATTCTGGGGTGTTATTTAGCAAATATGTGTTGATATTATTATTGGGTCTTGCTTGAAGATAGGTTAGAGGTAGTTTAATGGTGATTTCACCTAGTGGTTGTGGTTTAACCTAAAGGGTTTGTAGTTGCAAATACAAAGTCATCCATGTGTTTTCGGCTTGCCCGAGAGGGAGGTCGCAAAACCAATACCATTAGACTGATGGCCTATGGAGTGGGTCGACATGAGGTTCTGCCCGAGAGGGTGAGCCCTAGTTCCATATCCTAACACTCAGCTTGAGAGAGCGAGTGGGGTAAGGCGTAGGTTGGTCTTCATGCGGCAAATGGGTGTCCGAGATGAACACATTTAAAACGGGGTAAGTTGCCTGAGAGGGAACTTATTTCCATTTAAAGCTTAGCCTAGTCACTATTATCTTACAAATTTCCTTTCAAAAGCATGTACCCAACTACTTATCTCAACTTGTATTGCGGTTACACCCCAAGAATTCTTCCCCATACTTGATTTTCTTGTTAATTTATTCTGTGTTTACTACTTGTGACCAAACGCCAATCGATATTTGACACTTTTGTGTCTCCCCCTTTAATGTACTATGTTTTTAATCATTAATGTCTTTAGCTACGACTAGTTAGAGCTAAATTGTATTTTTCTATCAATTCTCAAAACTACTCCCTTCGAACACGACCCCTATCTTTATTTGGGTTACTATACTATCGACGATCATAGACACTCATACCGTATGTTAGTATCGTTGGTCACGATAAGCATCAAAATGGTGCAGTAGAATTCTTGGTTTTTCTTAGTTTTAGCTTTACTAATCTTAGTTTTAGTTTTGTATTGCTTGTGTGAAGACCAACACAGAGAAACGAAAATGGATGGGCACTATGGATTGAACACAGATCACTCTCTTCTAAAGCTATCGAACCTCAGGGATAACCTACTAACATTCAAATAGGCAGAGGAGGAGATAATTTCAGAATTGTGGCAGTGATTCAAAGCAATTTTGCAAACATGCCCATCCTATGGAATGACTGATAAGACACTGTTTGATTGCTTCTATCGGGGTCTCGAACCTGAAAATAGAAGCATAGCTGAGCATGTTTTTAAAGGCGGACTGCTAAACCAACCCTATGAAGTCGTTGCAACACTACTTGATAAAATGGTTGAAACCAACAAAGAAGCCCAAAATATATATGAATGGGGTAAATTGGTGGCGCAAATAGATGTTCTATCCAAACGGGTGATGGGATTGGAAGGGCAAGCCAGGGAGAAGGAAAAGAACTTCTCCTTTCGAGAGTGAAAATTGGGATATAGGCATGAGGGTATGCAAAGTAACGATACCACCTCCCTCATCCAACAAAAACTTGATGATCATGATAAGAAACTGAATGACATGAAAGACAACATCGATATGCTAAACGAAGTAACTACTTCGAACTCCATGACCATTCAGCTGCAGGATGCTCAAATCAACCATTTGATGATGAGTCACTATCCTCCGTTCGCCGATGATTCACCTAATTACATCATCGATGATTCCGAGAATGAAGAGTAGTCTTTGGCTTATGTCATGCCACGACGTTAACTAAGGCGCTGTATAGGAAGTAACCCAAAACCCTTTGTTATCTTCTATTTTGCATTTTGATTAAATAATAGTGTGCTAGTTTTACAGACTAAAGTGTGGAAGACGATCAAAAGGTGCAAAACGGTGGGCAACAGTTCGAGTTGGCAAATTATTTCAGAAGCCGATGATCAATTTTATTGCACCGTTTGACTCAAGATATCTTCCAAATCAGGAGTCTATAAAACTCGGGCGATAGTTGGAAATCATTGGCGAATCGCTAATCATTTCGACAACCACGATAGAATTCGCCGTTGGGACCCTGTATAGCAGAGGTTCTATATACTTCAGCTGATAAACCCACAGTCAGCATTCCGCCAAATGAGTTACCCAGTTTGACTAACGTCGCCAAGTGGACGGTTTTTGCAAGCCAAAGCATTAATGCCATGACAGATGGAGCAACTGCATAATCAGGATCACTTCTTCACCTCTCTGTTTGTCTTACTTGCATTTAGTTTTGGATACTATTATTTGCATTTGAGGACAAACCCTCTTATTTGTGGTGGGGTGACGCCCACTTTGTTTTTTTTGGCTAGTTTTGCTTGTTTCAGATACTTGTGTTTTGGTGTACATTAGGGATTTTATAATTTTAAATTGTGTTAATTCTGCTTTCTGTGGATGTTTGAGCTTATGGATCCTTTTACTTTTAATTGCAAAATGATTTTGACCCTTTCAAAAAAATTTAAAATTTTCGCACATTTTGGCCAACCCTCGTGAAAGGAATGTGGCTGTTCTTTTACATAAAATTTAAGTCACGGTTTTGATCAATACCGATGACTTGAATAGTGCTCTCAATTAAATGAACATGAATGTACGGCTACGATGAGGCCAAATGAAGTTGCATAGATAATATGTGAACTCTTTGCATCTCGTTGTGATTAACCATTTATCGAATTGATTCTCTTGTAATGACCGTTGCACACTAGCAAAAGTGTGTAGTCTTGTTTAACTTAAGTGTCGATGCCTTGTGTGATTAGGTTGCTTTTAACCATTCATGAATAAACCTAGAATTTTCCCTGTTAGTCTGATTGATTTAGAAAGGTGTCCTCTTGAGATGAGCTTAGCCAACTTTAAAGAGTGTGAGCCAAATTTGACATATACCTCTTTTGTGGCCTAGCCGTGAGTGTGTGAAACTCTTTGGAACACCCTTTGAGCCTTACCTTTCTTTGGAAGAACATTGATGAACCCTAGACCTTACTTTACCCACTACCTACAATCCTCTTAATTTGTGATTTAGTGAATAGGCAATTTAGGCCAAAATCCTAAGTTGGGGGTGTGGTGAAAAGGAAAAGGAGAAGTCAAGAAGTGCAAGAAAAATTTCCCCTAAACCATGGTATTGCATAAGTGGAAACCCCTGCAATTCAAAAATAAAAAATAAAAAAATATTGTGGAATAAAGTACGAAAGAAATCGGGTTTCCAAACAATCCATGAAGGTGAATAAAAAGGTGACTTAGAAGCACTAGAAAAAGAATCGATAAAAAAAAGGGGGGATGCCTTGAGAATACCACATCCCACGAGGAAAGAGCCACAGGGCCTAAATGACCATACCTTTGCAATCATCCCCATTACAAGCCTTAGAAAGACCTTTTTGATCTTGAGTAAACCGAATCGAAAGTTGATTAAAAACTAAAGAAAAACCTATGGGTGAAAACATGCATTGTGTTCCTTTTTAAGTGCGAGCTTTGCATAAGATTCATGATCTTGAATTGATTAACCTCCATGTGTGTATATGGAATCATTCTTTACGTGAGGGCATTTAGATACTTTTTGTTGAGCTTGAACTTGCACAAGTAGCAAGTATTGCGAGCAGGAGAATCTCTAGTAATGGTGTGTCACAACTTGAATCTTTGAGTACACAGTTGATCTTTGCATAAGTAATTTGAGTCTTGTTGTGTATGTTCATGATTGAGTTTTTGTGTAGCACTGTTTGAGACACCCTTTTTGAATGACTGAACTTGAGTTTGCTTGAGGACAAACAAAAGTTTAAGTTGGGGGTATTTATGAGTCAACAAATTGGACTGATTTATGGCTTTATTTTGATAAGAATAGTTTCCTTGAATATCTGATGAAAACTTTTAAGTTTTAGGTATTTGAAGTTTTAGCGAAAGCATGGACACTTATGCGCAAAAAGGAACAAAAAGGCTGAAAAGAACGAAGAATCTGAAGCCTGAGCATCGCCAAGCACACTTGGCAATACGCTGAATGGATTCACTCCGCACTTTGTTCCAGTACGCAAAGCCCTGAAGGAAAAAGATAAAAAAAACTGATAAAACAAGCAGTTGACTCTTCGCCAAATATTTCCGTGAAGTAGTACTATACCACCCAATGGTCCAGAACGTGAAGATTTTGAATGCAATCATGAAACGTCGATGAAACAGAAGAACGACGAGTTGCCAAGTTATTCGGCGGAATCGATTAACTTTGTCGAAAGATCCGCCAGCGCTATTATCTGAAGTCTATAAATACTAAACTTGTTATTAATTTTAGCAAGTTCCGAACCATTATTATAATTTTCAGAATAGAATAGTGATTTTTTGGATATTTTCTCTCATGTTTGGAGAGGGTTTTTGGGAGACTTGAAGAAAGAAGGATTTCATCTTCCCCAAGTTGGAAGTGGGTCTTCTCCATTCTTCTTTCTTTTCATAAATCAAGGTATAATTCCTTATACCCATTTGATCTCACTATCATTTTCGGTGTATTTTGTTATTTCTTGATGTGTGGATAAAACCCCCCCATTCTGGGGGTGTGATTTAGCAAATATGTGTTGATATTATTGTTGGGTCTTGCTTGAAGATAGGTTAGACGTAGTTTAATGGTGGTTTCACCTAGTGGTTGTGGTTTAACCTAAAGGGTTTGTAGTTGCAAATACAAAGCCATCCATGTGTGGCTTGCCCGAGAGGGAGGTCACAAAACCAATACCAGTAGACTGATGGCCTAAGGAGTGGGTCGACATGAGGTTCTGCCCAAGAGGGTGAGCCCTAGTCCCATATCCTAACACTCAGTTCGAGAGAGTGAGTAGGGTAATGCGTAGGTTGGTCTTCATGCGGCTAATGGGTGTTCGAGAGGAACACAATTGAAATGGGGTAGGTTCCCTAGGAGGGAACTTATTTCAATTTAAAGGTTAACCTAGTCACTATTATCTTACAAATTTCCTTTCAAAAGCATGTACCCAACTACTTATCTCAACTTGTATTGCGGTCACACCCCAAAAATTCTTCCCCATACTTGATTTTTTTGTTAAATTTTTCTGTGTTTACTACTTGTGACAAAAACCCCAATATATATTTGACACTTTTGTGTCTCCCCCTTTAATTTCCTCTGTTTTTAATCGTTAATGTCTTTAGCTACGACTATTTAGAGCTAAATTGTATTTTTCAATCAATTCTCAAAACCACTACCTTGGGACACGACCCCTACCTATAGTTGGGTTACTATACTATCTACGATCGTAGACACTCATACCATAGGTTAGTATCGTTGGTCATAATAAGCATCAAATGGCGCCACTTCCGGGGAGTGGTGTTATTTGGGAATTTTTAGTTTAGTAGAATTCTTGGTTTTTCTTAGTTTTAGCTTTACGAATCTTAGTTATAGTTTTGTTTTGCTTGTGTGAATACCAATGCAGAGAAACAAAAATGGATGGGCACTATGGATATCACACAGATCACCCTCTTCTTAAGCTATTGAACCTTAGGGATAACCTACTAATGTTCAAACAGGTAGAGGAGGAGGCAATTCCAGAATTGTATCAGAGATTCAAAGCAATTTTGCAAGCATTCGCATCCCATGGAATGACTGATAAAACATTGTTGGATTGCTTCTATCGAGGTCTCGAACCTGAAAATAGAAGCATGGCTGAGCATCTTTTTAAATGCGAAATACTAAAACAACCCTATGAAGTCATTGCAACACTACTTGATAAAATGGTTGAAACCAACAAAGAAGCCCAAAATAAATATGAATGGGGTAAATTGGTGGCGCAAATAGATGTTCTATCCAAACGAGTGATGGGATTGGAAGGGCAAGCTAGGGAGAAGGAAAAGAACTTCTCCTTTCGAGAGTGCAAATAGGGATAGAGGCATGAGGGTATGCAAAGTAACAATACCACCTCCCTTATCCAACAAAAACTTGATGAGCATGATAAGAAACTGAATGACATGAAGGACAACTTAGATATGCTAAACGAAGTAATTACTTCAAACTCCATGACCATTCAGCTGCAGGATGCTCAAATCACCCATTTGATGATGAGCCACTATCATCCGTTCGCTGAAGACTCACCTAATTACACCATGGGTGATTTCGAGGACGAAGATTAGTCCTTGGCTTGCGTCATGCCACGACGTTAACTAAGGCGTTGTTTGGGAGGAAACCCAAAACCTTTGTTATCTTCTATTTTGCGATTGATTAAATAATAGTATGCTAGTTTTACAGACTAAAGTATGGAAGTCTATCAAAAGGGGAAAATTGGTGAGAAACAGTTTCAATTGGTGAATCATTGAAGAGGCCGGTGATCAATTCTATTCCACCGTTTGACTCAAGATTTCTTCAAAATCAGGAGTTTGTAAAACTCGCCAAAAGTTGGAAATCATTGGCGAATCGCTGATCATTTTGGTGACCACGATAGAATTTGCCGTCGGGACCCTCGTATAACAGAGGTTCTGTAAAGTTGGGCGAATAAACCCACAGTCAACGTTCCACCGAATGGGTTACCCAGTTTGACTAACGTTGCCAAGTGGACGGTTTTTGCAAGCCAAAGCATTAATGCCATGATAGATGGAGCAACTACATAATTAGGATCACTTCTTCACCTCTCTGTTTGTCTTACTTGCATTTAGTTCTGCATATTATTATTTGCATTTGAGGACAAATGCTCTTATTTGTGGTGGGGTGAGGCCCACTTTGTTTTTTTTTGCTGGTTTTGCTTGTTTTAGATACTTGTGTTTTGGTGTACATTTGGGTTGTTTTGTTTTTAAATTCTGTTAATACTGCTTTCTGTGGATGTTTGAGCTTATGGCTCCTTCTACTTTTAATTGCGAAATGATTTTGACCCCTCCAAAAAAATTTAAATTTTTTGCACATTTTGGCCACCCTTGTGAAGTGAATGTGGCTGTTTTTTTGCAAAAAATTAATTCTCGGTTTCGATCAATATCGATGAATTGAATAGTGCTCTCAATTGAACGAACATGAATGTACGGCTATGATGAGGCCAAATGAAGTTGTATAGACAATATGTGAACTCTTTGCATCTTATTGTGATTAGCCATTTATCGAATTGATTCTTTTGTAAAGACCGCTGCACACTAGCAAAAGTGTGTAGTCTTGTTTGACTTAAGTGTCGAGCCTTGTGTGATTAGCTTGCTTTGAACCATGCATTAATAAACCTAGAATTTTCCCTATTAGTCTGATTTATTTAGAAAGGTGTCCTCTTGAAATGATCTTAGACAACTTTAAAGAGTGTGAGCCAAATTTGGCATATATGACTTTTGTGGCCTACCCCTGAGTGTGGGAAACTCTTTTGAACACCCTTTGAGTCTTACCTTTCTTTGGAAGAACCTTGATGAACCCTAGACCTTACTTGACCCCACTACCTACAATCCTCTTAATTTGTGATTTAGTGAATAGCCAACTTGGGCCAAAAGCCTAAGTTGGGGGTGTGGAGAAAAGGAAAAGGAGAAGTCAAGAAGTGCAAGAAAAAGTCCCCCCCTAACCCATGGTATTGTATAAGTGGAAACCCCTTCGATTCAAAAAAATGTGGAATAAAGTACAAAGGAGATTGGGTTTCCAAGCAATCAAAGAAGGTGAATAAAAAGGTGACTTAGAAGTACTAGAAAAAGAACTGATAAAAAAAATGGGGGGAATACCATGAGAATACCACATCCCACGAGAAAGGAGCTACTGAGCCTAAATGACCATACATTTGCACTTATCCCTATTACAAGCCTTAGAAAGACCTTTTTGATCTTGAGTAAACTGAATCAAAAGTCGATTGGAAAATAAGGGCAAACCTATGGGTGTATATGCATTGTGTTCCTATTTTTGAGTGTGAGCGTTGCATCGGATTCTTGATCTTGAATTTATTAACCTCTATGTGTGAATATGGAATCATTCTTCATGTGAAGGCATTTAAATACTTATTCTTGAGCTTGAACTTGCACAAGTAGCAAGTATTGCGAGCATTAGAATCTCTAGTAATGGTGTGTCACAACTTGAATCTTTGAGTACACAGTTGATCTGCATAAGCAATTTGAGTCTTGTTGTGTACGTTCATGATTGAGTCTTGTGTAGCAGTGTTTGAGATACCCTTTTTGAACGGCTGAACTTGAGTTTGCTTGAGGACAAACAAAAGTTTAAGTTATGGGGTATTGATGAGTCCACAAATTGGACTGATTTAGGGCTTTATTTTGATAAGAATAGTGTACTCGAATGATTATTTTTTCTAAATATCTGATGAACAATCTTAAGTTTTAGGTATTTGAAGTTTTAGTGAAAGCATGGACACTTAGGCGCAAAAAGAAACAAAAAGGTTGAAAATAATGAAGAAGCTGAAGTCTGAGCATTGCTAAGCACAATACTAGAACAAAGGGAAGAGTGAATCCCTTTGGTGTATCGCCAAGCATGCTTGGCGATACACCAAAGGGATTCACTCTTCCTTTTGTTCCAGTACCCAAAGCCCTGAAGGAGAAGGATCAAAAAGGCGATAAAAGGAGCAGTCGATGGTTTGCCAAATATTTCTGCAAAGCAGTACTATACCGCTCAATGGTCCAAAACGTGAAGATGTTGAATGCAATCATGAAACGACGATGAAACAGAAGAAGGGCGAGTCGCCTAGTCATTTGGCGGGATCGACTAATTTCACCGAAAGATCCGCCAGCGCTATTATCTGAAGTCTATAAATACTAAACTTGTTATTAATTTTAGCAAGTTCCGAACCCTTATTATAATTTTCAGAATAGAATAGTACTTTTTTTTGGATATTTTCTCTCAAGTTTGGAGAGGCTTTTTCGGAGACTTGAAGAAAGAAGGATTTCATCTTCCTCAAGTTGGAAGTGGGTCTTCTACAATCTTCTTCCTTTACTTAAATCAAGGTTTAATTTCCTATACCCATTTGATTTCACTATCATTTTAGGTGTATTTTGTTATTTCTTGATGTGTGACTAAAAACCCCCATTCTTGGGATGTGATTTAGCAAATATGTGTTGATATTATTGTTGGGACTTGCTTGCTGATAGGTTAAATGTAGTTTAATAGTGATTTCACCTAGTGGTTGTGGTTTAACCTTAAGGGTTTGTAGTTACAAATACAAAGCCACCCATGTGTTTTCGGCTTGCCCGAGAAGGAGGTCGCGAAACCAAGACCACTAGACTGATGACCTAAGGAGTGGGTCAACATGAGGTTTAGCCCGAGATGGTGAGCCCTAGTCCCATATCCTAACACTCAGCTCGAGAGAGTGAGTGGGGTAAGGCGTAGGTTGGTCTTCATACGGCAAATGGGTGTCCGAGAGGAACGCATTTGAAACGGGGTAAGTTTCCCGAGGAGGAACTTATTTCAATTTAAAGCTTAGCCTAGTCACTATTATCTTACAAATTTCCTTTGAAAAACATGTACCAACCTACTTATCTCAACTTGTATTGCGGTCATACCCCAAGAATTCTTCCTCATACTTGATTTTCTTGTTAATTTTTTCTGTTTTTACTACCTCTGACAAAAACCCCAATCGATATTTGACACTTTTGTGTCTCCCCCTTTAATTTACTATGTTTTTAATCGCTAATGTCTTTAGCTACAACTATTTAGAGCTAAGTTGTATTTTTCTCTCAATTCTCAAAACCATTCCCTTGGGACACGACCCCAACCAAAGTTGGGTTACTATACTATCGACGATCGTAGACACTCATACCGTAGGTTAGTGTTGTTGGTAACGATAAGCATCAATGATCAAGAAAAGTACCCTTAAATTTCTCCATATCAAGTGGCCCCGTTTCAATACCACTCTAACTCTTCCATTGTTCAAACCATACTTGAGAATTACCCTTGAGTTGATAATAGACCAACTCCACCTTTTCAACGGCAATCAATCCCATAATACCTACTATCTTATATACCTCATCAATGAACTCTTAAGGATCCTCATCAACCATACCACCATGAAATTATAGAAGATTCATTCTAGTAAAGTCCCTTATCCTTGCCGCTATCGTACACACAATTCAATTCACGGGAGCATTAGCTTAGACTGTCATAGCATATCCTAACACTTGGAAAGTGACTTGGAATTTAGCATGAGTCACTTTCTCAACCAGAGGATCAATTGAAACTTCAGGAAGCTCGAGTGCCATATTCCAACTTGCATTCCATCTCACAAAAGCTCTTCGAGGGGCCATATCCTGAAAAGGATCGAACACTATTTAGGAGAAGGATATTTATAGAGATAGACTCTATGTCACATATTTAGAGTAATGAAAGAAGTGGAGTTCCCTAAACACTTTTGTAACAACCCAAGCCTACACCTTGGACGTGGTTGACACTCGAGAACCATTGTTGGTCCCCAAGAGAACCCTTATCCTAGCTGGCTACAATCGGAAGACTAACTCAAGCATACAAAAAGCTTAAAAATTGAATTCAATTCAAATACTCAACTTTAAAATAATCTGAAAAATACTGAATAGATAACTCTAAATAAAAATAATAAATTCAACTAGCCATAAATAGGCAACTTAAGACTTTAAAGGATTTACAAAAATAAATTAAAAGACTTATGAAACTCTACTGCCTATTTACCAAGCCTCTGAATGACAAAATGGAAGTCGAGGCAAGACCCACGACATCCAGACAAAATTGAAAGTAAATTGAATCCTCCAGAAGCAAAGAGGCTCACCATAGCTAACTCGAACTCCATGTGGTATGAATGAAGCTCCTATTGATGATCCTGAATACCTGTATTTGCATCATGAAATGATACAGGACAAATGGCTCAGTACGTGGAATGTACGAGCATGTAAGGGGAATTCTAAAGTATAACATAACCTTGAACTTGATAAAAAGGAAACATACTTACCTCTTCTCAACTCAAGAATAGGATACTCAACTCAAAGATTAGATACTCAACTCGAAAATATGATACTCAACTCAAAGGTACTCAAGGATATAGCAATAACAAAAATGCAGTATATGGAAAACTTTTAAAATAACAGATAGCAACTCAATGTATTGAAAAATACAACAATAACTCAATCAATATAACTTTGCGTATATCATAATACAAAATATCTCTGTCGGATTTTCTCTAACCAACAACCATCATTATGATCTATGTGACGATATAGTGTCTTGCCCACGTGCTAGAACTGTCATATACCTTGCCAGGGTATAGAACTTCTTAACTAACTAGTCTATGCTAAAAAGCACTAAGGAATCATCTAAAAAGTATAACCCTTTTTACCCACGTTGGCTACATGGTTTATGAAGACTTGAGTTATCTAAACTAGTCCCTATATCGGTGCTCAATACTACTCCCAAAAATATACTCAGCGCATATGTTTAAAAACATAACTTTTTCTCTGGTTTGAGATTATTACTCAAAATCTTTTTCTTAAAAGAGATGTAACTCAAGATGCTCAAAACTCTTTTGAAAATCTCAGTTTCCTCCTCATTTAAATGTGAAAACATTTACTCTTGGGAATACTTAGTTCCCATATATTATTTTAGAGAAAATGAACTCGACTCTACTCTTTCTCAATTCAAGTGCTCAAGTCTTAGATAGAGTTTAGAAAGAAATTGTATGGCAGCGTCCCCATTTTGATTTATGTTTCATGTACACATTATCCAATTCTAGGTGGAAATGATCGTTAAGTAGTATAAAACCCAACGAAGAGTTGGGGTCAAATCCACAGGGAGTGGTACATGTTCAAATTCAAGTATGGCATACAAACATGGTCGAAATATCTACATGAATAGAAATTATCAAAAAAAGACATGTAAACAAGTCTAAAGGGTGACAACAAAGGTCAAACAGGAGGTTTTGGTTTGCAATTAGCAGCTACGACACAATCAATCAACATTATAAAGAGCAATTCTCAGGATGTGATCGATTATAGACAAATTTCGTTATATGGGTAATTAAAACTTCTAAAAAATAGCTAAATGTCAATGTGTAGGTTAGGCTATGATTGATATAGCTTTCTCTCGAACAACTACTTTGATTCAAGTGATTTCACTCGAAATCAATTAGGACAACCCATAATCTTAATACATCATCTCTCTCTCTCTATCAAACAAAATGGCCAGTATTTGGTTTAGGATTCACTCTTTCGAGCTGAACCCAAATCAACCCAATACCTAAAAAATAATTAATCAAAAGCTTTGGTTCAAAAACCTCTCTCTCAAGCAAGTTAAGAACTCAAGGTTAGAACTGTATTTGCAACAAGAATTCATAGATTAAAACAAAGCTATTGGTTAAACCCATTTCAATATAGCATTTAAATTAGTAATAATCAATACTAATAAGCTAATTCAACCCATAATCATATCCCAAGAATTGGGGTTTTAGCCACACATTATAAAAAATAGAGAAATGGTTACCAAATGCATTAGACATGATATGGGTAAGAGTCTCCAAGCCTTTACAATGATTTCCAAAAATGAAATTCAAAGACCCACTATTTAAATCCTCCAAAATTGTATAATTCGAACTCAAAAATCCTGAGAAAAACTTTAATTCTTGAATGGGAACTGTAATATTTTAGAAAGGAACCCTTGAAAATTACATTCAGAATCCCATTTATAGTTGCCCAAATTTAGCCTGAAAATCCATTAGGCAAGGTAAGTCGGCCTTGCCGAGTGGTTTGGCGATCCACCCTTTGATCTCTTCGAACACCTTTTTGCATTGGTTCTCAACATCCTCAAGTCCTATAACTTTGGGCAAACTATTTTGTCATCGCGCAATCGATCGGCGATTTGCCGACTGCTTATTTCTATCGCAAACTTGGTTTCTTTCCTTATGGCTAGAAAGCTAGAACTTTAAGCAGTCTGAAGAGCCACTCGGTGGTTTCCCATGTGGTCTTGGGGATCACCAGGATTGCTTTTCTCCACTTTCTCTTATAACGACCTGAGCCTACACCCCAGATGTGACACAGCATACAAGACTCCTAAAATCCTCATACAAGCCTCATAGCATTAATAACATAGGACATAAGAAAAAATGGTATGGAATTTAAAACCTTTAATCCATACAATCAAAAACTTTACTAAAACAACGGACGTCTAACTTTTGTCTCACATGGCCATCTAGTACATCTTTAGAATAAAAAATAAGGTCACAGCCCTTCAACATAATCTGAAACGTAAAATGACATAAAAGAAACTAAAATGACAACTTTCGTCCTCAAATCATGAGGACTCTTCAACTAGCCTTGGAGAGAATCAATCCAAGCTTTAAACACTAGGAGTCACATTAAGATCCGGAACTTACACTTTGTAGAAAATAGAACAAATATGGATTAGCACACAAAATTGTACTAAGTATGCTAGCCATTCAAAAATCATGCTTAAAAATGGCATTTTGGTTAAAACCCATGCTATATGCCAATTTTGAGAAACATCATAAAGTTTAGTATAAAAGGCATAAGATACAATCATTTTCAAAATGTAAGTCAATACAACACATTAGAACCATCATCTTAAGTAACCCTAAGTTATACTTGTGCAATGTAGGAATGACATCCCATACTACCATTCTTGCTAAGTACCACTTTGAGGCCACCATAGATGTACTTATTATTCTTCATTCGCATCTTTAGTCAATAATCATAAATAAGGAACATTCATATTTAATAAGTCATGACAAGGAAAGTAACTCTGAAACGACCCAAAAAGTTCCTAAAAATGTGCTTCGAAAGTTACCGGAAGCTTGTTTTAGCTATACCTAAAAATTCGTTTCATTTTTCAAAAAATCCGACTTCATATTGTTTTTTAGGGGATCAAATTGAGTGGGAAATGGGTCTAACCCAAATTTTAGAGCAATCGTATCAAAATCCGAAATTTCCGATTGAAGCCTTTTTTGAGGGTCTACTTTGGAGGGTCATATCTCCTAGCACACAAATAATTGGGTGGACCATAACATATCCATGGAAAGCCCTTTGAGCTAGCTATCTAACGCACTTCATTTCACCTTATTCGGAGTTCAGACGAAGAAGTTATGCCCATTTTCGTAAAATCTGTCCGTGCAGAAAATGCAAATTCCAGAGAGCGATTTTACTATTCACCCGCCTCATTTTTTTTTCTAAGTGTTGGTTCCGTTTTTCCAAAGGGCATATTTTATTTCCTATATAACATTTATTCAATTCCCATCTCTAAAACATTTCCCAAAACACCTCTCCCATACTTAGACACATTTTCTCTCAAGAACCCTAATCCAAAACCTTCCTCAAGATTGAAGAGACTCTTGCTCCAAGTTCCAAGCTTCCATTGAAGACACTCTCAAGACCTTCATAAAAACTCAAGGTATGTGGTGTTGAACTCATGGGTCCTTCCACCCATAGTGCCTAGACTCTATTCTACTCACTAATTCATGGTTTAAGTTGAGATTCATAAATTAGTCTTGTTCCTTGTACAAATTTCCTGCACAACTGAATTTTAAACATGAAAAGTGATTGTTTTGAGCATGTTGTGACTCTAGAACTTGAATCTAAATTTGGAATGGATGTGGAGATTTTTCATGTGGTCTTGTGGGTGTTAAAAGGCGTTGTTGTAGGTTGTTCACTGGTTTGGCTGCATAATTACTACCCTATCTTTCATGCTCTTTGATCCCATTACATGCCTTCAAGGTGTTTGACAAAATGTCCAATTATAGAGAATTGATGAATTGATGCTTTAGGGCTTGAGTTATGAGATTTGTGGCATTCCAGAGATGTGTTGATGACAAACTAAGCTTGTGTATATGTTCATTCCATACATGATATTGCATTAGAGCCTAATGTGAATTTTCTATATAAAGTGTTGCATGACCATGCCCGGTCCGGGGGAAAGAACCGGATAACCATGTGAGAGGTTTATATCTCACCACCTAGGATGCTTGGGGTGTGACCAACATCAACCATGTGAGAGGTTTATATCTCACCACCTAGGATGCTTGGGGTGTGACCAACATCAATCATGTGAGAGGTTTATTTCTCACCACCTAGGATGCTTGGGGTGTGACCAACATCAACCATGTGAGGGGTTTATACCTTGCCACCAGGGTGTCCGGGTGTGAACGGCATCCCCCATCCTAAGTTGGGGTTATAGATTGGTTGGATCATGCACACACATATGATATCTACTATTAGTATAGATTTACTTAAACATGTTTTGACTTCACTTTGATCATGCATCCTCATATTGTTATTCATTATGCCTATGGAACTATTTCTTACATTTCGATTGTGTCCTTGTCTATTGTTGTATTGCACCCCGCATACTTAGTACATTCCAAAGTACTAACGCATATTTTGCCTACATGATGTCACCATGTAGGGACCGGAGCTACTCTTGATCCTTCTTTCCATCCACGTGGCTAGTACGGTGCTTATCCGAGTTTGTTGGTGAGTCTTCAATAATTCGAGGGCTATGTTATGTTTCCTACTCCTATGTTTTGAGACTTTAGCTTGCAATTGTATTTTGACTATGAGGGGAGCCGGTAGTATGTCATGGCCCCCGTCCTATCTATGTATGTAGAGGTGTGCGTTGGACAAGTATTTTGTAAATGAGCTTGGCTCTTATTCTATGATGTTATTTTGAAATGGTTTGCCCTTAGTCCCTAATTCCCGTTATTTAATGTTGAATGTACTTCCGCGACCGATGAAGTGTGATGACAAGTTTGAGAGGCTTGTTTGGGGTTCCTTCGGGTTCCTCATTCGCCATGTCACGTCTAGGCCCTAGGCTTGGGTCGTGACAAGCTCACAATAAATTTCCAAGTGAAGCATTCATCATTACATTAATCCTTTAAGCCAACATTCTCCTTAGCTTCATTATGAGCACATTCATTTCATTAAATATTAGGACATTAGAGAATCACACCATAGCCCTCTCAAAGCCTACTCTTGCAATGCATGAATGGCTTCCTGTACTACCAATCTCACATGATGGGAATAAGCATTAACCGACATAGACCATGTGGGCTTGACATGGAATCCGGTGTCTATCCCACACAGATAAGGGTTAATCTATTTTCCTAAGGTAGGACCGGTAACATTTTAGCTTAGGTGGATCCACTAACAAATAACCTATGATGGCACATAGTTAGGGGATAAGAAAGATGTTCATTGAAACCCGGCCTAACGTGGGGAGAGCTTCCTTCTTACCATATCCACTCGATGCTAAGCTTACATTAACATAGGCAAGTTCATTAATTTAACATTATTACACATTAAAAGGGTGTCATAAGCTTACCGATTCAAGGTACATTATTTAACACATGAAAGGGTGCCATAAGCCTACCGATTTAAGGTTTATCATTATCATTTATAGAAGGGTGACATAATCCTACCTATCCAAGGTTCATTATTATCATTCATGGAAGGGTGATAAGCCTACCGATCCAAGACACATCATTAGAATAGTTCATACACTCATCATCCAAGGGCTACTAGTATTAGGTCTACCAATTCAAGACAAAGCCTAGTATACTTTATTAATCATTTATGAAAGGACTATCACCATTAGGTCTACTGAGTCAATGTTCATCAAGTCAAGATACTTTAAATGCACAAGTAGAGGAAGCCCTAAGCCTACCAATTCAAGATGTATCATTACATTAAAGAAACCTTTCACATTACATCATCATCATTCACAAGTATATAATTGAGAATAACCTTTCAATAATAACTCAATTACATTGTAGTCATGATCACATTACTTTCATTAAAATCACAAGGCATATACATAACATCATGATTATACATCAATCTTTATACTTTGCTCTTGTAGGCCATGAATCACAAATCACCAACACACCTCGAATTACTACAATTAAGGCATGAATGACATAATTCAATAAACTAAATCAATATAGGCATATTCCATTCACATGCTTCCATAATCAATCAACCCACAGCATAAAGTTAAAATTTAGCAATATGGGGAACTCATGGGTTCTTGGGGGGTTTTCATCATAAATCAAAAATTAAACATCAATTCAATCACAATTCATCATAAATAAACCATTGAAAACGTTTTGAAAGAAAACCCATGACTTAGATTGAAACCCTAACTTTTGGGGAAACTTAAAAGCTTTGAAATCATGTTGTGAAGGGACTCTATGGGTGAAAGTTACCCATAGATGAAAAGCCAACATAGCTTCATAGAGTTTTCCCTAAATTTGAGAAGAAAAACCTTGGTTCTTCATGCCCTATCCTCGACTTCTTCTTCTTCTTCTTCTTTGGGAACTTCTAGAGAGAGAAATATTGGAGAAAATGAACTCTTTTGGTTTGATTTTGGTTTTTGGATAAAATGGAGTAAATGAGGTGTTTAATGACTTGAAATAATTTATATATGTGAAATAAGACAATATAAATCGACCCCATTAATTAACTAACTAATTTGGAATTTACTAAATAACACCTAGCTAGGCAGCCCCGTCCCTAGGACCACACCCAAATTAACGGCTCATCAAGGGCACCACAGCCCGTGATCCCTTGACCAGAAGTCTCCCCCAACATTTCATGCCTCCCATGAGGCTAAGGCATCTCCACAAGCCTTTCCATGGTCCGTGGTCTTGACCACGAGCCATGAAGTGGCTCGCTTGAAGGGAAGCCTTGGCTTGGGCAGTTTTGGGAGCACACTACCTCACCAACCATGGGTGGCACCATGACTCGTGGTGGCCACCACGGTTCGTGAAGACCCTCTTTGTCATGGTAGGCAGTGGCTAGGTGCTTTTTAGATAGCCTTGGCCTCCTAGCCAAGGCCCTCACCCACAATCCTTGGCCCTTGGGACCATTCGTCTCCCGAATAACACATTTAAACATTTCTCAAAATTAAAGACTCAAGACTGCCCATCATAACTATGCACAAAACAAGGAGGAAACATCAACTCCTTATCAACATACTCAATGCAGCACAAGGAAGTGGGGGAGTACATCTACAAACCCATTATGCATGAAAACTTCAACATTTCTCATTTCATTGGATGAATTACCTTCTCCAACTCAAATCATGCTCATCATAACATCATGAAGCAAATTATGTAATTACTCTCAAAAACGCATTTAAGCATGTTCAACAAGTCATCTCATGAAGCATATAGGCAAGTCATACTAAATTCCCATCAACATGAGGAACATAAATCATAAAAACTCATTGTCTCATTAAACATACCTTCATCAAGAACATGCATAACATAAGGAGACCATGGAAATACATAAATCACACATGACTCCATAACATGAAACAAACTACAAGGAACTCTTGGTTTGAAGCTTGAAGAGGAATTGGAGAAAGTGATAAGGATATCAAAACTCTCAACAACCTTGCCTTCTAAACATACCATCTCCCCCTTGGGAGTAAACCCATACTAAGTCCAATCATCAAAACCACACAAATAGCATAGGGACCTTGACAAAACATTTTCATCTATAAGAAATTATCAACTTACGATGCCTTAATCCAGAAGGGCTCCTTTGTCCTCTCTTTCCCGAAGTGTTTAGAAACGACCATGCTTTGGACCATAGGGATCCGGGACACTAGGAGAAGAATGCTTGGCCTCTCTTCCTTTTTCCGCAAGAGTAGGGAAATATTTCACTTGATGATCACTATTTCCACAACCATAGCACCTATTTGTACCGGCTAAGAACTTCCTATAATGCTTCTTCCCATAATTGGTGCAAGTAGGATAAGGAAATGGAGACCCACTACCTTTCTCTTGGTTACCCCTAGGAGTGCTTGAAGAATCTTGGTTAGGATCACTTTTTGAACCTTGGTTGACCTTGCTCATCGGACCTAGCTCTCTTCATCTCCCTATTCTTTCTCTTAAGTTTGGACTCCTCAATTTGTTGAGCAAACACCATAAGCCTGGAGATATTCATGTCATCATGGATCATTATCGTACGACATTCTTTCTCAACTAGGTCGGAGACTCTGTTTACAAATCTACTCATCTCATCCCTCGGGTTCGACACCAAAGATGAAGCATGCTTAGACAATAAAGTAAATTTGAAGGAATAATCTTGCACACTCATGCTACCTTGCCTAAGGTTGATAAATTCTTCCATCTTAACCTCCCTCTTCTCACAGGAAAGAACCTATCAAGGAATGTTTTCTTAACATTTCCTAATCTATAGGATCCACTCCTACTAGCCTATTACTCTTTGATTGAGTGAACCAAACTTAGGGAAACATCCTTCAATTAATTAGCGACTAGTTCCACTTTTTCTATAGAAGTCACCCCCATAGCATTAACTACCTTATATACCTCATCCAAAAACTCTTGGGGATCCTCTCCCACCTTGAAACTAAGAAACATGGAAGGACTCATCCTCATGAAGTCCCTCAACCTAGAAGCCATAGTGCTCACGTTAGGGTTCACATGAGTCTGAACACGAGTGGCTTGGGCCGCCATAGCTTGGGCTTGAGTAGTCACGACTTGAGCCATCATTAGAAGAACCGACCTAACTTCTTCATCTGACATGACCGGAGGTTTAATTGGGAATTAATTGTCTTGAGGAACTTCATTCTCTTGTGGAGCTTGATAGCATTGAGGAACTCCTTCGTTGACATTGTTCTCCTCCATCCTCCTTGTGTTATCCCTTCATGTATTCATTTCCTGCAGACACAAAAAAGGATTAGGAGGTGGACGTGTAGAGTTGATCTCTCTGGCACGACTCAAGAGTAATGAAAGAAGTGAAATTTTCCTAATGTCTTATAGCCTCTCATTCATAAATGTGGCGCTCTTCACACTATGAACAAGACTCTACTAGACGTGGCTTGTGAGAAATCAATCCTAAAACCATCCCAACATCTTGTGCTCTAATACCATTTTTTTTCACGACCCCGATTGCTTGAAATAAATTAGTTGAATAATCCAGTTGGATGAAAGAAAAGAGTGTACTTGCACCGCTCAATGATTAGATGCGCAATCTTCTAGCTTTAGGGGTTTCATGAGCTTACACCCGGGACTTGACACGATGTATAAGACTCCGAAAAGCCTTATACAAGCCTAATAGCATTCATAACATAAGACACAATAAAAAATGGTACGACATTTAAAACTTTTAATCCATACAATCAAAAACTTCATTAAAACAGCAGAAGTCTAACTTTTGTCTTACATGTCCATCTAGCACATCTTTAGAATAAAAAATAGGGTCACAACCCTACAACATAATCGGAAACGTAAAATGACATAAAAGAAACTAAAATGACAACTCTCGTCCTCAAACCATGAGGACTCACCAACTAGCCTTGGAGAGAATCAATCCAAGCTTTGAACACTAAGAGTCACTTTAAGATCCAAAACCTACACTTTGTAGAAAAATAAAACAAATATGGATTGGCACACAAAAATGTACTAGGTATGATAGCCATGCAAAAACCATGCTTAAAAAGGACATTTTGGTTAAAACCCTTGCTATATGCCAATTTTAAGAAATATCATGAAGTTTAGTATAAAAGGTATAAGATAAAATCATATTCAACATGTAAGTCAATACAACACATTAGAACCATCATCTTAAGTAACCCTAAGCTATACTTGTGCAATATAGGAATGGCATCCCATACTACCATTCTTACTAAGTACCACTTTGAGGCCACCATATATGTACTTACAAATCTTTATTTTCATATTTAGTTAATAATCATAAGTAAGGAACATTCACATTTAAAAAGTCATGACAAGGAAAGTAACACATAATAACATTTCCAAGTGAAGCATTCATCATTACATTAACCCTTTAAGTTATGATTCTCCTTAGCTTCAATATGAGCACATTCGTTTCATTAGACATTAGGACATTAGAGAATCACACCATAGCCCTCTCAAAGCCTACACGTGCAATGCATGAATGGCATCACATACTATCACACACACGTCATTGAACCTCTTAAGAAACCATAGAACGTACCTCACATGATGGAAATAAGCATTAACCGACATAGACCATGTGAGCTTGACATGGAATTTGGTATCTATCCCACACCGTAAAGGGTTGGTCTACTTACCTAAGGTAGGATCGATAAAATTTTAGCTTACGTGGATCCACTAACTAATAACATATGTGGGAACATAGTTATGGGATAAAAAAGATGTTCATTGAAACTCGGCCTAACGTGGGGAGAGCTTTCATACTACCATATCCACTTGGTGCTAAGTTTACATTCCCATAGAATAGTTCATTACTTTAACATTATTACACATGAAAGGGTACCATAAGCCTACCCATTCAAGGTACATTATTTAACACATGAAAGGGTGCCATAAGCCTACCGATTCACGGTACATTATTTAACATATGAAAGGGTGACATAAGCCTACCGATTCAAGGTTCATCATTATCATTTATGGAAGGGTGTCATAAGCCCACCGATCAAAGGTTCATTATAATCATGCATGGAAAGGTGCCATAAGCCTACCAATCCAAGACACATCATTAGAATAGTTCATAGACTCATCGTGCAAGGGCTACTACCATTAGGTCTACTGATTCAAGCCAAAGCCTAGAATACTTTATTAATCATTTATGAAAGGGTTGTTACAATTACGTCTACCGATTCAATGTTCATCAAGTCAAGATACTTTAATTACACAAGAAGAGGATGCCCTAAGCCTACCAATTCAAGATGTATCATTACATTGAAGAAAGGTTTCACATTACATCATAATTATTCACAAGTGTATAATTGGGAATAATCTGTCAATAATAACTCGACTGCATTGTAGACATGAGAACATTACTTTCATTGAAATCAAAGCCATATACATAACATCATAATTATATATCAATATTCATACTTTGCTCTTCAAGGCCATGAATCACAATTGACCAACACACCTAGAATTACTACAATTTAGGCATGAATAATGGCATAATTCAATAAACTAAATCAATATAGACATATTCCATTCATATGCTTCCATAGTCAATCAACCCACATCATGAAGTCACAGTTCAGCAATATGGGGAACTCATAGCTTCTTGGGGATTTTCATCATAAATCAATAATTAAACCTCAATTGAATAATAATTCATCATAAATAAACCATTGAAAATGCTTTGAAAGAGAACTCATGACTTAGATTGAAACCCTAACTTTTGGGAAAATTTGGAAGCTTTGAAATCAAATTTTGAAGGGACTCTATGGGTGAAAGCTACCCATAGATAAAAAGCCACCATACCTTAGTGGAGTTTTCTCTAAATTTGAGAAGAAAAACCTCGGTTCTTCAAGACCTAGCCTCCACTTCTTCTTCTTCTTCTTTGGGGAACTTCTAGAGAGAGAAATATTGGAGAAGATGAACTCTTTTGGTTTGATTTTGGGTTATAGGAAAAATGGAGTAAATGATGTGTTTAATGACTTTAAATAATTTATATATGTGAAATAAGATGATATAAATTGACCCCATTAATTAACTAACTAATTTGGAATTTAAAAAATGACCCCTAGCTAGGCAGCCCCATCTGAGGGACTATGCCCAACTTGACGGCTCGTCAAGGGCACCACGGCCCGTGGTGGTGCCCATGGTACCTTTACTAGTAGCCCCCCCAACTTTTCATGCCTCCCCCATAAGGCTAAGGCAACCCCATGAGCTTTCTCATGGTCTGTGGTCTTGACCACGAGCCATGAAGTGGCTCGTGTAGGGAAAGCCTTGGCTTGGGAATTTTTGGGAGCACACTGCCTCACCAACCACGGTTGGCACCATGACTCATGATGGCCACCACGGGTCATAATGACCCTCGTGGTCATGGTAGACAGCAGCTAGGTGTTTTTTAGGCAGCTTTGGCCCCTTAGCCATGGCTCTCACCCAAAATCCTTCTCCCTTGCCCTTATCCCTTGATGTTAACCCTCACATTTAGGCTCTAGTTAAACCTACTAATTTCCGAGGTGTTACATTTCTGCTTATTTTGTTCCTTTTTGCCTCTTAGCATCCTTGCTTTCCTCCTTAATCCACGTACCTGGAAATAAAGGCTTTAACATCAGTTTATAGCATAAATTAGGCATTAGAGGACACTAAAACTATAAAAAAAAAAAACGCCCTAAAAGAGTCCAAATCTGGAAGTCATCATGAAGTCCCTCACTTTAGATTTTTCCCTACCCACATTATGGTTCAGTGGACCACAACTTCCCTATTGTCTTGAGCCGTCATGGCTTGGGCCAATACTTGAAAAGTAGCCCTAAACTCTGCATTAGTCACTTGATTGTACAAAGGATCGACCGAAACTTGAGGAGCTTGATAAGGAGTATCTCGTTCCATATTTTCATTCATATTCCTCCTAATGTATGCTCTTCGAGGGGACATATACTGAAAAGCATCAGCTAGGGATTAAGAGGTGAAGGACACCTAGAGTTACACTATATCGCACGACTTTAGAGTAACGAAAGAACTAGAGTTTCCTAATCATATTATAACTTCTTATTCATAAATGTGGCGCGCTTCACACTTATAAACAAGACTCTTCTCAACATGGCTTACAGACTTTCCTAGGACCTTTCTAAGTCTGATGCTTTGAATAGAGAGTTTGTCAAGACCCAAGGTACACCCTAGAAGTGACATGGCGTATAAGACCCCAAAAGTCTCAAAGCCATCTAATCATCAAGAAAGTTGGGACGTAACCCATGCATCACATACACTATGGAAAAGTAAAGATAATAAGAAATAAAGGGTTCGATCATGAGAATTCACTAATCTTCAAAGCTACTAAGGTGATCACTAGCCACGAGCATACGAAATTGGAGTGTCGGACCCCGAGTAGTGAAACAATGTAGGAAAGAGTATGTGTTAGTACAAAGAATGTACCAAGTATGATAGCAATACATAATAGTTATGAAATCGTGAATAAAGGACTATTGATGACATGGAAAGACCAAGTTAAAACATAAGAAATGGGTTATAAAGAAAATCGTGATAATGGTAATTCAAGTAAAAATCATCTGTATGACACATGTGAGATACTTCTAGAATTAACCTTAGTTCACTATTGTCGGAAGTATCCATTAATCAACATATAGACCATGTGAGCTATAACATGGAATCTGATGTCTATCCCACACCAAAAATATATTTCCTCACTTGCCAAGGTAAGAACCATAAACATCTAGCTAAAGTGGATCCACTAGAAAATGTCTATCTAAGACAACCTATGGTGGCACATAGTTTATGAGACATGGGTAATTGCCTCTTGTCCACTCAGTGCTAAGCATAAATCCCCGTAAAAGTCACTAGTATTTACTTCTCTTATCATTAAGAGACATGGGTAATCTTCTCTTGCCTTATCATCCAATGAAGACACGTCAAGTAGCCAATCCACTCTAGGTTTCATTAGAATAGTTCCTAAATTTTGATTCAAAGTTTAGTTAAGAAAGACTTTCAACCCTAAGAATCCTTATGTGAGAAATCCTTTCACAACAACAACAACACTCATGCTTTACTCTCAAAGCAATTTAAATCATTTATCATAAATTTATTAAAGAATATGAACATCTTCATAAATTCATCTTTCATAGTTCTAAACCTACATTTAATCATTATAGTCTTGAAAATATGGGTTAAGCATTGGTTCATGGGAATTCAACTAAAAAGCATCAAATTACTTCAATTAATGCGTAAAAAAAACATAAAACAATAAATTGGATCAGCATTAAAAGGAACCCTAATTTGATTGGCGAATCTAACTTTACAAAATTGGGATTTTATGAACCCTTTAAAGGAAAGAGCACAATAGGTGAAGACTATCATACCTTGATGCCAAAAGTTTGCCATTAATGGTGGATTTGGGGACTCTATCTTGAAACCCTAGACTTTCTCTTCTTCTTTCGAGAGAGAAATATTTGAGAGTATAAACTTGATAACCTTTTGGAAATTTAGGAGAATGAATTGAATTATGTAAATTGGAGGTTAAAAATCATTGTATAGGACTTTGGGTAGAAGGCAAAATGACGTAGTATATGGTTAAAATGATTAGGTAAAAAGGCAAAAAGCCCCTTTAAATAAGTGTTGAACCCTCACAGGCGTATCTGACCTTCAGTCTGTAGGTCCTACCACGGACCATACTGATCAACTGTTGGTGGGTTCAGAGACCACAATTTTTGGACCCCTAATGAAGAGACCCCATGTACTATCAGTGGGTCCACTTATGGACCGTATACCTTGACCGTGGGTCTCAAATTATTATCCTAGAATTTCACGAAGTATAGACTCACCTATGAGACCTACGTACGACTCATATATTGAACGATGGGTCGTCCAGGTGAATTGTAAAAAAGTATTAGGACATGACATTTTTAAGTCATTTGCATTTTCCACCAAAAGTCCCACCTACGTTCCATGGTTTTACCTATGGACCGTCAGTGGTTCCGTCGGTACTGACACTAGATTTGTGAAACCTCTAATTTTTCCTTCTTTTGGAAATTTGAGGTGTTACAATTAGAGTACTTGTGTTATGTATTGCTTTAGTTATAGTTAGCTATGGATGGTTGTTGAGTACAATTGTTGTTTGGTACTCATTGTCTTGTTTTCTACACTTGTGTAGGTTACGAGCGTAGATCATCTTGATCGCTCTCTCCTTTTCTGAGGCTTACATTTTCAGTTCGTGAGGTAGCTTCTTGGTAGATGTCACTTACTCCCTTAGAGGCTTGTACATGTGACACTTGGTTTTGGGATGGGGGGTGGGGGTGGGAATTAAGTTATTTTATGATTCTTGCATGTTTATTTTTTTATTAGATATAAAAAAATTTACTTATTTACACATTTACCGTATCGAGATTTGTTTAGGCTGACCTGTCGTGATAGAATAAGACATGTTCCATCATGCCTATTTTTGGGTTATGACAAATGGTATCAGAGCCCTGGTTCACAGGTCTCAAAGTATACATGTCAAGTCTAATAGAGTCTTGAAGATCGGTGAGGAGCTATATGTTGCTTATCTTCGAGAGGCAATGATAACTTTTAGGCAAAACATTCACTTCTTGACTCTCTATCGTGCCTCCTTGTCCTGATCTTATTCCTATTGCTTCATTCTATTCTCTCACTTACAGTGATGACTCATGCTTGGTTCTTTGTGTTGTGTTTTTGACATCTATGCTATTTTTTTTATTTTATTTAACACAAATAATGTAAAAGTTATCAAAGTTTTGATCATTAAGAAATATAATAGTTCAAACATTTTATTGCATATGTTAACACTTCATCATTTTCTTTTGAAATGTTCTTTTATTCCAAAAAAAATAGTACAATTGAGTCCTTCATTATAGCTAAATGCGTTATCGTTATAATTTTAAATATCATAGTCAACCTAAAGACATACACCTCCAAAATTTGTTAAGAGAAAAAATATCATATATCTAGAATTATGATGATGTTTGTATAAAAAACTCATAAATTAGTCATTAAATATAAATTTTCAACATGAAAGATAATCCCATAAAATGTTGAGAGAACAACGAAATAGAGCAATTGTAGGAACCCATAAGATTTTTTGGTTCTTCTTTCCCTTTCAACAGTAAAAAAAACAAAATTAATTAGTAATCACAAATATAATTTTTAACTTATAATGACTACAAAATACAAATTAAGACTATTATTGGCACCAAAACATCAATGTCACAATTAGCAGTGTAGAAATTTTCAACATGAAAGGTGATCCAAGAAAAATATCGAGAACAACGAAATGGGGCAAATTTAGGGAGCCAAAAGTATTTGAGGATTTTATTTCCTTTTAACAATAAATAAATAAATAAAATGAATCAATAATCACAAATATAATACTTAACTCACTCAATAATAGCAAAATACAAATTAAGAGCCTTATTGACATTGTTGTTGGGAGCCTAGAAACATTTTTTTAATATTAGGTGTTTGGCAAACCTCGTAAAAGTGTTTTTAAATGGAAGTAGAAGCAGTTTTTCTAATGTTGGGAAGAAGCTAAATATTTATGCTTCTTAAAAAAGCAGAAGAAGAAGCAGAAGCATAATATTTTTTAAGACTAAAATATCAACTCCATATATATATATATATATGTACAAAAGTAATCCTTAATTAATGAGTAGAGTAATTGATTTAACGTTTCAAGCACGCCTCATCCAATTCAAGGTTTTCAATGATTGTAAATTAGTATATAACCCAACTAAATGAGTTGGGGTCGAATCCCGCAGGAAGCGGTACATGTTTGAGAGTGAATTTGGAAGTATGAATATGGCCAAATTAGTCATATGAATAGAAATTATTGAATAAAGACATCATGCAAATCAGGGAGTAACACGAATGTAAAATAGGGGGTTTTGGTTTTGATTATCAACTACAAACAGTGGCAATCAATACAAAATAACAATAATGAGATGGGTTCTTGGGATGTGATTCGATTATAGGCTAATATAGACAAATGAATAATTGCAACTATTAGAAAATAGTTGGATAATAGTGAGTAAGCTAGGCTATAGAGGAGGAAAACTTTTTCTCGTTGACCATGTTCCCAGAAAAAAGATGCATTCGAGAAAGGACGAGCACGACTGAAGTGGTTGTACATTCAAATCTATTTATGGATCTATATGCTTCGATTGGAACTGGAAGTTCCAGAACAGGTGGCTGGTATACCAAAATAATCAAACTTTCTTTTCTTTTTTTTATTCAGATCAGAATTATGCTAGCTTCGTTGGGAGGCTCGCGTAGTTTGTTACGTCAGCTCCAAAAGGATAAGTTGTGTTGGAATTGATAAAGTTTCGTGGAGTTCATAATTGCATAAAAGGAGTCTCTAGAACATTAACAAACAAGCAAAATAAGAGCAACCCACACCTTTGTCCATTCACTCTCTCGAGATGAATGTGTGGGATTGGGTTTAGGATTCACTCTCTCAAGTTGAACCCATGTCAATCCAATACCCACTGACCATCAATCAATAAGCTTAGTTTTAAAACCTCTCTCTCGAATAAGCCAAAAACACAAGGGTAGAACTACAATTGCAACTAAAAATCTTAAATTAAACCACAATTGTTAACTGAACTCACGTCTAAACAGCATTTAAACTAACAATTAGCAATACCCATAAGCTAAATCTGTCCATAATCACATAATCATACCCCAAGAATTGGTGTTTTAGCTAGAATTATAAAAAGATAAAAATTGTTACCAAATTGAGTTTCCATCAACCAGATAAGATTGATTTCGTCTTTACAATGGTCCAATTCAAAGAATCACAAAGACCAACTTCCAATTACTCAAAAGTGAAAAACTTCAGTTCTTCAAAGCTTAGCAAAAGCTAGAGAAAACTTGTCTCAGTCTAAGAATCTTATGATATTCTCCAAAATAAATATATGAGAGCTACTAAAGTAAATGTTCAAAATGTATTTATAATCAACAAAAATGTGCTATGAAGAGCCATTTTGCCAAGTAGGTCGGGCTCGGCGAGCCGCCCCTTTGGTCACTTCCATCCCCTTTCTGCCTTGGCATTCAGCATCCTCAAGTTCTGTTACTTTAGGCGATCCACCATTGCACAGCGATTTACTGACTGCTCTGTTCCATTGCCAACTTGATTTCTCCTTTAGGGCTTGGCACACTAGACTTTAAGTAGTCAAATGGCCATTTGGAGACTCGCCAAGCACACTTGGCAATCACCAGGCTTGTGTTTCTTCATTCTTTCAACTCGGTTTGTTCCTTTTTGCAAATTAGTGTCCTTCCGTTGTTCCTCAATCCATATACCTAGAAATCAAGGGTTTTACATTAGTTATTGGCACAAAATAAGCATTTGAGGACACTAAATCTATATAAATGAAGCCCTAAATGAGTCCAAATCTAGGGCTCATCAACACCTCCAACTTAAACTTTTGCTTTCCTCAATTATAACTCAAGTTCAGCAGTTCAAAAAGGATGTCTCGAACAGTGCTACACAAGACTCAATCTTGAATGCACACGACAAAACTTTAACTTACTCATGCAAGGATCAAATGTACACTCAAAGATTCAAGTTGTGACTCACCATCATCAAAGATTCTCAAGTTCAAAATACTTGCTTCAAATGCAAGTTCAAGCTTAACAAAGGTACTCAAATTCCCTCACAGCAAGAGTGATTCCATATTCACACACAATTGTTCAACAAATTATAGTTCCAGAATCACATACAACTCTCACACTCACAAAGATGAACACATGCATGACTTCACCCATAAGTTTGCCCTTATTTTCCAATCAACATTCACTTCAACTCACTCAAGATCAAAAAGGTCTTTTTAAGGCTTGTAACAGGGTTGACTGTAAAGGTATGGTCAGTTAGGCTCAATGGCTTCTATTCTTATGAAATGTGGCATGAACATCATTTTTTTCCTTTTCCTCAACATTTTCACCCATGCTCAAAATTTCACCCCATTATTCACTTCCAATGGAATATCGGACACCTCATTTCTTTTGCAACTTTCACAAGTCTTATTTCACAACTTCTTCATCCTATTTTCTTTTCTTGGTTTCCCTTTTTTTGTATGGAGGGGTTCCATCCTTTTCAAAACCATGGATCAAGGGGGAATTCTTCACACTTCTTGATTTACCTTCTCTTTTCACCACACCTCCAACTTAGGCTTTTGGCCTAAGTTAGCTATTCAAATAAACCACACTTCATGAGGATTATGGGTGAATGGATAATGAGGGGTTACAATTGCATCAAGGTTTTAAGCAAAGTTCACACACTCACAAGGAAAGGGTTTTAAGCAATGTTCACACACTCACAAGGTTGACCACAAAAGAGGTATATTGTCAAATTGTTTCACTCTTCAAAATCGTTGCCTAAAATCATTCCATGATCTTGCATCACTTAGTCAACTAGACTAATGGGGCAAATTCTAGGTGTCATCACACAAGGCATTAGTACCAATATCAAACTAGACTCCATACTTTCGCTAGTGTGCATTGTTCATCACAAGAGACTCATTCGATAATCGGCTAGTCATAACAAGATGCAAAAAGTCCAAATATTGTCTCATCGTAGCCGCACATTCATTTATGTTCGATTAAGAGCACTATTCAATTCATCAATATTGATCATAACCGACACTCAAATTTGCACAAGAACAGCCACAAGCAAATGCAACAAGGGATGGCAAAATATTTCAGAAAGGGTCAAAACTATTTACATTCAAAACACGGAGCCATATGCTCAAACATCCAAAAACAGTTTCAAAACACAATTTATAGCACAACAACCCAATGTATAACCAAAAATGATAATCACAAGAGGTAGGTATGGGAATACATCACCCCACCACAAATAAAAACAATTTTTCATCAAATGCAATAAAATGATAAAAAGTCAATAAAAATGATAAAGAGGGAGGTAAAGAAAGGTCCTGTCTACATAGTCGCTCCATCTATCAAGGGATCAGTGCCCTGTGCAACACTCTGAACTTGGAAATCAGTGCCCAGGGTTTCAGTAACACTAGATCTAGCCATGGTGGTGTTTGCCAATGGAATTTGCATGGTTGAATCTATCATCGCCTCCTCAACCTCTATCAAGCCCTCATAGGTGGCCTCCTCATCGACACCAAGTTTCTCCTCATCAGTCTCAGCCTCGGACTCTGTGGCAGCTACCTTCTCAACTCGAACCTCATCTCTAGTGGTAGCCGGAGGCATATCTGTATCACCTGCCATATCTGGGGTCTCCACGGTCCCGAAAATCATGGATATATATGTGGACTTCAAATGGACCACGACCTTGCTGAGCTCAGCAATGGCAGCCTTTAGAGTCGTCACCTCCTCAGTGGCCCCTTGGCCTCACTCAGATACTGTTATCCTTGTTGCAAGGGCGTCAATTGACACACTAAGAGGTATCACAACAACAGTGAGGGCCCTCTCAATAATCCCAGGAATGGTGGCCTCAAGACAAGAAGCACGTCTATCAGCAGAATGGGCTACCTGCCCCATCCGTAGTATCGTAGCCTGGGTGAGTGGAGGTCGGGAAGCAGCAGCAACAATAGCACTAGATGTGGGAGGCATAGGAGCTGTAGAAGAACTAGGAGTCAGATAAGGGACAACACTAGGTATACCTAAAGGCCCATGGACCAGAGTAGGCAACACTTCCTCCACAGGAAATGTATTAGTATCCACAACTGCGGATGTGTCCACCGGGGCTACCTTATTCTTCTCGGCCTCATCCTTTAGATAATTAGCCTTGATCCGCCGGATGTCAATAAAAGATGTGGGAATCACCTCCACATCCTTCTTCGCATCAAAAGGCACTCAGTCTCATCTACACAACTTGGTGATCAACACCGGTAGAGATAGAGAAGTCTGGTGCTATCTAGCCCTCATGGCCATCTCTTTCCCCACAATTATCCCCAAGTTGAGACTGCGCCCATCAATAATGCAACCAAGACAGGCTGCCTTCCTATGGCGGAGAATAGACTCATTCTGGGATGGCATGACAACATTATTGATAAAGCCAAACCCAGTACCTCACTGTTATATTGATGTCTTTCTTCTCCATTGGATCTCCCTGCCTCCAACCACCGAGAGTACCATCAGATATCAAAGGGGCCAACCACTTCTTCAGAGTCTCTAATAACTTTGTCTTGATCATGTATTGATAGTCATCAGAGATGTTGCTGGGGCATTCCAAAATTACATTGATATCATCAATGTTGCATTTCACCTATTTTCCCCTGACAACCACATAATCAACTAGCTTGAATTTAACATGCCTGCTTCTTTCCTTGTGGCACTATGGCTCCGTAGGTGGTGTAGAATTCTCGGACCCAATTTGGAACATAAGGGCCATGGGGTCTAGTGAATAACTGGAACTTGTGGGACCTCAAGCAACTCATAATCTCCGGGTATCTATCTATTACTCCATAAGTAGACAGCCTCTTCTCCTCGATAATGGTCCTCACTCCCTCGGTCTTCAGTCTGTTCATAGACCGAAGAGGAGGACCTTGTGCCAATCTGGAATAGGAGTAGGAGTAATGGTCTGGGGAGTCCTGATCCTAGATGGATCATTCAACCTCTTGGAATGCAGCTCAGCTCTCTGGGCTGACAATAGCTCATTATCCTCAGGATCAAAAATTGTAACCTGAGGGTGTTGGTGTTCATCCTCACTCTCAGAGGTGGTGAGGTGAGTGGCATATATCCCCTCACTATCGTAGCTGGCCTCCAGTGATGCAGGTGCAGGTGCCTTGCCTTTCCCTTTGCCTTTCCCACTAGTGGTAGGAAGTTTTGTTGCCATTGCCCAGGATGCAGTTGTATCCTCATTGATAATAATTCCTTTGTCCCTCTTGCAGGTTGGCATGTCTCGACCTGCTACTTTTGGTCTAGCCATATCTACAACTCAAATTAGAAAATGTTAGAAACATTTCAAGACTGTTCTTTGGTAAATTTAAAAGTGAGAGGGAAGATCTGATCTTCACGGGTGTACCATGCCCGATTAATTTTGGTCATACCATCCAAGAGCAGGGCTGCTATAATGTAAGGTTGTTGCATCAAACCTCCCAGAGAAAGTTGGTCAGCTACCCCCTTGTTCACTGAATCAAGGCTTCGGTAAAAGTATTGCAGCGAAACATTGTCATACAAACCATGAGTTGGGCATTGTAGCACTAACTTCTTGAATCTTAGCCAAGTCTCATGAATTGGCTCACCCTCCAAACGCTTGAAGCTATGGATGATGTCCCTAAGTGTCATCATCTTTGAAGGAGGGAAAAATCGTACTTGAAATGCGGTGACAAGCTTTTCCCATGAAGTGATGGAGTCTCTTGGCAATTCAGCCAACCACTTACATGTTTCTCCCATTAAAAGAAAATGGGAACAACCTCAACTGGATTGACTCTTGGGATATGTTCTTGAAGGAGAACGACCCGCAAACATCAAGAAAGTTCCTTATATGCTCATGGGGATCCTCATGAGCCAACACACCAAAAAACCATTTCAATTGCAAGAGTTGCACCATGGTGCTTGTAATGTGGAACACTGCATTCCCTGCAGCCAGAGGCAAGCGAATGGCTCCAACTCCACCCACAAGATTAGGGTCATTAGCATTCGGCTCATTGACATCACTGAGATTGTCGACGTCATCTTGGTGGCCCACTTGGCTACCATTGCTTTTGTTGACACTCACTTTCTCTGTTTTAACAACAGCAACACACAAATCAAAACTAAAGGTAAGTAAAGTCAACTATGACTAAAAAGAACAAAATTCAACTTTACCAAAATAATCTCAAACAACACCACTCCCCCGGAGGCAGCGCCATTTTGATTTAATGTTTCAAGCACACCTCATCCAATTCTAGTTGTTCAACGATCGTAAATCAATATATAACTCAACTAAATAAGTTGGGGTCGAATCCTATAAGGAGCGGTACGTGTTTGAGAGTCAATTTGGAAGTATGAATATGGTCAAATCAGTCATAGGAATAGAAATTATCGAGACATCATAAAAGTCAAGAAGTTACACGAATGTCAAATGCGGGGTTTTGGTCTTGATTATCAACTACAAACAATGACAATCAATACAAAATAGCAATAATGAGACGGGTTATTGGGATGTGATTCGATTATAGGCTATTATAGGTAAATGGATAATTGTAACTATTAGAAAATAGCTAGATATTAGTATGTAAGCTAGGCTATAGAGGAGGTAAACTTTCTCTCAAACAATTTACCCCGAATCAAGTCGATTTCTCTCGAACATAAACGAGCAAGTAAAATAAGAACAAACCATACCACACTCCATTCACTCTCTCAAGCTGAATGTGTGGGATTGAATTTAGTATTCACTATCTTGAGCTGAACCCATGCCAACCCAATACCTAGTGACCATCAATAAATAAGCTTAGTTTTAAAACTTCTCTCTCGAGCAAGCCAAAAACACAAGGGTAGAACTGCATTTGCAACTACAATTCTTAAATTAAACCACAATTACTGATTGAACTCACATCTAAACAACATTTAAACTAACAATTAGCAATACCCATAAGCTAAATCAGCCTATAATCACATAAACACACCCTAAGAATTGGGGTTTGAGCTAGACATTATAAAAAGATAAAAATCGTTACCAAATTTAGTTTCCATCAACTGGGTAAGATTGATTTCATCTTTACAATGGTCCAATTCAAAGAATCTCAAAGACCCACTTCCAATTTCTCAAAAGGGAAAATCTTCAATTCTTCAAACCTTAGCAAAAACTAAAGAAAACTTGTCGCAGTCTAAGAATCTTATGATATTTTCCAAAATCAATATATGATAGATACTAAACTAAATGTTCAAAAATGTATTTACAATCACCAAAAATGTGCTGCGAAGAGCCACTTGGTGAAATAAGTCAGGCTCGCTGAACCACTCGGTGAACTACATTTTGGTCACATCTATCACCTTTCTTCCTTGGCATTCAGCATCCTCAAGTTCTGTAACTTTGGGTGATCTAGCACTGCATCACGGAACTACTCGGCAAATCATCTATTGCTCCTTTCCATCGCCAACTTGATTTCTTCCTTCAGGGCTTGGCACACTGGAACTTTAAACGGTCAAATGGTCATTCGGCGACTCGCCAAGAGGACTCGGCAATCACCACACTTGCGTTTCTTCATTCTTTCAACTCGCTTTGTTCCTTTTTGCAAATTAGTGTCCTTGGTGTCTTCCTCAATCCATATACCTGGAAATCAAGGGTTTTACATCAATTATTGGCACAAAATAAGCATTTTTGAGGACACTAAATCTATAGAAATGAAGTCCTAAATGAGTCCAAATCTAGGACTCTCGACTAACAAGCTCACAACTCTATACTATCCTTGCTCTAAACGAATCCTACACTACCGTCCATCACATGCCATAGTTATTATTATTATTTATATTAATATTTGTTGTTGATGTTAGCCTGTAGCTACCAAACAATCCATATTTTTACAAAATATAATGAATGCAATGATTACAAAATTCAAGAATGATTAAAATTCCGCAAATTCACGACATCATTTTTCCTTAGCAGAAATCCTTACCCGAAGTAGTTGTATGTCCGCCACTGAGGTTTCTTTCTTTGGCTCTTGCCGCTATGTCTCTCAAATAATATCAACCCAATTTAACTTTAATTTAATTATTTACATATGAGTCAAGTGGTATAGAATATTAAGTAAATTATGGACTTGGCCCATTAAGCACTAGCTAAATATTTAATAAATATCCACCAATTAAAAACCGTAGTTATTGCATAGATCAGAATTCCCAAATTCAAATTTACAGGAAGAGTCAAAACAGTTTTATTACTCAAAACGGCTTAACAAAGTCGTTACATCATCTACCACTAAAACAAGTGTTTGTCCTTGAACGGTAAAAAAGAATAGAATGTTCTTGAACGCTAAAAACACTAGAATATCTATTATGCATGTATGACTTAGTCTTCAAAGTACTTTCTTTAATTGGGTAATTTTCACTAAACCTTTACTAAAGCAATTTCTTTCGAACTAAATTTTTGAATTCGCCTATCCAAGATGGTTATCCGCTCCTTCTCGAAAGTAAAATTCTTATCAAGTAACCTTGAATCACACGAGCACCTTTCTAATAAAACTTATTTACCATTGAAATATGAAATATAGGATGAACATACGACAAACCAAGTGGAAAACCAACTTGTAAGTCACCTCACCAATACGCTAATTAATCTAAAAGGACAATTATACCTCAGACTCAACTTGCACTTCTTCCCAAATCTTATAACACAATTCGTGGGTGAATCCTATAGTGGAACCTGCTCTCCAACTATGAAATCTAAATCACGAATCTTAAATCTTTTTTAACCCTTTTGTTTGCTCTAACATCTAATCCATGTGAAACCTATTATAAATCAATTTGAACTTTTGTATGCACTCTCTCAAAAAAAAAATTGCACCCATTGCCTAACCTAAAATGTCTCAAACTAACTAATCGGAGATCGACATCTCCAATCATACAACACGTCAAATGATGTCATCTCATTGCTTGAATGACAACTGTCATGGTATGCAATTGAACTAAAAGCAAAAATTTATCTCAATGACCACCAAAATTGATCACACATGTCTGTAACATGACCTCAGTGACTTGAATAGTCAATTTTAATGCACCATCATTCTGAGGGTGAAAGGTTGTACTAAGATCCACCTGAGTACGCAATTTCTTTTGCATAGACCTCCAAAACTGAGATGTTAATTATGTACCTCGAAGAAATAATAAAAACGGGCATCTCATACAAGCAAACTATCTCCTGAATGTAACTCTAGGCTAACTTATTTAAATAATCTGAAGTGATATGAAATATGTACACTTGGCCAATCGATCCATTATAACCCATATTTCATCAAACTTACATAACATACGTGGCAACCCTACCACAAATCCATAGAGATTTGCTCCCACTTCAACTCTAGTATAAATATCATTTAAGTCATACGTACAGGCTTTTGGTGTTCATAATTCACATGCTAAAAAATTCAAACACGAGATAAAAATTTAACTATGTCACTCTTCATATGAAATCAATTGCCTGAAGTGACAATATATTTTGGTATCCCAAATGAATAAAATACCTCAAAGTATGGGCTCTTCCATGATTTCTTGATCAAATGACATGCCCGAGAAATACACATGTGACAACTTATACTCAAAACTCCCCCACCGTAAAGAATTTCCTCCTTGGTTTCTCCTTGTAACACCTTGCCTCAAATCTTACACAAACTTTCATTTCCAAACTGTCGAACTCGAATTTGGTACAATAAGAATTTTGTCACCTCCATGTAAGCCAAAACATTACCAGGTTTTAAAATACTAAGTCTCATAAGATTATTGGATAAGGATTGGACATTCATAGGCAAAGGATTCCCCCCTACATGTAAAAAAGGTAGACTACCCATATTAACCGTCTTTCAACCTAAGGCATCTTCTATCACATTCACCTTGCCAAAATGATAAATGGCAGTCATACCATAGTCCTTGAGAAACTCTAACCATATTCGTAGTCTTAAATTTAGATTCCTCTTAATGAGTATATATGGAAACACCTTGCAATACACACTATAAAGATATTGTCTCCAAAATTTTAATGTAAACACCACCACCGTCAAGTTTAACCTTTAACTAGGACAGTTCTTCTCGTGAACTTTCAATTATCTCAAAGCTTAAGCTATCACTTCCCATTCTATGTCAATACCCAACCAGTACCAATACAAGAAACATCTCAATATACGGTAAAATCCTCTCTCTACCCGGATAAAATCAAAGTAGTACTAAATATAGTCTTGAGCTTTAGGAAGCTCACCTCACACAAATCAAACAACTGAAAAGTCACTTACTTAGTCAATCTAGTCAATGTAGATGCAACAAATAAGAACAACATTGATAATAATAAACTAGGCTTAAGAACTCCAATTTTCATAATTGAAGTAGGTTAGAACCAATACTTCAATCCTCTTGGGATCCACCATAATACCCTTCCTGCTCACTACACATTCCAAATATTCAACCAAACTAATAGAAATCCACATTGTAAAAAACATGCATAAAGCTTAATCTTTCTTCAGAGAAAGAGCCATCCTCAAATGATGCTTGAGATCCTTCCTACTACGGGAGCATTACAATATATCATTAATGAATATAATAATAAAGAAATCCAAGCACCATAGAAATACTCAATAAATATACACTTGATCCAATAAATTTGTTACTTAACAAGTCTTATTACCATTTTTTCAATTCCACTGGACTAATTCAATAAGAAATAATAGAAATAGACAGAGTGTCTGTCACGACCCGAGAGCACCCTCTAGTCGTAACCAGCGTATTCAACCTAAAAGAGGTCAAATACAAGCCTCATGGATCATTCATTACAATACGATACAAAAATATTTAAAATAAAAATATATATATAGGGGGAGAAATTTAAAGCTTTCTTTACAATCGAAAGAACACCTTTTAAATAAAAAGCAAGAGGAAGACTTTCGAGACTTTATCCAAGATGTCTCAAAACCATCTAATACTTGAATACAACAATGGGACTAAGACCACTCAAAACTATAACAAAACTACAAGACATAAAGGAACATGTTGGTTATTGTCCTAGAATATATGAGGACTTACCCAGTCTTCATCTTCAAACAACTTAGAAACGTATCCATCAACCATGGAATATCAACATCTCCAAATCCCTACACTTTAGTCAAAAGGGAAAGAAAGGGGTTAGTACAATTAAGTACTAAGTATGGAAATCATGCAAAAACATGCTAAAAAGAACATTTGGTTGAAAGTCATGCCCTATGCCATTTTAGTAAAACTTCATGAATATTGACATATTAGACATATTATAGAACATAACCAACCTATAAGACAATAACCATATTATAGACATACTCAACATTTTCACCACGTAACTCATTTTTATCATCCAAGAACCCTTATCTAAAGTTACCCTAAGACATACTCGAGTGAGACATGAAGTGGTCGCCCATACAACCTCTTCGTACACACCTAAGTGTTCCTCAAGGCTACTATAGGCAAGAACCATCATGCTTCAAGGTATCATACTAAGTAACTCACTTCATTAACATAAGCTATTCATTCAACAAATGATTTAGACAGGTAGGTCAACATTCTTATTTAAAGTCATTTACGACACAATCATGCATTTAGGGGACTTCACACTATAGTCATATAGACTTGGGGAACTCATTTTGGCACCTTCAAAGCCTACTCGTGCCATGTGTAGATAGCATCCCATACTACTACCGACACGTTATAGAACCTATCAAGTTCTACATTTAAAGATCCAAGTGTTAAGAATGCTCATAGCACAAATTTCCAAGAGATTCAATAACAAGGCTCGCCCAATATATACATCATATCGTCGCACCAAGAACAAGCAAGTATCAAGAAGGCCCGACGCCCGGTATCAAGAAGGGTCAAGCCCAATAATGAAGAGAACCAAGAACCATATTAAAAATGGCTTTCTAATTCGTACTTAAAATGGACAACTTTCATTCATAAGACGGACTAAAAATCCAGAGTCAAGATAGCAAGTGATCCGAATCAAGAGGCATGCCAAGAGTGACAAAGTCACAGCCACAAGAAGAACAAGGTCCAAACAAGAGTGCCAGGTGATCACACAGTCCGTACAAGTGGGCGAGTAACATGACCGTCTTTAACGTCTTAAAGTATACCAACATGTCAATGCAAAGTGACAAGAGGTAGCCAAGGTACCAAGATCAACTTTCAAATATTTCCGTAGTAATAGAGAGTGCAAGTACAAGTTTATACACAAACTCAATGATTTAGCAAAGAACCAATCCAACACAACTTTACGAGTTACGACCGTAGACAAACCAATGTTTCGTCCTCAACTTGTTCACGAGTATATATAACCTTAAAAATACAATTAAATAACTTCTTTAACTTCTATTAGCTCAGTAATGTTGACGTAAAATAGATCATCATCACAAGTAAGTCTAGCATGTACAAATACAACTATGCTCCCAAAAAAATGCTGAATTGCCAAGCTCGGTACTCAAGTCGCAAGTTAGATTTGAAAAGGAAAATGGCAAAACTAAACTTTATAACTTTCATCAAAGATGTAGGTACATCTCTAAAGGTTGAAAATAAACAAGAATCACCGCAAAATATATTTTTTACAAAAAGATATATTCAAAACACTATAGCTGATCATACAGAATTTTAATTTCCCCAAATCGGGGCAGAACTTGCCCTATGTTGCATCCCATATTTCTTGTCCATAATAGTTAAATTAGAGTTTTACATCAACATAAGAGTTGTAGGTATACGAGTTAGCTTTCCAAATTATATTTATTCATTGTAAAACGAAGTTCTATAGAACAAGATATGCATAAATTACCAAACACTACCCAGCTAAAAAACAGTTCATCACTTACATATGAAAGGAATGTCATAGCCTATCGATTTATATTCAACATAGCTTTTCATTTATCAAGAAGAGAACCTAAGTCTACCAAGTCAAGAGATGACATTCAATAGTATAAGGCACTTCACATTCCATCATCTTCATTCATAAGTGTTAAGAGAGAACATACTTTTTAATTACAATACAATAATACTTTATTCAAGCTCACCTTGGGGTCACATGAACACATTTATATTCACAACATAATTACCTTTACTTTATTAGATTCTCATTCAAATCCTTTACATCACATTCACATATATGATATCATGTCAACACTTCAATTCCTCATATAATGCCTTCAAGGCCATAATCACAATACATTGAAAAATTAAACACCTCCGCCATAAGTGGATCACACATCAATCTATCACAATTCTATATCAATTCTACATTAACAATGGTTAGGTCAACTTACCCTTTTCCGAAGCCACAATCACCATTCCTCAATTCTTCAACAATTCTCAATAGACAAACATAGATAAGAATAAAAATCAAATACTCAACTCAACCTAAGCATTTTTCCATCATCATTCAATCATAAACATTCAACCCACTTATAAGATAAATTTAGGAAACTTGGAAAGACATGGGTTCATGAACTTTTCTTTCTTAAAACCATCAATAAACATCAATAATAACATAAATCATTAAAAATCATTTAATGCAAGAACTCAGGCTAGAACCGAAATTAGGACTTTATTGAGTTTTGAAGAACTTTCAAAACACTTTGATTTGGCTCCTTGAATGGAAAAGGAATCAACGATAAAGGATCCTCATCCCCAACCTTCATGAATCCAACGACAATTCAAGAAGAAACACCATGAAATCCTCAACCCTAGCTCCCACTTCATCTTCTTCTTTGAGTTAGAGAGAAATATAGAGAGAAGGAAGACTTTGGGATTTTGATTTTTGAAAAAGAGAGTAAATGACTTGTTAAAAGACTTAAAACCATATATAAGTCATTTAATTAACTTCTAACCGACCCCCTAAGCCCTTAATCTAATAACTAATTAATTCCCAAAGCCCCAACTAAAAATTAAAATGTCAAAAACTCGGGGCAAAGATCACGGACCCCAAATCTCTTGAACTAAACTCAAAAAGCCGATTTACATTATTTAATCAAGTTACCAACTTCAATACGCATGTGAGGCTCTAGTTATTCCTATTTCATTTTTAGGGTCATTACATTATCCCCCACTTGGGAACATTCCGTCCTCAAATGACACTTTTTAAACACGTAAGGGGTAACGACTCAAGACTAGCAGTCCACAATCATACATAACATCATAAACATAACACATATCTAGGAGGAACATCAACTCCACATCAACAAGGATAAAACAACTTTCATGCAATTCAAGAAAGTAGGAATACATCTACCAACTCCTTATGCATCAAACCTTCACATTTTTCATTTCATTGGAGGAACTTCGCCCTCCAATTCACATCATTTTCATCATAACATCAAT
>JAJTWQ010000434.1:0-106323 GCA_029007595.1 Solanum commersonii
AAGAAAGAAAACTGAAACAATGAAAATCTGTCCTCGAAGCATGAGGACTCATCAAAGCTCAGAAATCTCTCAAGTCAACCTTTAGCCACGAAACTGAGAACCTTGACTGTTGGACCCTACATTTGGGGAAATGTAGGCAAGAATATGCATTAGTACAAAACAATGTACCAAGTATGATAGCCATGCATAAAATATTTAAATCATGCTACAAGTGACATTTTCATAAGTATGCAATGATCAAGCTAAAATATGTATTTGGAGAGTTAGAAACCATAAGTCATAAAACCATGACAATGCAAGTAAAACCTTCTTTGAACACATGTGAGATACTTCTTGAAGTAACCTTAGTTCATTATTATTGTGAGAATTAGCCTTAACTAACATAAAGACCATATGAACTATAACATGATCCCCCGGTGTCTCCCACACCGAAAAGGGTTGTCGTATTTGCCAAGATAGAACCATGAATCTGAGCTAAAGTGGATCCACTAGCTAATGTCTATCTAGCCAATCATCCTATGGGGGCACATAGGTAAGGGATAAAGAGATTACTACTAGAAATCCAGCCTCTACTAACGGGAGATCTTCCACTCAATATCCTCTCAATGATAAGCATAAATCCCATGGAGTAGTTATTTTCTTAACCTGTTCTTATTATCCACTGAAGGGCACATCATCTTGCCAATCCAAGCTATCCATGGAAAGGTATAATTCAATAACCAAGCCAAGCTAAATGATCATCCATGGAGAGGTACAATTAAGTAAACCAATCCAAGCCAGTCTTGTTGGGATAACTCCTAAATTATTTGATTCATAGTTTAATTGAGAAAACCTTTCAACACTAAGAATCCTTTATGTGAGAATGTCCATTCACAAATCATGCTTTAATCTGTTTATGAGAAATCCTTTCAACAACACAACAACAATTATCATCATTGATACTTTACTCTCAAAGCATCCTTAAAACATTTACATAAATCTCATAAGAACATGCATAATTCCATAATTCACCTTTCATGGTTCCAAACCCACTTTCATACATCAACATCTAGAAATCATGGGTAGATACGGGCAGATAGAAATTCATCATAAAATCATATAATTCTATCAATTCATTCTTGATTTCATAAAATCTTCTTTCATAATCCAAAACCCACTTTATATGAACATAATTGGAAAATATGGAATTTACATGGGTTCATGGGGAAACATCGTAAAAACCATAGTATTTCATCAATTCATGCATAAGAGATAATAATTTAATCATTAAAATCAACATTTAAGAGAACCCATGGAAATTGATTAAAACTCAAATTCAATTGGGGAATTTTAACTATATGAATTGGAGAATTGAGAACTCCATGGATAGAAGGGATCCATGGATGAAAACTATCTTACCTCGATGCCAAAATCTTGAAAGCAATGGAGGATTTTGAGACTTGATCTTGAAACCCTAGCTTTCTTCTTCAATTTCTAGAGAGAGAAATATTTGAGAGGAGGAGCTTGATATTCTTTTGGAAATTTAAGAGAATGTATTTAGTTTGGGTGATTTGGGGGGTTAGAATCATTATATAGGGCTTAGGGTAGAAGGAAAAATGACTTATAATTGAGTTAAAATAATTGGAAAAAGACCCAATAACCCCTGACTTAAAAACTGACGAATTGGCTCACTGGAAGCCCATCATGGGTCGTCATGACCACCATAGCCCGTCAAACGGGTCGTGAAAAAATTCAGCCTGACAAGGCTTCACTATTTTTTCCATAACTCTTTACCCAAAAATGGGAATTGGGCAAACTTGGTGGCGATGGAAAGAGGACTCAGAGACCTTTAATTTGATAGTTCATGGGCCACCTAATTTATTTTGTGCTAAAATATATGTTCGTTTGAAGTTGACCCTAAGCTCTAAGTCTATTGAAAACCCTTCACGGATGACCTCACGGTCGTGTGGGGCTTCACGGGCCGTTGTAATGCCCGTGGCCCTTAACCAATAGCTAGGGGAGGACCCCTACTAACTTGACCCACTTGACGACCAATTTGACCGCCCGTCAACTTCACCACGGGCCGTCTAAGCGTCCATCAAAGTAAAGCCTGCATGGGACAGGTTCTGGAAATCTACCACGATCCCCTTAACGGACCGTGATCCCCTTCACGACCCGTTTAGGTCTCCGTGGAGGGTTCCATGGTCCACTTCTTGGGTTTGTGAGTTTCCCACTTGACCCTTTTCTAGACTCCTTGATTCCGGGGTGTTACACCGCCTATGCAAAAGGCAAAATTTGGAAAAATTGTCAAACTCTCGTCAGTCATAATAACCCTGTTATGATCGGCCCGTAAAGTATCGATCACCACAACCTAAAGTACCCGAGTGGGACCTATCTCGACCCTGACTCACACTAGGACCACTCTGACTGTAACGGTCACTCTCTGAAGCACGTACTAAAGCTCGAACATTCCAGCTGGATTGACCCTGCTGAAACCATTGGTGGGGCCTATGAGAGAATTCTTTAGGGCTAGAACGGGAGGTGAAATAGTTGTCCTCATTCCTAAATCTCTTGTCACTACCCCTATAAGACTTATGATTGAGCTGCTCAATAGTATAGGCATGGTCAACCACATCCAAAAAGAAATGCACTGCTAAAAAAGTAGATTGGGTCTCAATCTGCAACTAAAGTCCCAAATTGGTAACAAAACCCTCTCCTCCTTGGTAGATAGCATCATAGTAGAATGGTAGAAGAGCTCGTGAAAACTCACCTCATACTACAACACAGTCATAGAGCCTTGCTCCAACCTCAAAAACTGATCAAGAAGATGGTCTCTAATGCTACATGGAATGAACCCTGCCATAAAGGCCTCAAAAACTCAGTTCATGACACCAAAGAGACCTAGTTAGCTTAGTCTTAAGAGAAAAATGGCACCACTATTAGTCGGGCCTATTAAGTTTATAAGCTCTGAATTCAGATCCTATTGACACCACCAAGCCCAAATTATATAGCTGCTTGCAGATAGTAGTGAGAAACTCATGGGTTACTGCCTATATAGCGCAAAAAAAGCTTGGAGGTTAAGGTTTCAAGAAAACTCCAAGCATCTTCTTCTTCTCTAGCGGTATAGCTTCGATCATAGTCATGGGTTGGGAGCCCCTAGGTGGTACCTCAACCATAGGTGCCTCTGCTGCAAGGTGATCCTGTGGGGATAGTGTTGGTGCAACAAGGGCCTACTACATTTTAAAAGTACTGTCCAAGAGTGGGTAATAAGCTCCTAATGATTGGGAGCCATAACTATTTCTTGTGGTGGTTGGGCTAGACCCACTCCCATTAGCTGAATAGGAACATGAACTACCGAAGGGTCTTGTGTGGGTTCTGGATCCCATTTTCTATCTTGGGCTGGTGCTGCTTGATGAGTCCGAGATTTGGACTCATTTAAGGTTTTGTTTGTATAGAATTAGTGACCTCAAATGCTCAATTTGTGCCAATAACTGATGTAACACCCTTGATTTTCAAATATACAAAACAAGCTTGATGATCATCGAGATCACTCAGCAAATTGCCAAGTTGCTACTCTATCACTTAAGTTTACAGAACTCTGAGACTCGATTTAAGGTAACTTCAGTGAGCAGCAATTCCATTCGGCGTGACGCCGATCACATCGGTGAAGAACAACCATGTCACTGAAAGTACTAGTGGAGATATGGATAAATGCTAATGGGCGAGTTAAAAGACAAAAGGGCGCATCACAGAATGAAACGGCGGTCCCGATTTGGCTCACCTCAAACTATAGTGGTTGGACAAAGAAGATAGAAAGAATGAAGGCGAGACGAGAAGACGATCGTCGATTCTCCGAACAGTTGGCAAAGCCAAACTTTCCTCGCCGATCGGCCCCAAAAAGCCACACATTAAACTTGTATAGATTAAATTTTGCAAGAGAGAAAAAGCATTCAGAAAACGTGAGGAACAAAAGATAGAGAGCAAAAACACTGCCATTCTTGATTTCAAGTAATTTTAGTAAGGTTTTTCATTTGAGTTTTGTAATAGAGAATATATTATTCAATTTTGACTGTCAAATTTCATTTACCCAGCTATGAAAAATTTGGTTGGTATTGAATTTCATCTTTTTACTATGATTGGCTAAAACCCTATTTTTGGGGGTTTGACGATGTGACCAATTGTTAGGTTTAACTAAATGGGTGTTATCAATTAGTGAATTTTGGTGTTAATTTGAAGTGGGTATGAATTATTACTATGGTTTAACTTCATTATTGCATGTTTAGTGTAATATAGTTCAGAGCTTTGTGCTTGTACAAGAGAGAAGTATAGAGCCAACATAGTAATTTGGCATCCTTAGTAGTGGTTCATGACAGTTTCAGCTTGAGAAAGTGAAACCTGAGATTCTACCTTTGTGTCTAGCTCGAAAGAGTGGATTTGATGAGAAACTGGGCTGGTCTTCTTATGGATGGTTTTGAGGTTCGAGAGAACTTAGCAGAAATAAGGTAATTTTCGAGAGAAAATTTCTTTGCTTATAGTCCATTCTACCCATGACGAATTAACATTGTTGGTAATGATGTACACCCGTGAAGTTGAATATGGCAGTTGGTTAGTCAATTCGCCAAGTGTTATCTTATTATTTGATTGTTCCTTGATGATCGAGAAAGTCCTCCCACAAAGCCATCAACAGAAGAACCATCGAATCCCGAGTTGAAATTACTTCCCTCCCATCTCCAGTATTTTTTCTTGGGGGAAATAACACCTTACCTGTGATCATTGCAATTGATTTGCTTGAATGGCAAGTAAAATTGCCCTTGAGGTGTTGAAAAGACATATCTAAGCTATAGGTTGGACTATCGCTAACATAGTGGGCATCCCTCCCGACATTTGCAATCACAAAATTCAGCTTGATAGTAATTGTAAACCGAGTGTTGAACATCAGCGGAGATTGAACCCACCGATGCAAGAGGTGGTTAAAAAGGAGATAATAAAGTGGTTGGACACATGTGTGATCTACCCTTTTGTGGATAGCAAATGGGTAAGTCCGGTACAATGTGTACCAAAAAAGAGAGGCATCACAATAGTCCCAAATGAAAAGGGAGAATTTGTATCTATGAGACCAGTGACCGGATGGTAAGTATGCATGGATTACAGAAAGTTAAACTCGTGGACCAAAAATGATCACTTTCCCATGCCTTTCCTGGATAAAATGCTTGATTGGCTTCCAAAGAGAGGATGGTATTCTCTTTGGATGGGTACTCCGATTATAATCAAATCTCCATTGCTCCGAAAGACCAAGAGAAAACCACCTTTACCTGCCCATACAGAACTTTTGCCTTCAAACGGATGCGTTTGGGTTATGCAATGCTCTGGCAACATTTCAACGTTGCGTGCTATCTATTTTCACTGATATGGTGGAGGATTCAATGGAAATCTTCATATGTGACTTCTTGGTTGTGGGTGACACTTTTGAAGCATGCTTAGAACACTTGGGACAAGTTATCCAAAGATGTGGGGAGACAAATTTGGTCCTAAATTGGGAAAAATGCCACTTCATGGTTAGGGAAGGTATAGTTCTTGGTCACAAAGTGTCGCAAAAACGTGCTGGAGGTTGATAAAGCAGAGATTGAAGTGATTGAGAAGTTACCACCACCAATTTCGGTGAAGGGTATTTATAGTTTCTTGGGGCATGCCGGTTTCTACCGGAGGTTCATCAAAGACTTCTAAAAAATTGCACATCCTCTATGAAAACTCTTGGAGAAGGAGGTGAAATTCCACTTTGATGATGCTTGCATGGTGGCCTTCAAGTGCTTGAAAGACAAATTGATCTCCACTCCGGTTATCATTAGTCACAATTGGTCAGAACCCTTCAAAGTGATGTGTGATGCAAGTGGCACGATATTAGGTGTTGTGTTGGGGAAAAAACTCAACAAACTGTTTCACCCCATTTACTACCCAAGAAAAACTCTAAATGGTTCTCAGAGTAACTACATAGTTACAGAACAAGAATTACTTGTGGTAGTATTTGCATTTGAGAAATTTCAGGCATACTTGCTAGGCACTAAAGTGGTTGTTCACACTAATCATGATGCACTGCGTTATCTGATGGACAAGATGGATGCCAAGCCAAGATTGATAAGATGGGTCCTATTGTTGCAAGAATTTGACTTTGAAGTCAAATATAGGAGAGGTTGTGAAAATCAGGTGGCTGACCACTTATCAAGATTGGAAGGCAAGGAAAATGATGAGCTAGAGTGTCACGACCTGAGCCTACACCCTAGACGTGGCTGGCACTTGAGAACCATTGCTAGTCCCCAAGTGAACCCTCGTCCTGGCTGACTTCAAGCGAAAGACTAACTCAAGCATACAAAACTTAAAAACTGAATAAATATTCATGAAACTTAAATAGAAAGCTTTAACTCAAAAGGAAACTCCGAATAAAATAAATTATTCAACTCGCCATAAAATAGGCAACTTAAGTCTTTAAAACATTTAATAAAATAAATGATACATACTTCTCAACCATACTGACTATCTATGAAGCCTCTAACTGATAAAGATGGAAGTTGGGATAAGACCCACGACATCTTAACAACTGATATAACTGAAAGGTAAATGAAATCCTCCGAAAACAAGGAGGCTCACCATAGCTAACTTGAACTCCCGGATGTATCAACAAATCTCCTGTTGATGATCCTGAATACCTGTGTCTGCATCTGAAAAGATGCAGGCCAAATGGCTCAGTACGTGGAATGTACCAGCATGTAAGGGGAATTCTAAAGCATAACATAAGCTTGAACTTGATAAAAATGGAAACATACTTACCTCTTTTCAAACTTACTCAACTCCAGGAATACTCAAGGATACTCAAAACTACTCAACTTACTCAACTCAGAAGTACTCAAGGATTAGATACTCAACTTAGAGATTAGATACTCAACTCAAAGATATGATATTCGACTCTGGGTACTCAACTGAATATAAAGCAACAATACACATGAAATATATGGAAAGCTTTATAAAACAGTAAAAACAACTTAGTTCGTTAAGGAAAATGAAATAACAAACTCAACTTTACTTATATAATAAAGTAATATAGTTTTTGTGGGAGTTTCTCTAACCGACAACCACCACTATGAGCCTAAGTTGTGATATAACGTCTTGCCTACGCTACCAGAACTGTCCTATACTTTGCCGTCACATAGAACTCTTAGCTAAGTGGATCCACTAGCTTAACTTATGTGATCATCTAAAAAGTATGACCCATTAATACCCATGATGGCTACATGGTTTATGGAGACTTGAGTTAATATGAACTCGCATCCCCATATAGGTGGTCAATACTACTCCCAAAAATATACTTATCTCATATGTTTTAAAACAACTTGTTTCTTTGGTTTGAGATAATTACTCAAAACTTATCTTAAAAGCTCTCTGGGAATCGATGTTCCCTTTCTTGTTCAAATTTTTTTTGGAAATCTCAATTTCCTCTCATCTTAAATGTGAAAACATTTACTCTTGAGAATACTTAGTTCCCGTATATCATTTTAAAGAAAATGAACTTTACTCTTACTCTTTACTCAATTTCAAAGCTTAAGTCTTAAAACAAAGTTTAAACATTTGTAAAAGACTTCTTAAAGTATGGTTCATACCGAATTATGGGCATGAACAACTCAACTCATGGACTTCATGGGTAATAGGTAATGATCCCATGATTAGGATTATAATCTCGGAAGGGTTAGGAACTCGATACTCAAGACTTAGAACTTGAAGATACTACTTCTTTCAAAGATACTAAATTGATGGAGTTCGTGCGGAAGTTATGGGCAAGAATGACTTGACTCAAGGGTCAAAATATCAATAAGGAATTTAGGTATACGACTCTTCTCATTCTCATACTTACTTCTCAAAACTTAGTTCAAATCGATAGTTGATCTCAAGGATTCACAATTGAGCTCAAAGGCTTTCTTGAACTCTACTCTTAACTCTTTCTTCAATGTGATTTATGAATTCAAGAGTCATGGTTCATGATATGAAGAATCTAGGTGATAGTGTAGAATCATGAATACATTCTCCTCACTCTCATTCTCAGTTACTTGAGTCTTGAAACAAGTTATTAGAAATTGTAAAAGCCTCCTTAGAAGGACTCAAAGGGACTCTCTCAAAATGTTCAGAAGAACTCTCAAGACTTAACTCTTAACTTTACCTTGAATTAGAATTATGAATTCAAGGTTATGACCATGTTATGAATGATTTCTAAGTGGTTGGAAGTAGTTTGAAGTGTTTAGAATCAAAAGGGGTGAAGATACACTTCAAAGGAGCTCAAACGGGACAACCGACAGAGGATGAGTGGGGGTAGGAAACCCTGACGCGTTCCGAGCGCGGGGTGCCAGACCCTAACTTCAGAGGCTGCATATGGGAGCACTGTAGGGGCGCCGCCCCAGCCCCTTGGGCGCATTTGGGGCGCGCCGCCCCAGCCTCTCCCCAGGCCAAGTTCGATGAATTTTCGCCTCTCGTTTTCTGATCCTAAATCATTTTTAATCTCTTTGTTTTCTCAAATTTTCGTTAGATTCAATTACCCAACCTAAGTACACACTAATCCACTCAAAAAAACACTCAAAACAATCACTTTGATCTCAAGAAATCATCAAAACCCCAACAAAACAAGATTTAAAATGAACTTCGAAAACACTTATCAAGAACTTAAATCCTTCAACTTTTAGAGAATGAAACTTCTTTGAAAATAATATGTTTGGAATGTGGGTGAAAAAACCCAACACTATGGAAGCTTACATACCTCTTAGGGATCAAACCCATAGCGACAATCCGCAACAACTCTCAAGAATTTTGACGAACGCTTCGATCCTTTCTCTTTTCTCCTCTTTTATCTTCTTCTTTTCTCTTCTTGAACTCTCAACTAAAACCCTAGGCGTAAAATTGGATTATAAAACTGAACCCAATTAGATTAGACTACTAAAATATTACTAAAAATGAATTAAATCTGATTGGGTAAGGAAAAGTCAAAAATACCCCTCTAAAATCCGGTTTTGACTTTCCTTATCTAGACAACCCAACTTTGAATGGACATATCTCCCTCATATAAACTCAAAACTGAGAAAACTCGATGGCATTGGAAAGATAATTCAAAGATCTTCCCTACGGTGTCTGGTATCACACCTAAATCATCTTTAGCTAGAAGTTATGGTCGTTTGAAGTCGACCCAAAACTCATACTTAGCTTAACTTGCAAAATTTCAGATTTTTGCTATTTCCAATTTAATTCTTTTTGGAACTCAAGGTGCTACATCTAGTGACCTTAACACTTAAGAAATTCTTAAATCCTTGGTAAAATTTCACTCACTACGAAGAATGGTTTGAGTCTTCGTTCAAATTTTTTTGGGGTGTTACATGGAGGTAGACAAAAATGATGCCTTTCCTAATGAACAGGTATTCACGGTAAATCTCCAACAATTTTCTTGGTATGCTGATTTTGCTAATTATGTGGTGTGTGGATTAATGCCAAAAGAACTAAACTTCTACCAACAAAAGATGTTCTTGTTCGACATTAAGAAGTATTTTTGGGATGAGCCATATTTATTCAGAGAATGTGCAGATCATATCATTAGGAGATGTGTTCCGGAGGAAGAAGCCATCGAAATACTCCATGCTTGTCACGCTTTACCTATTGGGGGTCCTCATAGTGGTGTTCGTACAACTGATAAACTTCTTCAAAGTGGTTACTACTGGCGTCCCTCTACAAAGATGCTCATGAGTTTTTTTAGAAGTTCACTCAATGTCAGAAATAAGGTGGAGTGTCTAAAAGACACAAGTTTCCTCTCACACCCATTTTAGAAATTGAGCTATTGGATGTTTGGGGAATAGATTTCATGGGCCCATTTATGAGTTTGTTTGGTAATAAGTACATTCTTGTGGCAATATATTATGTTTCTATATGGGTGGAGGCCGTTGCACTACCGAACAATGGAGGGAAAAGTATTGTTTAATTCCTAAAATGCTACATCTTTGCTAGATTTGGTACTCCTTAGGCTATTATTAGTGATGGGGGATCCCATTTATGCAACAAGGTTTTTGCATCTGCATTGAGAAAGTATGGAGTGAAACACAAAGTAGCAACTCCGTATCATCCGCAAATGAGTGGCTAAGTTGAAGTGTCAAATCAGGAGATCAAAAGTATCTTGACCAAGACAGTGAATGCAAATAGGATTGATTGGTATCGAAAGCTTGATGATATTCTATGGGCGTATCGCACTGCATACAAAACACCGATTGATATGTCTCCGAATTAGCTAGTTTTTGGAAAATCTTGCCATTTACCGGTTGAATTGGAACACAAAGCATTATGGGCATTGAAAGCTCTAATCATGGACTGGGCAAAGACTACAAAAGAAAGAGTAGATCAACTAAATGCGTTGGACAAATTCAAGTTCAGGGCTTATGAAAGTTCATCTCTTTACAAGGAAATGATGAAGAAGTGGCATGATTCTAGAATCCTTAAGAGGGAGTTCTGAGTAAGTGATTGGGTGTTGCTATATAATTCTCGACTTTGACTCTTTCCTGGAAAGCTCAAATTCAAATGGTCAGGTCCATTTAGAGTAAAATGGGTGTTAACAAATGGTACCATTGAAGTCGAAGGTAAAGAGGGACTTGCATTCAAAGTGAATGGGCAACGCTTGAAGTTGTACTTTGGCGAATGCCAGGAGATTTCTCTGATTGAGGTGGTGTATCTAGAAGATGCTTGAGAGCATTTTCACATCATGCCACGGCGTTAAATAAGGCGCTTCTTGAGAGGCAACCCAAGTTTTAGTATTTCAAATAATGTCCATTAATTGTGCAGGTGCAAACAATTGTGCGAGGTGAAGATACCATTGGCGGATCACCTAAGCCGTTCGACGAGCACGACATTGTCCGCCATCTAGACTTTGAAAAAAGGGGTGAGATACTGGAACATTAGGCGAGGAATCTGCATCACTCGACGATTCGCCAAGGTGATTGGGTGATCCGACTTTCCCCGCTCTTCTGCCCCAACTTTGATATCCTAACCCGATGGATTATTTAGCGAGATTGTAAGTCCATTATGCGATGCGCCAACCTATTCAGCGAACTCCTTCAATTCCACCTTTTTGCCTCCTTTGTGAACATGTTGCATACTTGAATTAATGGCGATATCCAGACCATTGGGCGAATCACCGAGCAATTCGGCGACTATCACACTTTTTTGCCAAATGGGAGCCTAGTGAAGATTCCTTGTCACCTTGCTCTGCATGTTCACATACCAGTAGTTTATCTTTATTTTTCATTTTTGGTATTGTTTGTTCTCTACTCACATTGGGTATAATGTTGAATGCTTTGGGTGGATGTGTGTGTTTGGTCAGTGAGTTCCTTGCTCATTCGAAAAAGTATTTGAGTATCGGTTATGATCAATATCGATGACTTCAATAGTGCTCTTAATCGAACAAAAAATGAATGTGCAGCTACGATGAGGCCAAATGAAGTTTCATAGACAATATGTGAACTTTTTGCATCTCGTTGTGACTAGCCAGTTATCGAATGGAGTCTGTTATGATGAACATTGCACACTAGCGAAAGTGTGGAGTCTTGTTTGATATTGGTGCCAATGCCTTGTGTGCTGAGCTTCTCACGAACCTTGTGTGATGACACTTAGAATTTTCCCCGTTGGTCCAGTTGACTAAGTGATGCAAGCTCCTAAAATGAACTTAGGCAACAATTTTGAAGAGCAAACCAATTTGACAATATACCTCTTTTGTGGCCAACCTTGTGAGCGTGTGAACTTTGCTTGAAACCCTTTTGAGCCTTATCCTTTTCTTGGAAGAAACTTGATGAAATTGTAGCCCCTCTTTATCCATTCACCCATAATCCTCGTGAAGTGTGGTTTGTTTACATAGCCAACTTAGGTCAAAATCCTAAGTGGGGGTGTGGTGAAAAGAGTAGGTAAATCAAGAAGTGTGAAAAAGCTCCCCCTCCTCCTCGTTGATCTATGGTATTGAAAAAGGTGGAGCCCCTCCATACAAAAAGAAAAGAAAAGAGAGATGAATGAAAAATTTGTGGAATAAAATTGTGAAATTGCTACAGAAATGGGGTGTCCGGTATTTCACGAGAAGTGAATAATGGGGTGAATTTTGAGCATGAGTGAAAATGTTGAAGAGAAGGAAAGAAAGTGATGTTCATACCATGAGGATAGCAACCATTGAGCCTAAATGACCATACCTTTACACTTAGCCTCGATACAAGCCTTGAAAAGACCTTTTTGATCTTGAGTGAGCTGAAACGAATGTTGATTGGAAAATAAGGGTAAACCTATAGGTGAAGTTATGCATGTGTTCATCTTTGTGAGTGTGATAGTTGCATTTGATTCTGAAGCTATAAATTGTTGAACAACTGCGTGTGAATATGAAATCATTTTTGTTGTGAGGACATTTGAGTACCTTTGTTGAGCTTGAACTTGCATTTGAAGCAAGTATTGTGAACTTGAGAATCGTTCATAATAGTGAGTCACAACTTGAATCTTTGAGTGCACAATTGATCCTTGCATGAGTAAGTTGAGTCTTGTGTGTGCATTCATGATTGAGTCTTTTGTAGCATTATTCAAGACATCCTTCTTGAACTGCTGAACTTGAGTTTTACTTGAGGACAAACAAAAGTTTAAGGTGGGGGTGTTGATGAGTCCGAGATTTGGACTCATTTAGGGCATTGTTTGTATAGAATTAATGTCCTCAACTGATCTATTAGTGCCAATAACTGATGTAAAACCCTTGATTTTCAGACATATGTATTGAGGAACAACGGTAGGACAAAAATGGCAACAAGGACAACACAAGCTGAAAAAGAGAAGAAGAAAAACAAGCCTGATGATCGCCGAGATCACTCGAAGAATCTCCAAGTTGCTCCTCTATCACCTAATTTTACAAAACTTTGAGACTGGATTAGGAGTAACTTCGGTGAGCAGCAGTTCCATTCGGCGTGACACCGATCACATCAGTGAATGACAATTATGTCGCCAAAAGTACTGATGGAGATCTAGATAAATGCTGATGGGCGAGTTAAAAGACAAAAGGGCGTATCACGGAATGAAACAACGATCCCGATCTGGCTCACCTAAAGTTACAGTGGTTGGACGAAGAAGATAGGAAGAAAGAAGGTGAGACGAGAGGACAATCTGTGAGTCGCCGAATGGTCGGCAAAGCCCAGCTTTCCTTGCCGATCGTCCCTAAAAATCCACACATTAGACTTGAATAAATTAAATTTTGCAAGAGAGAGAAAGCATTCGGAAAACGTGAGAAACAAAAGATAGAGAGCAAAAACTCTACCATTGTTGATTTCGAGTGATTTTAGCAAGGTTTTTCATTTGGGTTTTGTAATAGAGAAGATATAATTCAATTTTGACTTTCAAATTTCATTTACCCAACTATGAAAAATGTGGTAGGTATTGAATTTCATCTTTTTACTATGATTGGCTAAAACCCAAACCTTGGGGGTTTGACAATGTGACCAATTGTTGGGTTTAACTAAAATGGGTTGTTATCAATTAGTGAATTTTGGTGTTAATTTGAAGTGGTTTGAATTATTATTGTGGTTTAAATTCATTATTGCATGTTTAGTGCAATATAGTTCAGAGTTTTGTGCTTGCTCGAAAGAGAAGTATAGAGCCAACATAGTAATTTAGCATCCTTAGTAGTGTGTCATGACTGTTTCAAAGTGAAACCTGAGATTCGGCCTTTGTATGTAGCTCGAAAGAGTGGATTTGATGAGAAAGTGGGCTGGTCATCTTATGGACAATGTTGAGGTTCGAGAGAACTAAGTAGAAATAAGGTAATTGTTCGAGAGAAAGTTTCTTTGCTTATAGTCCATTCTACCCACGACGAATTAACATTATTGGTAATGATGTACACCCGTAAAGTGAATGCGACAGTTGGTTAGTCAATCCCCCAAGTGTTATCTCATTATTTGATTGTTCCTTGCCAATTGTTGAAGTGGGTTGGTAACGACATCCTGGAGTTTGACTTCTAGAATCTTAAGTGTTGTGTTTATTTAGCTGCAAAGGTCACCACCATACTTTCATATTCGAATTCAAAATAAAGCTATTCTCTGTGGGATCGACCCTAACTCACTTAGTTGGGTTTATACTGATTTACGATAATTGACACTTAGAACTGGATGGAGTGTTTTTGAAACATTAATCACTGCACCCCTGGCCTGCTGAGGAGACTAGCGTCTACCTTTGGCCACGCATGGAACATATGGTCCATCTTGTGAAAGAATGAAACAAGTGGGATTCCATGGAACCAATAAGGCACACACTACATGAAAGCGATACAAAAATAAAGAAAAATTACCTAAATACACAACTTCTTTTACCATATTCTCTAAAACTTTCTATTATTTGGAAAAAGTACAAATATCCTTATTTTTCTCACTTTCTTTCCTATTTTCAGATACATCACTCTTACTTGATGTATCGTGACGTGATGTATCAGGCGTGATATATTATGATAACAGTGTATTTTATTAAACAAAGTAATGTATTGGTATGTGATGTATCGGGACGTTGAATGATATATTGGGAACCGTGATTCTTGTATCAACAAAGGTAATGTATCTGGATGCCATGTCTTGGCAGGTTGAGTGATGTATTCGTAATCCTTAAATTTTAAGGGATTTTTGTAGTTTGAAAAATAAGTATGGATAGGATATAATTTGCTCTTAACACTATAAAATTTGTGTAATTTTTACAAAAGAAAAAGAACATTCTAAACAACACCTCTGTAGCCTCCCAAAGATAGGATACATATGTCCCCACACTAATCCCTATGAATCCACCAGGAATTAGCTCTTTACAAGTGAGACCGGTGAGTAAATATTTCAGTTATCATAAATAAAAAACCTCAATTAGTATGGTTGATTGTTGCCTTCTTGATCTAAATCTCATTTAAAGTTGAAAATCTAATGGGCCAACTCCAAATCTTCTTATCTCTATTACATCAAAGAAGAAAATATGTTTTGGTTGAGGGGGGGGGGGGGGCGATGATTTATTTTCTATTGTTGTCATCTATTGTAGATTAGCCGAGAGACCTGAGAGCTTCTAGTTTATGCTATGACTAATGTAACTGATTCAAGTAGGCTCTCTCTCATTTATAGTTAAGAAATCCTTGTGATTACCTCTTGATAAGAGCCTAAATTTGGGCCTGTCAAGTTAATCTACTTGTGGTTGACTTCTCATTGTGAGACCCATATATCATGAATAACATATCTAGACAGGTCAATGGACCTCAAATGAAAAGCCCACCACAAGAAGATCAACTTGACAGGCCCAAATTTAGGGTCGTGCCGAGAGGTAATCACAAGGGTTTCCTAACAATAAATAAGAGAGAGCCTACTTGAATTACTTACATCATCCGTAGCACAACCTAGCACCTCTCAAGTCTCACCACTAATCTACCATAGAGGACAACAATAGAAAATAAATGTCCCCACCTGAACATCTTATCTTTGGTTGATTTAATGGAGATAGGAAGATTTGGAGCTGGCCAATTAGATTTTCAACTTTAAAAGAGATTTGGATCAAAAAAGAAATAATCAACCCTACTAATTGATGTATGTTATTTATGATAACTGAAGTATTTACAATTCATTTATGTTAGTCCTAACCCTACAATTTTCCCTAAACTTCTCGTTGTAGAGCAGATATACTCCTTGGTAAAAAAAGGCGCATATATACCCCATCGGCAAACTAATGGTTTTTATTTACTATGTTCGTTAACAAATATATTTCACTAAATTGAAAAAAATCCTAAATTTTTTTTTTTAAAAATTCAAAACGTTTGTGACCTTGATAAATTATCTCACCCATTTTTTTACCTCTCCAACCTAACTCAAATAAAAAATAATCCAATCATGTATTTTTTCAGAAGACAAGAAAATAAATAATAAACTAGTTTATTTTTTCTAGAAAATATTTTTGATGTAACACATTTTCCTTCGTTAGAAACACACCCTACGTTGTAATTCATGTGTTAGTTTTGGTTTTACCAATGTAATGACACACTCAAATATTTTATATTTCAAAATATAATGACATATAAAAAAATTAGTTCACTACTTCAATAAACTTTAATGTGTATATAAATCACTTAACTTACATTATTATTTCAAATTATTGTATTAGTTACATATTTTCTCAAGTACCAATATCAAAATTTATCAATAAATTCATTAACATACGTGCTGTTTGCTCTGTAATTAAGTTTTGAATTATGACATTTTGGTCAGAGTAGTGTTTCACACTATTCTTTAAGTACTACTTCCTCTTTCTCAAAATACTTGTTGCCCTTACCAAAAATATTTGTCCTCGAAAACAAACAAAATTATATTTTGATTGTTTTTTTAATTTAGTGTGCTACTGATTGTGCAATTTGACTCAGGTGCATATTTATGGATTCACGGAATGCCTCTATTTCAAGAAACTTGTATCCACATTGTAACCATCTTGAGTCTAGAATAGAGGAATTCTCAACTTGTGAAGGTTGGTGTGTATCTTGGGTGGGCAATAGGACTCACATAGAATGGCCTATCTTTGTGGATCTCCAATTGGGGAGTCCTCCAATTGGTGATGATGGTGAAAAGAATAACAAAGGCCTGATTATTCTAGGTGATGATAAGGACTTTGAGAGAGCTTTGAAGGTTATAGGAGGAATATTCTTTAAGATTTTGATTATACTACGAATGTGCATATTGGAGATGGTGTTAATAGTGGAAGGAAAATTAGGATGTGGAGCCTTCTGGTGGTTACAAGAGGAAAAAGTTCAGTCCAGGAACTTGTTGGTTCCTTTCAATGGAACACTTCCTTTAGTATACAAGTTTGAAAACGAGGAACCTCTACCTCCGAAAAAAGAAAAGTTAGAAAAGGAAATTGATAAATTTTTTGTTGATATGGACATACGTATCTCACCGATGTTGAGTGAAAAACTAAGTGATTGTTTGAGTTTAATGACTTCCAATGTTTCCAGACTTTGGATATTTATCGAAAAGATCTTTGTTAATTAGTACTATGTCCATGTTTGACTCCCCAAAATCTATCACTAATAGGATTCCTCTGATGTATTAAACATCTAAAGAACACATACAACTAATTATGCATATGGCAAATAAAATAACTAGGTACATACTTGTCATGACCTAACCCACCAGGCCATGCGGACACCTACGTACTACCACCTAAATAGGAGAACCCTCATATTTAAAAATTAAAACATGAGGAAAATCAAATAAAACAAAATAAATTATACTAACGAAATTTTTCTAAGTAAGAAACTTTAACACAATTTCGGTTAATGCTTGCAAAGTAACTAGAACCCCAAAGATCTAGTCTAAACAGGTACAAGAGCTACTAAGAGTACAAGTGGACATAATAAATAAAGACACTGCCCCCAACATATGGAAGGAAGGATAGAAGTTGTTGGAGAATTTCTTCGTCTTCACCTAATGAAACATCACCAACCTGCATCCAGACTATGTCAGAAGACATAGCAAGAGTATTATCAGTACAAAACAAACGTTTTGGTAGGCATCATCGGTCAACCCGACACCCACCACATAACATAAGAAACCAACTAATAAGATCATGAAATAAACCACTCGCTTCTCCACCTTTACCCTCACTTGAATTACCTCCGAATTACACTAGTACTCTGACTACTAACCACCTTCTCAATCAACCTACTTACCAGGCACTTGATCATAGCCTAACCATTGTAACACATAGGAAAGTCCCCAAATACAACTACAAGCATTCCAACTAGCCGTTCACGTCATACCTTTACTTCCTCTTCACATTACCCAACCATGGTCACATAGTACATTACGTCACTCTTTCTAACTACTAAACACCATTACCTTTATCCAAGTGAAATCCACCTAAGCACTTACTTCACGTACACTACCCCCCACTTTTCACCCCTGCCACACACAGACGACTATTGCCACCAATTATTCGACAACATGATACGTAATAAACCTACTAAGTGTAACATACATAAGCCAATACAACAATATAATCACATGCATATATCGAACGTATACAATATCATCAACATTTACGAAGAAGGTTCAATTTCACAATTCTCAATATACCTAATTTTTGACAAGTCATTGGTCCTCTCATGGAATCCAAACCCAAATTGTTAGCATACCGAAAGGTGGTACCCGATCCAAGATTATGCCAGAACGTGGAAACCGATCCCATATTTATGCCAGAACGTGGCAACCAATCCAAGTTAGTGTGTCGGAATTCAACACCCGATCCACAATCACAATCACAATGCATATTATAACAATCATACAATAAGAGGTGATTCATAGCATATAGTTCTTCGTTCATACTTATCCACATTATGTGTGATCAACACAAATTTATAATTACTCAATTCATAAAACCTAGCCTACTTGGCGCCAAGTAGCTGCACGGAGTTTTGTTCTTTGATTCTTGTTTTCGGGATTCATGACGGTGATCTTGGCCAGAAATTTGCAATCCATCGACATCTTCATGCTAGAAATCTCTCCATCCCTTTTTTCCAAGCTTGGAGCAGCTTTTTTTGGGGGGAAGGGGGTTGGTTAGGGTGTTTTACGACTAATTTAGGTATTTTAGGAAGAAGGAGGAAATAGGATTTCACGTTATTTACATTCTGTCTCGTCTCTCTTGCTCTAATGCCAACTTACCCCGCCCTGGCGCCGCTGCTCTAGCGCCATCTGGCCGCCCTGGCAAGATAGTGGCCCAGAAATTCCTGAATTTTTCTTTTCCTAAATAAAGATTGTTTAGGTCGTTACAATAGATACCAATTTACCTCTCATTCTTCCCCGAATGACTAGTGCACGGATTATTATGCACCCTACCTTAAAGTATCTTTAACTAACAACTTGGTTCATTACGAAATCACGGATGGGGATGACTTTTCAAATTTGATTCACGATAGGTTCTATACTTAAAAGGACCGGTTAGGGACATGATGCAATGCCCGAAAAAGAATTGCACCCCAATTTTCACAGCTTGACCCCTGCTAGGGTGGCAGCCCTCCTGCTGAGGTGGGGTCGCTATGGTGAGAAATCTCTCACTGTGGCGGGAGATCGGAAATAGTAAGGGGGGAGGGGGAATGGGAATGGTTTCCCCATTTCCTCCTTTTTACTTTCAAAAACTCCCAAAAACTCTCTCAACCTCTCTATTCTGCACGTCAAAATCAAGGTAATGTTTTCGATCTCTGCTCTCTTTACTTCATTACTTACTTAACTATGCTTGCATGACATTAAACGATTAAGTATAATAGATTTTTGGGGTAGTTTCTCGAAATTCAACATATGTTGCTTGTTTTGATAAATAAACGTAGCATGGATACTTTCCTTACATCTCCAACGTTCCCACAACGTCGTAAGGATTTCATAAAAATATGGTTAAATCGTTACAAAAATGGATGGGGGAAGTGGAAGGGTCTCTTGGTGTAAAACTCCAATGCAGGCCTCATTTAGGAGTTATTTTGCTAAAATAATTGCTTATTTATGTTATAGGGTAGTTTATATGCTCTGATCTGCTGAAATTTTGTCAAAAAGAAGGGTTTTCGGATGAAGAGGCGCCATTATCATGCATGTTGTTTGTCCCAGATGAAGGCCGCTCTGGTGACCTTCATCCCGCTATGGTGTCCTTCATAATCTCGCCAAGGCGAGATTATGGTCGCTGTGGCGGGATATGCCAGACCAGTGGCTTGCACCTTTAACTCAGAAATTTCTCTTTCCTTTTTTAGCCTTAAACCGACTATTCTATTGTGTCCTAACTTATATTTAACTTCTTGCAGGCCTTCTAAATGGCAGGACTAAACGAGGACAACCTACCTTTCGTTCGGTTCCCTGATGTCGAGAATTTCTTCGTCTTCACCTAATGAAACATCACCAACTTGCATCCAGACTATGTCAAAAGACATAGCAAGAGTAGTATCAGTACAAAACACACGTACTGGTAGGCATCATCGGTCAACCCGACGCCCACCACATAACATAAGAAACCAACTAGTAAGATCATGAAATAAACCACTCGCTTCTCCTCCTTTACCCTCACTTGAATTACCTCCAAAATACACTAGTACTCTGACTACTAACCACCTTCTTGATCAACCTACTTACTAGGCGCTTGATCATAGCCTAACCAATCTAACACATAGGAAAGTCCCCAAATACAACTACAAGAATTCCAACTAGCCGCTCACATCATTCTCTTACTTCCTTTTCATATTACCCAACCATGGTCACATAGTACATTACGTCACACTTTCTAACCATTAAACACCATTAACTTTCTCCAAGTGAAATCCACCTAAGCACTTACTTCATGTACACTACCCCCACTTTTCACCCCTTCCACACACGAATGACTCTTGCCACCAATTATTCGACAGCACGATACATAACAAACCCACTTGCCATCAATTATTCGACAACACGATACATAACAAACCCACTAAGTGTAACATACAAAAGCCAATACAACAATATAATCACATGCATATATCGAACATATACAATATCATCAACATTTACGAAGAAGGTTCAATTTCACAATTCTCAATATACCCAATTTTTGACAAGTCATTGGTCCTCTCATGGAACCCAAACCCAAACTGTTAGCATAGCGAAACGTGGTACCCGATCCAATATTATGCCGGAATGTGGCAACTGATCCCATATTTATGTTGGAACATTGCAACCGATCCAAGTTAGTGTGTCAGAACACAATATCTGATCCACAATCACAATGCATATTATCATAATCACACAATAAGAGGTGATTCATAGCATCTAGTTCTTCGTTCATACTTATCCACATTAGGTGTGATCAACAAGCTTCATTCACATACACGCATGTATTACAAGGAAGCAAGAACAAATCTACCACACACAATCATAGGATAACAACCATCACCCAAGAACTACTCATCCACACATATCATATAGGCATTAATTCAACCATACCTAACCCTAGTTTACCGTGTAAGGCTTTTTCCTAGGATTTTACCATATTTCATTCAGTGCACGAGGGCCTACGCATAATGCTACTATTTATTTACATATATTACGCAGTGAACACAGATTTATAACTACTCAATTCATAAAACCTAGCCTACCTGGGCGCCAAGCAATTGCACAGAGTTTTGGTCTTTGATTATTGTTTACGAGATTTGTGATGGTGATCTTGGCCAGATACTCACAATCCATCGACATCTTCACGAGAAATCTCTCCCTCCCTTTTTTTCCAAGCTTGGAGCAACTTTTTGGGGGTTTCTAGGGTGTTTTACGGCTAATTTAGGTATTTTAGGAAGGAGAAAATATGATTTTGCATTATTTTCATTCTATCTCGCCTTTTCCGCTCTGGTGCCAACTTACCCCCCTGGTGCCGCCGCCCTAGTGGCATCTGGCCCACCCTGGCGTGCTAATGAAATATACCTTACAAATCCAATTTTCTGGGTATATGGATTTGGAGACTAGGCATAACATGAAATGCACATGCGGTGAATCTAGTTAAATTAAAAGTGGAAAGATTCTAAACATAAAGTTTGATTACAAGAATTCCCTTGAAAGACTATTTTATTCTTCACTACAATAAAATTTCAATAAACATGTTTATAAGAAAAATAAATCTACATTCCAATTACTAAAAGAATGAACTTACATGCAATTACAATTAATAGGGTATAAAGATTATTGTGACCTTTCATCCATTGCTATAGCCTTTTCATTTAACCTTAATTGTCACATCTTCAAATTTTATTAAAATATATTGATATTTAAGAAAGATAAGAAGAAAAAAACAAAACATATCAAGAGAACTTAAAAGAACAAGAGAGCAAACAATCACTAATTTGATACTAATGAATAAGACTTTGTCAATATAATTTCACATATACATCATTTACAAAACATCATGAGTCTAACAAAATGTGAAGAGCTATCTAACCTAGTCTACTTCAGAAAAAAGACTCGGCAAAAGGGAGAATTTGGGGGCAGATGGGAGCTCTTAATTCTTGGAAGGAGTCTTCATCACTCGTTTGAATAAGTGGATTGAAGTTCTCCATGCATTCTGATCAACAACCATCTGCATAAATAAGGGAATTAGAAGGAGAGAACTAAGGTTAGCAATAACATAGACATGAGGTATCCTTCCAGAAGACAAGATACAAAAAGCAAAACACAAAAGGAAAGAACCACCATAAAAGAGAACGCAGCTGCAAGACGAAGATAGGTAGTTCAAGCAAGAATCAAGAACATATAGAAGTAAACACGATGAACTACACTTACTCTTGTTAGATGAGGAAAGGAAGACACTAACACATGACCATGAATGTTGATGATCCATAAGTTGAGGAGGTGGAACTTTTTTTTAATCCAAAGTAGGAACAATTTTTCTGGTGTGAGGTGAAGTTAGACTCAAAGAGAGAGGCGAATTAGGAAATGTGAAACCCTAGTATTAAGGAAATGTCATTGGAAGTATGTCACATGCCATCCACATGGGCTACCCTTTTATTTGTTTTGTTTGTTAATTGATCTAGGCATTAGGCCCACGTGAGTATTGCAATGCTTTTGAGATTCATTTTAATAAAAGCCCAAAAGTTGTTTTTTAAAAGTATGCATTGAGTGCCATATTAGATGTTGGGATATATACTATTAACCATGTATTTATTATAGAATAATTATTTATTCATTTTAATAGATCATATATTCATTTATGGTGTCTGTTTGCTTATATAGTAGATGATTTAGTGTATAGAGTTTAAACTTATACACAGAGGATTAAATCATCAGTTCTTATAAGTATAAAGTTTTTTCATTCACAATCTAAGATGGTAATTGGACATGCCATCGGTACAATTTTAGCACAAAATCATATGTAGTTTATCTTGATTATGGGAATGGTATAGTTCCAACTTCTTGTACTAGTGCATTTTGTGTGTACTGAATGAGATCGAGTAGAGATAGTTGCTTTAGACTGATTGTTAAAATCATATTATCTAAACTATTAAATGTACTTATATTCTTAATCCTAATATAACTATTATGATCTGTATATGTTAATTATGGTTTTGATTTATTAAAAGGTAAGATTCTAAGATGGTATTCCTAGTAGATTCAATGATGATAATATATATTGGTGAAATAATAAGTTAGTTGATGGAATCCATGTCTCGATATAGAGATTGATGATATGCCTTTTTGAAAGCTTAAAAGTTTTCATCGTGTCAAACTTTGCAAGTGGATTTATGAATTCGCCACATGAAATAAGTTATGCAGTTCTCTAAAGGAAATTGATCATTGAATTAAGTTCGTCAATAATTTAATTTATTGATTAGTATCTGTAATCTTAACATGGGAAATTACATATGTGTTTAATGGGAAATTTCGAAATATAAATAGAGGAGCGCAATTACGAATTTCTAGTGCAATATTTATAATTTATATTATGGTAAGAATAATTCAAATTAATTATTTGGAATTATATTCATAATAGGAAGTCTCAGTATTTAATTATGTGGTCCATACTCTGCCCATATTTAACTAGAACTCAGAATCTATTCTAAAGGGAAAAGGGAGAAGTATGTGTCTTTCTCTATTCTAAGGAAAGGGAGAAGTATGTATCTTTCTCTGTTCTAAGGCAAAGGAGAAGTATATCAGTTTTTCTATTCTAAGGAAAGGGAGAAGGACATGAATTTTTCTTTTTCTAAGGAAAGGAATATATACATGTCTTTCTATTCTAAGGAAAGACATGGTATTCCTTATCCTTGGACTAGGAAGAAATCTCTATAAATATGAATTCTTCTAACCCTTGAAAGAAGATAAGTTTTATATATGATGATACTTGTCCACCCAAGTATTGAGAGAGTTCGGAAGTAAACTTGGGATCACTGTAGAAGATCGCAGAACTGCTGTCCAATTTTTGGACTAGCTTGTGGATTCGTTTGAAGGTTCTAGCTTGTGGATTTGATTGAAGGTATCTGCTCACACTTCAAGGGATAATCCTTGAATTAAATTTCAAAAAGTTTATGTGATCTAGAATGATTAAATATGTTCTAACATAAACTATGTGTTGTCTATTATTCATGTAAGTAGTATGTTCTGGTATGCTTCCGCTGTGCATGTAGTTTCCAACAATTGGCATCAAGAGCCATAATTACATCTTTATAGATAACATAAAATATATGTATGTGCAATTGTATGCATGATTCGTATTTGGTTAATATAATTTTATCACGAAAAGAACGAATCAGATAAAACTTGAAGTTTGTTGATTCGTTGGCTAAAGTACATATGTTCTTAAATTGTGAGAAGATCAAGAGGGCAAAACGTGTTGGTGACAGTTTTTCACATTCACGTGGAAATGGACAACAACAACAAACACTTGTTCTAATGATTATTCGAAGTCCTTTATTTTTAAACAAATGGAACCCAAATTGAAATCTTTTCATCAGTTCAATGGATTTTTTTAATTTAACAAATGAATGTAAGAACTTCTGCACATGTAATTGAATTTTTTTTTATTGGCGGCTAGTTGTAAATTTTTAGGGTTGTTTCTTATTAATCCATCAAATTTGCACAGCTTGATAAGAAAGGGAATCATAGAGGTTGTGGATGAAAAAATTATCATTGAACCGATTGGGAAGTATTTTTTAACTTTATGATATTTGTTCTTGATTGATTGTTGATTCCAAAGCTTATAAAGTGGCGGTGGCAGTCACTATTCAGGTCAAGTGAATTATTATTTTCTTTCTGTTCAATAATTATTTGAGCATGTTATTCATTACATATATATCAATTTGTATAAATTAAGAATTTTTTGGTTAATAAATATTTATCACTTAAGTGATTTATTTATTTGAAATCATTGAAAATTCTTTAGACTTTATACATGTGATACTATATTTGTAATAAATGATTTGAGAATTATGATTAATAAATAGGATTCACTAAAATGATATATATATATTTGAGTCATTAAAACTACCTCAATTCATCAAATATAAATTATTCTAAGTGAATATTAGTCGTAAATATTTTTTTACATAAATGGTGATTTACCTTAAAATACTAGTAATGCTTAATTAATTCATGAGAAGAGTATCGAGGTTTTCACTCAAAAGAGAGAAACATAATATCTTGGATTCTCAAGTGTATTAATTTAGAGAATAATTTCTTATAAGAAGGTATTAAGTGCCTTAGCCAAAGGAAGGACACAACATATGTTTCATGCTTATGAGATAATTATTAAAAGAGATTGAAAATCTAAATCATGTTATTTGAATATTTAACTATGTCTAAAACGATTGTTTTTCATATTTGGTCATAGTTTAGGTGCTTATGAATTTTCTAATCTCTGATTGACTTGAAATTTGATGGTTCCATCGAAAATTATTTAGATGGGGTTTAGTTAGTTTGTTGGATTAAAATTTGATTTAAATATGATAAAGTCATATTGTTTGAATTCCTAAGGATACTTAAACCACTTGAATTTGAATTTGGTCATAGCTTTAGAAATATCTTTTATAGACTCTAATTGACCTGAAAGTTGGTAAGTTCATTGGTGACAGACTAGTAAGAAATACTCATTGCTATGTGGTTATAGTTTTGAGGCCCTTAAATGATTTTTAAGTTGCTCTTTGGAATTAAAATATGATTTAGTATGAATATAGTCCTTTATATCAATTTTATTTATGTTAAATGTGGTACATGATTACACATGATGAGTTAACATGAATTGATATATGATATGGATATGTATTTGATTAGTTTTCTTAAATTGTTTGAATCTGAATTTGATCATAGCTTTGGAGATAAATATTATTTTTGAACATTGATTGATCTGAAATTTGATAGGTTTATCACTAACAATCAAATAACAATATTCATGGTTATACAATGATTTGTAATTTGAGTTCGTTCAGATGATGTTTTTGGATAAGAAAAATTGTATCTTGAAAATTATTTTTAATGAAAATTACTCACATATGATAGGGTGGTGATAGAGATTGTTCTCTATGGTCTTCATAACTAAATTTTAGGGAAGTATTAAGTTCATGTGTTGGATATATACTATTAACCATGTATTTAGATATAGTATTTATAGCAGAATAAATATTTATTCATTTTAATAGATCATCTATTCGTTTATGGTGTCTGTTTGCTTATATAGTAGATGATTTAGTGTATAAAATTTAAGCTTATACATAGAGGATTAAATCATCGGTTCTTATAAGTATAAAGTTTTTTGTTCACAATCTAAGATGGGAATTGGACATGCCATCCGTGCGATTGTAGCACAAGATCATATGTAGTTTATCTTGATTATGGGAATGATATAGTTCCAACTTCTTGTGCTAGTGCAATTTGTATGTATTGAACGGGACCGAGTATAAATAGTTGCTTTAGACTGACTGACAAAAGAATATTCTCTAAACTATTAAATGTACTTATATTCTTAATCCTGATATAACTATTATGATCTGTATAGGTTAATTATGGTTTTGATTTATTAAAAGGTAAGATTCTAAAATGGGTCAATATTCTTGGTAGATTGAATGATGATAGTATATATTGGTGAAATAATAAATTAGTTGATGGAATATATGTCTCGATATAGAGATTGATGATATGCCTTTTTGAGAAGCTTAAAAGTTTTCATCATGTCAAACCTTGCAAGTGGATTTATGAATCCGGCACATGAAATAAGTTAAGCAGTGTTCTAAAAGAAAATTGATCATTGAATTAAGTTCGTCAGTAATTTAATTTATTGATTAATATCTGTAATCTTAACATGGGGAATTACATATGTGTTTAATGGGGAATTTCAAAATATAAATAGAGGAGTGCAATTACGAATTTCTAGTGGAATGATTTGTAATTTATCATGGTAAGAATAATTCAAATTAATTATTTCGAATTATTTTCATAATAAGAAGCCTTAGTTATTAATTTTGTGGTCCCTAATGTGCCTATATTTAACTAGAACTCAGAATCTTTTCTAAAGGGAAAAGGAAGGAGTATGTGTCTTTCTCTACTCTAAGGAAAGGGAGAAGTATGTATCTTTCTCTGTTCTAAGGCAAAGGAGAAGTATATCAGTTTTTCTATTCTAAGGAAAGGGAAAAGGACATGACTTTTTCTTTTTCTAAGGAAAGGGAGATGTACATGTCTTTCTATTCTAAGGAAAGACATGGTATTCCTTCTCCTTAGACTAGGAAGAAATCTCTATGAAGAGGTATTTTTCTAACCCTTGAAATAAGATAACTTTTCTATATGATACTTGTCCACCTAAGTATTGAGAAAGTTCAGAAGTAAACTTAGGATCATTGTAGAAGACCGAAGAACTGCCGTCCAGTTTGTGGACTTGCTTGTGGATTCGTTTGAAGGTTCTAGCTTGTGGGTTTGATTGAAGGTATCTGCTCATGCTTTAAGAGGTAATCCTTGAATTAAATTTCAAAAAGTTAATGTGATCCAAAATGATTATATATGTTCTTGCATAAACTATGTGTTGTCTATTGTTCATGTAAGTAATATGATTCTGGTATGCTTCCGCTGTGCATATAGTTTTCCAACATTAGAATCTTCCTAGGAACCAAGATGATGTAAAATGTGAAGATTAAATCATCAAGCCGTGTCAAACAAATTCAAACTCAAAATTTAGAAATTCGAATTTCAAAATTTCGATGCAACATAAATTGAATCAAAAATAATAGTATGTGTACATTCTCTTATTGTATAAGAATTGACGTGCATGGGTACTTCCGAAAAAATAAAAAAATGTTTTTTCGTTTTACTTTAATTAAATTTGTGCATAAATTTTCAAAATTGTTGGACCTACTTTAGCTATGCCCATTAGTTTCAATTCATATACTTTAGTTATAACTTTATTACTTTGAATGTCTGTGTTCTGTGTGTACATTTTGTAATTACATTGAGTAAAAAATCAACTGTCAATGAAGAAAAATACTTTAATTATGGACATATTAATAGTCCTCTTATATTACGTTTTCAAGAAAAGAAAATGAGATGATTAGAGACCATTGAGCCGAACGATTTCAGATTTGTTTACAACCTAGAGAACGTAAATTAACAATGAAATTATTTTGAAAAAAGGCTCTGCTCAGCTTAGTGATAAGGGGTTTTCAAATTTTCTTAAAACCCGTTGTAAGGGTGATTGAGCTAATATAGAGGGTGGTAGGACATGTATCGATTTAATTTGTCAATGTTTTCATAGTCATGTTCATCACACATCTTCAATCAATTGGGGCAAAAGTTTCATCATAGTCTATCTCTTTCTCCTGATTTTATCCTTGATATACTAATCTGGTTTTGTTCCTTGTAATATGTCATTAGCCATCAAGCTTGTTTCGATACACCCAACTAGTTCCTATGACAGTTATGTTTGTATGTCGGGGGACTAGGTTCCACATTTCACTTTGCTCAAATTGATTTAGTTCTTCTTGAATAGCAATGATCCAGTCACCATCTAGCAATGCCACCTTGATATTTTTGGGCTTTTTGTGTGAAAGATAGGCAGAGAAGGTGCATATATTCCTCAGCTTGTATCTGATGTGTATCCCTAAATCAAGCTATGTGAGGATGTTCTTAACGGGATGTGAGATTTTATATTTCCAGTTGCTCTATTTGACATTCTTACCAGTTTACAAGGATGAAAAATGTGGTTCCATACTAGCGTTGTTCGTAGCAGTTCTGGTAGTCTTGTGGTTTGATTTTGGCTTGTCCACTAGTTCGGTAGCTTGTACAGTCGTAGGATGTACTTCCTCATCATCAGATTCATATGTAGCATTACTCGATTGATTTTTCATGTCTATCTCATCAACACCAACATTTTCCTCCTCCACTTTGAACTCGCATCAATCTATATACATCCATGTGCAGCAGTTCTAGATGTTTAGTTGTACTTACCATTGCATTTAGTTTTAATGAAGACCTCACCTATTTTCCTTGAGCGTATACTCCACAAAGTTGATCTTCGTTTAACTTTTGTGTTGGTAAACCTATAACTAGATCTTCGGATATCAACTTTTTTATGAAAGAAAATCTCGTATGTCCTAACCTCAACTATGAGACCTCTGTTATCTAAATCCAATGGTGAGCCAGTTCCTCCAGACTGCTATAAATTCCTCTTTGCCTTCTTACTCCATTATTCGAACTCTGACATTTCAAAGTTGTTTTTTCCTCTGTATTTTCTGGGGTTGCATCGCTTATTCTAGACCATTAGATGTTTTGGTACTACAACTTTCAAGTTCTAGGGAGTTCATTCTATATTTGTTTTGTTGAATTGTCGAGTTTATGTGTAATGACCCAACTTCCTGAGTCATGATGAAACCTACTATAACCCACCCACTAGTAGGAAAGTCAACCTGTATCCAGAATGATAAGTAATGGGTACAAGGGTAGAATTTAAACAAAAAAATAATACTAAAAATAAGAAAAGAAACAAAAGCGAAGAAAACCAAAACTATATATACAAGAAACCCCACATAACATGGAAGTCACGATAACAGAGTAGTCTAGTATGAACAAATACAAGTCCCAAAAGTGGACCAAAATAGGTCGTATCAGAGGAAAAAGACTAGCTAACATATGTACAAAAAGAGACAAGTTGATCCATGACTACAAGTTCTCACCCTCGTCTCTGATATCCCAAAGCTGTAGATGATGGCATGAACGCCCACCGTTTGTAGCTCGTATTAGGTACTGTATCAAAAAATGATGCAGAGTGTAGCAAGAGTACTAAAATAGGTACTCAGTACGCATCATGGAGAGATTGAGTAAGAAAGGTAAAGACAATATGAAAATAGAGTATCTAGACACACATAATAGTCAAAACGGGAAAAGGACGAAAGCACACGAGCATAATGAAAGTAAATCTAAGTACAACTAACTAAACCTAATTGGACCCATCATAATCCCATAAGGTACACTTGAGTCCAAGTTTAAGTGAAAATTCGAATAGACACCCATAAGCTGACATGTACATAAAAAAGCTAAGCCTACAAGAATGTAGCGTAACCCAGATCTGAATCCAAGGGCATCATCTGAGCTCCTAACTAAAGTAACTAGGAACCAAGAAACCAGTCAACTCCTAGGCCATTTAGCAAAAGTTAAAACCAATCTAGGCCACCCATCAAGACAGTCCACTCCCTGGGCGTAAGCCGCCTATCTAGAAAGAGTGACCCAAGGGCGTGTTGGCCATTTAGAGGATCTCAGATATCAAGGCCACCCAGCCAGCCAGTCCACTCCTAGGAGCATATGCCGCCCGGCTAGCAAGAGTGACCAGGGGATGTGTCGATTCTGAAAAGGATCTCAAGTAGCGTCCAAGCCATTGTGGATCAATGTCCACCCCAAATAATCATAACGGGCTCCTCACCTGAAATACCCTAACCTCAAGAAAGCTTACAACCTCCGGTATCACATTGGAGATGCAAACATAGGGTGAAAAGATAGAAGGTCTAACAAGCTACACAAACGCGTAAACTAAGGCTAATACTACCATACCCAAGTCTAGTATTCTTGTCTACAAGGACCTCGTTCGTCCCAAGTGACGTAAGAAACATAATAAAGTTACAAGGCTCACGGGTCTAAGGCATCACTAGTCTATCCTAATCTTAGGTTGAACATGATTCAAGAAACACATAGTAATACAAGTAAATCACATAGAATGCTGTAACATACATACAATCAACACTAGCATGGTACTACCCTTGAAATAGTATCTCTAAATCCTTAAATAGGATTTCTAAGAAGAAAAGCAGGAATAACTAGGTACCTACCCCCAATTAACACTAATCATCATGAATACATACATTCATGCTAAGTGTAAAAGAAAGGAAGCCTTAGCCTACTTATAGGCTAATCGTGCATGTTCCAAATCACAAGGAAAAAACTTTTCATTTCTGAACAGCCTTCGAACACTGCAACACTATAAAAAATAGGATAACAGTGTCTGGAAACTCGTTTAGACACTTAAACATATAAAATGGAAACAGACTAATTTTAGAGTCAAATGGGAATTATGCGACCCACGCTGAAACTTTCATAATTGACTTTGTTAAGAGATCCTAAACTATGCCTCAAACTTGTGTTCCAACATTAAACAGAATCATAGGTTCAGAAGTAGCCACAAAAACAGCATTAAATTTTAACAATAAACTAAACCAAGGAAACTAAATAAATTGCTTTCTCATTTATTACGATCCCTCGTGCCGGCCTTCGGGACGACATGCCACTATCATCCAAGTTCGTTCTAGCCATTCCTGAAACCCACATAGAAAAATGTTAGAAGAAAATCCAAGAAGAGTGCAGAAATTCAGTTGTAGAAAGACTCGCCGAATCAGTCGGCGAGTCGGTGAGTCACTTAGGTGAGCCAGAGCGGGCTCACCAAAAGAACCAGCGTGAAAAATTTCAAGAATCAAGACAGGTTAGCAATGTTTAGGGCCATTCGGTGAATCACCGACACCAGTCAGTGAGCTAGGGATAGGTTGCTGAAAGGTACAATGATTTTAAGGGTTAGGGGTGTAGAAAGGGTGATCAAGAAGAACTTTTGACTAGTCATCGAGTGAACTCGATGAGCTCACACATCTCGCCAAAAGTTACAAAACAAACTGAACTACATTTTGAAATTAAGGGCGATCTAGGGGACTTCGGCGAACCGCCGAACCACTCGACGTACCTCGCTAAACGGCCCAATGTGATAATTTTCAACTCCAAGCTTCAAAATCAAGTCCGCAGCCCCCGAATTAAAATTCAAACACCAACACCATTCAATTAAAGGTATATCTATATGACCCATGCCATCGGGGTACTCAGACATCCCTCGATTTGGCCAAAATTTCCCATTTGATGACTTTTGCCCTTAAGAATGACGTCCAACGCTCCATCATTGGTCAAATTACACCATTTATCACAATTTGAGGTTACTTAGACTTTACCCCACTAGACCCAACAAATATAAACCACAACCCAAAAATTTAGATCCAATTTTAACTAACAAGACACAAGAATCGATCACTTTAAAGCATTTAGGCACACATTTAAACAAATTATGGGCAATCCAACACATTAAACGCAATTATACTAGTTACCCAACACAAAAAAACACCAAATCTACCTATTGCATTCCAGTTCAACCACAAAATTAAAGTACGGGGTTAAGAAAATAGACGTTAATGCTGAATTTTGAATTTGAAAAGCTAGGCGGCAAAGTTCCCCAATTCCAAGCATGATTTCACACAAAAATGTGAGTAAGAACAAAAAAGCTAAGGAAAATTAACAATTAGGTGAGAGGGTACGAGAGTTAAAAATGAGAGAAGATGAAGGACTTTCAAATTTTACACTATTTGGCCTTTAAAACCTTTCCGTTCGCAGCACCATCAATGGAGTAAGTTGTGCTCACCAACCCACTCAGCGATGCACGAGTGGTACTTTACCTCGCCGAGGTTTACAAGACTCCCAACAATTTGGGGGTTCAAATAGCGGACAAAATCAGGCTCGCTGACCTGTTCGATGAGTTGCTGATTAAGCCTTTAGCCCGTCGAGTTTTACAGAATTCCCCATCAAGCTTGGTGGTTCCAAGGTGGTCCAAATCGGGGCTGGCTGACTAGACTTTGGCTCACCAAACTACCTAATTTCCAACACTTTTCACTTTTTAGCCTGCACAATCAACACCCGTTATTCAAAATAAAAAACTAAAGCATAAAAAACATAGGTTGCCTCCCAAGAAGCGCCTTAGTTAACGTCATGGCATGACGAAAATACCTATTTACGGATCATTCTTCGGGTTGGCCAAGGTATCATTTGGTAGGGCCTCTTTTGGCATTGGATTCAAATGAGAAGAAATTTGAACCATTTGGGTATCCAACTGCTCGATTGACACGGAATGAGAGGTGACCGTCTGATTAAGTGTAGATACATACTCCTTTATCTCTTTCCATACCTTATCCGATCCTTCAACTTTGTTGAGAATGCGTGAGAGCATGTCTTCCGTACAGATATTTTCAGATTCCTTGGGTTTTTGACGCGAATGGGGTGGGATGTACCTGTCCTTATCACCCTCTCTTTCCTTCCAAGTGGAATTACGATCACACCATTCTCTGTTACGATCTCTGCATCCCTCATCTATATTCCAACTCGGGTTTCCCCCTGACCTTGGATAGTTTTGTCAATATACACCTCCTTGATTAGCTAGGAAGTTCACTTCCTCATTGTAAATCGCTTCAAAGTGAGCATCCTCGAGATTCACTCCACTACAACCAACAACATTAACACTTTTCATACCACTACCCATCACATTTTTCGCCAATAGATCCAGTTGGGTCATCATTTTGGCCATATTTTGGTATCTCTCTTGATCCTTTTCAATCTGCTCTTTTGTCATTCTAAAAGTGAGAGGAGAGACTTGGTCTTCACGAGTGTACCATGCCCTATTGATCTTGGTCATCCATCAAGAAGTTGAGACGCTACTTCATAGGGATGTTACATTATACCACCGGAAAAAAGTTGATCAGCAACTCCTTTGTTCACTGAGTCAAGGCTCCTATAGAAGTATTGCAATATATGATTCGGCATCCAGTGGGTTGGACATTGAAGTACAAATTTCTTAAACCTTAGCCACGTCTCATGGATAGGTTCACCTTCCAAGAGTTTGAAACTTTGGATACTATACCTAAGGGTCATCATCCTTGAGGGGGGAAAGAATCTCACATGGAATGCGGTAGTAAGCTCATCCCAAGAAATGATGGAATCCCTTGGCAACTCAGCCAACCATTTACTAGCCTCACCCATCAAAGAGAATGGGAACAACCTAAGACAAACTGATTATTGTGATACGTTCTTGAATGAGAACAACCCACAAACGTCCACGAAGTTCCAAATATGCTCATGTGGATCTTCGTGAGCCAATCCTCCATATAATCCTTTCATTTGGAGGAGCTGCAACATTGTGCTTGTGACATGGAAGACGACATTCCCATCAATTGGAGGAAGATGTATTGAACCCACACCACCCAATTGAATTGGGTCATTTACAACATTAAGGTTCCCATTATCATTTTGGTTGTCCACTTGGCTACCATTGTTCCTGTTTACACTTATTTTTTCCTCTGTTCAACACAAGCAACACAAAAACCAAAAATTAAAGTAAGTAGATTCAACTACAACCAAAAAGATCACAATTCAACTTCACTAAAAGATTTTTAAACAACACCACTCCCCGGCAGCGTTGCCATTTTTTATTAACGTGTCAAACACACCTCATCCAATTCTAGGTGCAAACGATCGTTAGCAGTGTAAAACCCAACAAATGAGTTGGGGTTAAACCCACAGGGAGCGGTATGTGTTCAAATTCAATTAAGAAGTACAAATGTGATCTAACTAGCTATAAGAATAGAAATTATTGAAAAAGTCATGAAGCAAATTGAAAGGGGTAACACGAATGTCAGATGGGGGGTTTTTGTTTGCAATTATACTCTGCAATGTAGTCACAGAAAACTGATATAACAATACAGAGAGGAATTCTTGAGATGTGATCGATTATAGGAAAATTTCACTATATGGGTAATTGTAACTACTAGTAAATAGCTAAATATAGTGGGTAGGCTAGACTATATGGGAGATAGCTTTCTCTTGAACAACTACCCCAAATTAGGTGATTTCTTTCGAACATTAACAAGCATAGCAATTGAGAACAACCCACATCTTAATTCATATACTCTCTCGAGCTAGATGGGTAGCATTGGGTTTAGGATTCACTCTCTTGAGCTGAACCCATATCAACCCAGTACATACAAACCATTAATGAAAAACCTTAGTTCCAAAACCTCTCTCTAGGGCAAGCTAAGAACACGAAATTAGAACTGCATTTGCAACTACAATTCATAAATTAAACCTCACCTAATGATTAAACTGAAACGACCCCAAAAATGCCCGAAAATGTACTTCAGAAACACCTAAAATTGTAATTTCCATATATCTCAAAATCCGTGCATCATTTCGGAAATTCGACTTCATATTCTTATTCAGGGGGTCAAATTGAGTGGGAAATAGGTCTAACCCGAATTTTAGAGCAACCGTATCAAAATTCGAAAATCGCAAAAATGCGATTTTGAGGGTCAACTTTAAAGGGGGATATCTCTTAGCACACAAGGAACTGGAAGGAGCTCAAACTATCAAAATTAAAGCTCTATGAGTTAGATTTCCAACGCAATTTGTTTCGCCTCATTCGGAGTTCGGACGAAGAAGTTATGCCCATTTTCGTAAAATCTGTCCGGCAGAAAATGCAATTTCCAGTAACCGAAAACACTGTTCACCCGCCTCATTTTTTTTCTAAGTGTTGGGACATTTTTTTATAAAAAGGGGACATATCCATACTTAGTCATTTAACTTCAAAACACTCAAAAGCACTCTCTAAACCCTCTTCAAAAATTCCACCAAGATCATCCACCAAATTCAAGAATCCCAAGCTTTAATTCCGGATTCAAGATTCAAGCTCAAGCAATTCTCCATTCCAATCTTCATCAAAAATTCTCCAAAGTTGAGGTATGTGGGTTTGATTGTGGAAACCTTCCTTTTCACAAGTCCAACCATTTATCCTCTATTACTACTTCAAGTTATGGGTCCTTATGTTTATTTATGAACTCTTGAGTATGGAATCACTATTACACACCCTATTAAGGTTTATCTTGCATATTTTCATGAAATGGTATTATTATGTGATGTTTATAGTTTTCATGCCTCCATGAACAAATTATGAAGGTTGTTATATATGTATATATAGATGTATGTTGTTGGTGGGCTGTTTTATATGGATTTTGAAATTGGTTGGACTTAGCACTCTTGAAACACATGATTTTATTTACATGAACAATAGCCCACCATGTGTTTGATAAAATGCCATTTATAGAATTCTTATGAAATGGAAGGTCCAATGTACGTCCTATGAGTTGGATGGTTATATAATTATTGAAATGAGAATGAAATGGATAAATGTATATGGTTTTCTATATATAGTGTTGTGAGTCGACCAAGCCTAGCTCGGGGGGGTTGTAGGCTCGGGTAACTGTATCGAGGGGTTGGTACCTTGGTTGCCTAGTACGGGGGGTAGTAGGCCCGTATAACCGTATCGAGGGGTTTGTATCTTGGTTGCCTAGTACGGGGGGTAGTAGGCCCGTATAACCATATCGAGGGGTTTGTACCTTGGTCCCTAGCTCGGAGGGTGGTAGGCCCGGGTAACCACATTGAGGGGTTTGTACCTCTTTCGCCTCTCCAAGGGGGTGGTAGGCCTTGGAAATACTATATTGATGGTCACTCACTATACATATACTACGCCCTACTAAATATGAATTTTATATAAGCATCATTATACATATCATCTCATTAATATGCTATCTATCGGGTACGATTATGCATTTTGTCTATGATGTCCATCTATTGTTGCATTGCATTGCATCCCATATACTTAGTACATTCAAATGTACTAATGCATACTCTATGCCTACATGATGTCACCATGTAGGGACCGGAGCACCGCTTGACCATCCTCCTCCATGTGGCTAATTCGATTTCCTATCGAGCTTATTGGTGAGTCCTCCATTTCGGGGACGTTGCTTATGATCTCTTGCTATGTATAAGACTTTTCCTTTTAATTATGTATTGACTATGAGGGTGAGCCCGGTAGTTTGTCTCGGCCCCCGCTAAGTATCCATGTTTAGAGGTGGTGTTGGACAAGTTGTGTATTTTACTTGAGCTTGACTCATCTATGGTATTTATGTATTATTCTCTTTTTTTTTTCTCGTTCCCTTAGTCCCGATTTTCCCTTGATTATGCTTATTGCTTATGGTCATTTTAATTGCTTCCGCGACCAAGGATGTGTAATGATATGCTATGAGGCTTGTTTGGGGTTCCCTCGGGTTCCCCATTCGCCGGTCACGTCTAAGCCCTAGGCTTGGGTCGTGACATAAACCCACTTCAATATAGCATTTAAACTATTATTTAACAATGCCCATAAACTAATTCAACCCATAATCACATGATCACACCCCAAGAATTGGGGTTTTATCCAAACATCATAAAAAGATAAAAATAGTTACCAAAACGATTAGCCATCAACTGGGTAAGAGTATTCAAGCCTTTACAATGATCCGAATTGTAGAAAATAAGTAACCCACTTGCAAAAACTTGGAATTGAGTCTAAAAAAACCATCAAGTCTACAAGGAAACTTTCAATTCAAAAGAAAACTATTCTGAATGGTAGCTAGCTTCTCAACTAAATTTTCAAAATCTAATTTATTGCTGCAAAAAATTAGCCACGATAGGCCATCAGGCGAGGTAAGTCGGGTTCGCTGAGTGGTTCGACGAACCATTTGCAACTACAATTCATAAATTAAACCTCACCTAATGATTAAACCCACTTCAATATAGCATGTTAAACTAGTAATTAACAATGCCCATAAACTAATTCAACCCATAATCACATGATCACACCCCAAGAATTGGGATTTTATCCAATCATAAAAAGGTAAAAATAGTTACCAAATCGATTAGCTATCAACCTGGGTAAGAGTATTCAAGTCTTTACAATGTTCCGAATTGAAGAAAATAAGTAACCCACTTGCAAAAACTCATAATTGACTCTCAAAAATCCTTCAAGTCTACAAGGAAACTTTCAACTCAAAAGAAAACTATTCTAAATGGTAGCTAGCTTCTCAAATAACTTTTCAAAATCTAATTTATTGCTACAAAAAATTAGCCACGATAGGCCATCAAGCGAGGTAAGTTGGGTTCGTTGAGTGGTTCGGCGAACCATTTGCAACTACAGTTCATAAATGAAACCTCACCTAATGATTAAACCCACTTCAATATAGCATTTATACTAGTAATTAACAATGCCCATAAACTAATTCAACCCATAATCACATGATCACACCCCAAGAATTGGGGTTTTATCCAAACATCATAAAAAGGTAAAAATAGTTACCAAATCGATTAGCCATCAACTAAGTAAGAGTATTCAAGCCTTTACAATGTTCCGAATTGAAGAAAGTAAGTAACCCACTGGCAAAAACTCTGAATTGAGTCTAAAAAAACCTTCAAGTCTACAAGGAAACTTTCAACTCAAAAGTAAACTATTCTAAATGGTAGCTAGCTTCTCAACTAATTTTTCAAAATCTAATTTATTGTTGTAAAAAATTAGCCACGATAGGCCATCAGGTGAGGTAAGTCGGGTTTGCCAAGTGGTTCGGCAAACTGCCATTTTCTCTCTTCTATCACTGTTATGCATTGGTTTTCAACATCATCAAGTCCTGTAACTTTGGGCGATCCATCTTGTCATCGCGAAACTGATTGGTGATTTGCCGACTGCCCCTTGCCTATCGCGGACTTGGTTTCTTCCCTTAAGGTTGGCACATTGGAACTTTAGGCGAAATTAAGAGCCACCTGGTGAGTTGTCGAGTGGATTTGGCGATCACCAGAATTGCCTTTCTCCACTTCTTCAGGTTGTTTTGTTCCTCTCTGCTTATTGCCTGTTAGTGTTCTTGCTTTTCTTCTTAATCACTTACCTAAAAATCAAGGCTTTAACATCAATTTGTAGCATAAATTAAGCATTTGAGGACACTAAAACTATCAAAACAAATATCCAAATGAGTCCAAATCTTGGACTCATCACTTGAGAAGACATGGAGGACCTCGTACTTATTAGGTACACAATGGTTTTGGTAAAAACATCATGAGATATATCTCTTTCTTCTGTCAATATCAAACACAGTCCAACTCTCAAACTCCAAAACCCTCTCTCTTTTGGTTATGGAGGGGCACATATCTAAGAAAGTTCTTTATTTTACTGTTTCAAGAATACACACTTGGAAAAGGAAAAGAACCATCAGGAAAATCTTGCAAGTATACAAAGATCATAGTATTTGGTCCAAAAGAGTGGAAGAACCTTTGAGTCCATGATCCGGCCATTAAAAATAATGTTGAAACAAGAATGTTCCTTGAACATGTCCTTTAAGTACACTCTATATCCTTAAATATATGATCTCATAAAATTTAGAGAATATATCTATCGTTTCCACATTGATCTGTTACTGGACCGCGATCCTAGTTTGAATTTAACATGGCTTCTTCTTGTTTTTCATCTAGATGTATGTCACGTTAATTTGGCTCCAAGTATTTCTCCTCTTTTTTCATCTTGATGAATATATATTATAGGAGGCTCCAAGCCTTGACCTAGTTATTACATATGAAAAAAGCCTTTTGAAAGATACGCCACCTGCTTTACTATTGATGTAACATAACGATGTTGGATAAGCAGATAAACATAATACTCACTATTCTTACTGTCCACAATAATATCTTTCCCAATGGTACAAAGCTCTATTTCTCTCCCCGAACCCAAAGACTCAACTTCAAAAACAAATGCCAAGCCTAACACATCTTGATCCACTATCTCTGCATCTATATTTAGTATCTCATGGAATCTACATTTACAGGAATAGATCCACATCCCTAATGCATTCCAATAATACACCTTTTCACGCCAATTTTAAGAAAAATACACGACAAAAAACAACTCCGATTTGTACATCATATGCTACGGCCAACTTAGTCATCCTACCAGAGAACTGGAAATACTCAAGGTGTAAAAGATTCACTTCAGAAGGTGCAACAAGCAGAAATAGTAGTAGATATTGAATATGGAAAAATGTTTGGTATGAAAAAAATATTTTCCAAGTAAAATGGTTTTCCATATTCAGTATCTCCTACCATTTGTTTTTGCTGCAGCATCTGAAGTGAATTTGTTACACCTTCAGTATTTTTAGTTCTCTAGTAGGATCTATGCATTGGCCTTAGCATATGATGTACAGATCGAAGTTTTTTTTATCGTGGATTTTTCTTGCAATTGTTGAAAAAGTTTTATTATTGGATTGCATTTGGGACGCAGATCCATTCTTGTAACATAGCTTCAAGGAGATACTGAATATGGACAGAGAGATAGTGGGTCAAGATGTGTTAGGCTTGACAATTGTTTTTGAAGTTGAGTTGTTGGGTTTGAGGAGAGAAATAGAGCTCTGTCCTAAGGGAAAAGATATCATTATGGAGAGTAAGAACAAGAAGTATTATGTTATTCTACATATCCAATATTGTTAAGTTACATCAATAACATAGTAGATGGCGTATTTTTCAAAAGGCTTTTAGATGTAATGACTAGGTCAAGCCTTGGATTGTCCTATTATATATATTGATCAAGATGACAAAAGAGGATAAATACTTGGAGCCTAATTTACTAGATATTCATCTAGATGACAAACAAGAAGAAGCCATGTTAATGTCAAACTTGGATCGCGGTCCAGTGACAGATCAATGTGGCAGCGAAAGAGATAATGACCCTAATGTTTATGAAAACATTAGATTTTCAGGATAGAGAGTGGAGATAAAGGATGTGATTAAGGAATATTCTAGTTTCAACATTATTTTCAATGGACTAATCATGGACTCAAAGGTTCTTCCCCTCTTTTGGACCAAATACTATGATCTTTATCGCACCCCGAATTAATTTATGCATGGCCATTTGCTAGGTGGCTTTAGTGTTAACTTAGATGTTGGAACTATTATTGAAATTGTGGATGCCATTGAGGCTTTGAGCATTTCGTCCCCTAGCGATCATCTTGAAATTTGGGACTATTCATTGACAGCGATAGAGTATTTTTGCATGAGAGTTAGATTTGAACGTGAAAGGCTTAGTAAGCTCATTTATTTTTTTTGTGAATAGATGAACATTATTGAATCAAAGAAAGTTGAGCTAGGTGAAGCAAAAGAGGACATTATAATTTTAATGAAATGCTTTTGAAAGCAAAGCATGTCGGAACTCTAAAACTAAGGGTTTAACAAAGGAAGATGAATTAATTAACTCTATATCAAGGCCCTAGCAACTTCACCATGGTAAAAAATTTGTTTATCAAAAACTTGTCCTCATTGGTAGTATAATAAACTCTTAGTTGCAGGCTTCATTAAAATGGTATCTGCTATTATTTTTGACATTGCAAGTTTCATCTTCTTATATCTTATATGAAGTTAAATATTTATTAGTATCAGATGTTCATTAGTTTGGAATGATGCCTACAAGTGCATAGAATTTCAAATTTATCACATGTCACATGTGTTTTGACTTTTATTTTTTTCTCTAGGTCAAGAAAAATTATTCTCCAAATTTTTTGTTTGCAAACTTCCAAAAAATGGGTTTTCTATTTATGTCCAATGTACAAAAAAGCGGACTTTTTTTTACGTATACCTCATAGCAAAATGCAAGTGAAAGAAAAAAGAATTTAGTTAGTTTTGCAATAAAATATTTAAAAATTATAGTGGAATTACTTATAACATATATTCATTTTTCTCCTAGAATATACTAGTCTTACAAAGATGATATAACGAAGACATATAGAGAAATAAATGTGTTCTTTTAACAATATGAGCAAGAAATTAAATTAGACCAATTGAAATAATAAATGACTGTTCTTAATAATATGGACAAAAAATTAAATTAAACAAAAATGAAATAAAAATGAATGTTGTTAATAATATGACTAAGAAATGAAGAAGGATAAAATATGAAAGGAAAGCATAGTTAAATCCATAATTGTCCAAATGAAGAAGAAAAACATAGAACATGAAGAACAAGCCAAAAATATAAAAGAAGTGAAAAAGAAAAGTACAAATTATTTTTTGTTACAAGTTTGTGAGCTTAATTAGTTAGAGTGATTTCTCCTCATGCTTTTCATCCTTCACATTTCTTTCATTAAATTATATTTCAAACTAAAATTTTCATATTCAATTAGGATATTTTATCTAAAATAAATGATATTCATATGAAATGTGGTTTTGTTGTCTGACTAGTTTTATTCTCTCTCTAAAAATGATTTTCATTCTTCATTTAAACTTAGCTTAAACATAAGGCATAGAAACAAATCTTTTCTGAAGCAAACTGACCAGCCCAACTTCAAGACAAAAAATTTCAAGCCTTATTGGTTCCTCAGTTTTGTCAAATATATGCTCCCTTCGCATATCATGAGGGGGGGGGGGGTTGGTTGGTAAGTTTAATTTATTCTCGATAAAACTAGAGTTATTTTGGTACTATATAGTTTATATTTTCTTAGAAATATTTTTGATACAACGGAGTTTGCTAAGAAAGTTTTTCGATTTTCATTTGTCAAAATGTGATGACAATGTTATTTTGGTGGATCAAAATGAAAAAAAGATTTTCCATCAGATACCAAATTGATAAAAATGGATTTATGGTGGTTGAAAAGGTTTCAACATTGCTCATAATGTTCTTGAAAGAGTTGTCTTGGGCTTCAATTGATTCAGCCCTGGGAATTTAAGGTAAAATCTTGTAAGTGTTAAAATCCAAGTCATTTTGTTAATGAAAGAGTTGTTTTTTTATTTGATTGATCTTATATGCACTAGTAGTGTGATGATCAATTTTTGCAAGACCTAGAGAGGTAGTATTAGGAACGAAGATATATTCAATTAAGTGAGAGTGTTCCCTGTGTGGAAAGGGTGAGAAAAGTGGGATATAGATTGTTCTAGTATGTGAAGAGGAGAAGTGTAGATTCCTTTGTTATTGTATTATTGGTATTGCTTCTCCTCTTAAGAAATAGGAACCATCCCATTCTCAATTTCCTCATCTTGTCCACCATGAGGAAAACTCCAACCTTGTTTAATATATATTCGTTCCTAATACTACATTTCAATGATAATTAAGAAATTCATTTACACATAACTCTTTCTTGAACAAAATTACTTGGATGTAAGCACATACATGGTGTTACCTAAAATTCGCAAGTCTAAATCAATTGGAAGTCCAATGCATCTCTTTCAAGAAGGCTGTGAGAATTGGAAAACCCTTTCCAACCCCCTCCCCCCCCCCCCCGGCCAATAAATTCTTACCTGTAAGGTACTTGGTAGGAAATCTTTCTTCATTTTCATCCACAAAAACAACAACCTCATCATATTTTGACAAATTGAAATCATAACAATTTCTAAAAAAACTCTACTATATCATAATATTTATTAGAAAATCTAGAATTTAAGGGACCAAAAACAACTCTAATTGAAACAATAATAAATTTCACTTACCAATAAAAATTTCCCCGAGTGTAACACCTCGGAATTTTAGTAAATTGAACTAGTGAGTCCTAGAGTCTTTGGCATGAGTTTTGGAGTTTGTATGAGGGTTAGAACTCATATAAATGACTCCCGTACTTAGAATGACATAATTAGGGTTCGAAAGTCTGGGTACGACTCCCCAAGAGGGGTCCTTGAGGAGGACCCCAACACTACCCAAAAGCTGCAAAAAATAGTTTGGTTCACGGAGGCAGATCACGCCCAGTAGACTAGTCCACACCCCGTAGGTCATGGGTGTGAGTTAGAACTTAGTCTAGGAAAGCTTGGTCTTCATTTTTTTTCCCCATCCCCAAGCCACAGAACCACAGGACGGCCAGTAGACCCATCCACTGTCCGTGGATGGGTGGGCGTGGATGAGAGTAGTTTTCCAGATTTTTATTTTAATTTAGGGGTCTTAGTTTTAGTTAGTTATTTAATTAGGGGTTAGGAAGGATGATTAGATAACTAATTAGCTTCCAATATATAGTATTTTAAGTACATAAACACCCAAATTAACTCATTATAACCCAAGACCTCAAATAAAAACCCAACTACTCTTCCTTCCCAAAATCATCTCTCTAGAACCCCCATTGAAGAACCAAGAAGGAAACCAAGTTAGAGATTGAAGAAGGAGATTTTCACTACTACTTTGGAAGGATTATACACCTAAGGTATGGGAGTTCTTCATTCTTGGTTAGCTATCACCAAGAGGTCCCTTCAACTATGTTTTCAAATCCCCCAATTCTAGGGTTTTTCAATCTTGTCATGGGTCTTCTTCCAAAACGAATTAAATTGTTTAATTAAGGTTTATTTTTATTGATTATGATGATTTATGATTGGATTAACGGAATAATGATGGATTTTGATAAAAATCTCCCTTGGACGTATGATTTCTCCTTCTTCCTAAATTGTGAACTAAGGTGTGCCTTGATTGATCATAGAAGTTTAACAATTGATTATGTTTATCCTTATTATGTTGTTGAATCATGATATCTCTCAATCTAGTATGGTAATTCTAGAAGTTAGGGTTGATCTTGATTCTTGGCCATGGAAGGCAATTTGCTAGGGTTGTATGTGTTGATGAATATTGTATATGAACTTGTTGATCCACTTGAAAGATGGACGTGTTTAATTATGATGTAGTTACTTGATGTTACTGTAATTCTACATGTATTCTTGATCAACCTAAGATTCTAGGGTTATGTCATGAAAGAGGCAAATTGAGGGTTTAAATGTGATCCTGCTAGAATGATGAATTCTCAATGTAATGCCTTAGATTAGATCACCTAGACTTGAATTGATTTAGGGTAATGATTCTAAACATGAATTGACTTGATCATGATATTATGTGCATGCTGATGAATAGTTGAAGTATAAAGTGCCAATCATGATGTGATTAATGTATTGATGAGTTGTTGAATCGTGGTATTCCCTTATCTATTGTGCCATTGCAATATGCTGGAATGAGTTGGCCAATAACCCTTGAAGGGCATATTGTGAAGGCTTGTGCATGTTGACAAGATTGTGTGTGAACTCATGATTTACTTAGAAGTTGAAAGTCCTATGACTATTGAGTATATTGTGGTATTGTTTAAAGGTCGTTCTTCCTTTACCCTACACTTGATATTGTTTGAATGGTCTAGGATGAATATAATGTTTTTGCTGTGTCATTGCAAGGACAATTACACACACACACACTCCATGCATACACATGATTATGATTTATTAATCGTGTTCATTGAAAGTATAATTCTCATATGCACCTTTACACACTATTATGCATGAAATGTACCTGACCATGTTGATCCTAATGTGTTTATTGAAAGTCCATTCTCATGAGAACACATGAGATTGGTGTGATAGTTATTCTCACATAATAATTATGATTCAAAAGTTGAAAGTACATTCTCACCTTTAATGAATCTATGAGCTTTTTCGTAAATTGTATTGAACGAAGGGTAGAGCAATCCTTCACACATGTAAATACAATTCAAGGACTAATATTGTATAATTTGGGAAATAATGCTTAGCGCTGAGTGGATATGGACAATGAGGTAAAGGCCATCCCGCCAATGCAATAGTGAGGGTCATCCAAAGTGAACTCATGAGATGGAACCCCTCCGTCAATGCAACAAGACGGGTTTCTAGAAGTAATCTCCCTATCCCATAACTATGTGCCCACATAGGTACCTTTAGGTAGTGGATCCACCTTATAGCTATACATTTTAGTTCTACCTGAAGTAAGTAGGACACCTTTCTCGGTGTAGGGTTACAGCCACCGGATTCTTTGTAGCTCACATGGTCTATGTTGGTTATGGCTACTTTTCCCTATATACTAAAGATAATGAATGAGACACAAACTATACTATGACTTCTTGGTGAGTTTTACTTAGTAGGAGTGAGGGTATGGGACTTCACTTCCATATTGCACAAGTAGACTTAGTAGGATGTCATGTGATGGTTCCTTTGCATTATAATGAGATTTGAGTGCATGCATGTGTATTGAATAGATGGTTGTTATGCACGGCTTTCCCTATAAATTCAAGTAATACACATGACTATTTCCTGATTTGTGACTATTACTTATAATGAGGTCTAATGATGAAATGCATGACTAAAGTAGTTTCAAAGGAGTACTTAGTAGGGTTGGTATTATGGGATGCCAACCATAAATTTCACAAGTGTTTCTTAGGGGTTGCTTAGGTGATGTTTACTAATGATGAGATGATCTTGTAATTTGACTTTGCATTACTCTACGATTGGTGGCTATGTATTGTGAAGTTTGGGATGTGTATTATATTGATGTTGGAGACTATGCTTGTTATTATAATGATATCTCTCATGTTATAATGAAATGTATGTGAGTTGCCTTATTGGTTGTATTCTCCAACTATTTCAAAGTTGATGTTAAAAAATGGCATATAGCATGATTTCAAATGAAATGTCCCTTTACATTCATGTTTTTAATGGTTTTGTGCATGGCTTACATACTTAGTACTTCTTGTACTAACCCCATCTTTCTACATTTTCTATAAGTGTAGGCTTTGGTGATATTGGATTTCATCTTCGTGGCTAGGTTCATAGGAGATCAAGAAGTAGAAGATTGGTGAGGCCTGATTGTATTCGAGGGCTCAACCATATGTTCTTAATTGTGTTTACTTTTATGTTTTAGACTTTTTGTAAGGGCCGTGTCCCTAAAGTTGTATTCAAGAGCTTTAATTCAATGTTATAGATGGTTTGAGACATATTGTCATAGATTCTGTATCATTTATAAGAGACTTCGATTGTAAAGAAAAGTTTTAATTTCGCTCTATTTTCCTCTACCTTTATGTTCATGAATGCTATGAGGTTTGTTGCAACCCCTTCGGGGTCAATTACACCATGTTACTTCTAGGGTGTAACCCTGCGTCGTGACAAATATGGTATCTGATCAAAAGGTTTTTGGAATGTTATTTTTTAGGATTTCTCAAACCACATCTAGTAGAGTCTTGTTCATAAGTGTGAAGCACGCCACATTTTATGAATAGGAGTCTATCGGATGTTAGAAAAATCATTATTTCTTCATTCTCTGAAGTCGTGCCTTAAAGTTTAGCTTTATAAAACCTTACTCCTAATGTGTGCCCTATGGTTTTCAGGATATGACTACTTCAAGGGCCTACATTGAAGGGGTTGAGGAAGGACAATGTGGAGCAAGAAGTTTCACTCCAAGCTCCAATGGAACCTATGGGGGAAAGTGTGACTCATGCGTACTTTAGGTCCGCTATCCAATTGTTGGATCAAGCCTTGAAGTTGCAAATCAACAATCGGTTGTAACTCTGGCAAATCCCATAAGGGGGATAGGTACTTCTAGATTGAGAGAGTTTTTAGGGTGGTATTCCCCTATGTTTTATGGCTCCATGGTGGGTGAAGATCGTAAAGGGTTTGTGGAGGAGGGTTTCTAAGGTGTTAGACCATATGGGGTAACTTCGATAGAGAAAGTGGAGTTAGGCTCTTGTCAAGTCAAAGGGGTTGCACAAATATGGCATGATCAAATGAGAGAGACTAAATCGGTAGAATTGGTCCCTATAGAGTGGGAAGGGATCAAGAGTGCCTTTTTAGATAGGTTTTTCCCTTTAGAAATGAAAGAAGTTGTGATGCTTGAGTTCATAAACCTCGAACCAGGTGATATGTGTTATAAGGAATATGCATGGAGGTTCACCCAATTGTCTAAGTATGTTCCAATCCTAGTATCCGATCCCAAATTGGGGATGAGTAAGTGTGGGTTGGGATTGCCCGATTTAGTGGCAAATGAATATCATATGGCCATGTTTAAGCATAACATGAATGTCCCTCGTCTTATGGAGTATGCCTTTGAATTTGAGCAAAATAATCTTAAAGAAAGGTTGAAGGAGAAAAAGAGGGTTAGGATGGATGATGGAAATACTTCACTTGAGAGGTACTTTGAACAAGATCCTTCTAAGATTCTCCCACAAGTTAAGGGAAATAAGGTGTCTAACCCTAAGCCTAAAAGAGGAAGCAATAGTGAATCGGTGTTACTTAGGCCTACTTGCAAAAATTGTGGAAAGAAACATGGTGGTAATTGTCTAGCCGACACGAAGGATTGTTATGGATGTGGTAGGAGTGACCACAAAATAAAAGATTTCCCGGTATTTGTCACTAGGGGAAAGGAAAGGATGAAAGTTAGGTCCGATGCTCTTCAAGCTAGAGGTGAACAGGAGTATCCTCCTAATGTTGCTCCCAGTATTTGTTTCATGCTTAATTCAATTCTGGTAATACTTGTCTTTTGTGACTTGGTAAATTGGATATGATGAACTTTTGTTTTATCCTTAGTATTCATGGGCTTAATCATGAACATATGTGGTTGTTGGTATAACCCAACTTAGCCATAATGAGTTTTATGATGTGTTGGATTTGGATAAATGGTGGTGTTTAAGTGATGCCTAGAGTGGTTGGGTGAGTAAACTCATTTAAAGAGGATAAAAGTGTAATCCTCCATGGTTTAGAATCATATTGTGTGATGAGTGTGAAGATTTAGTTATGACTTGCTCCGACCTTAGAATTGAAGGAAGTGATGTTGTATAGAGTTTATACAGGCATACCCTAAGTGAGGGATAATGTGCTTAGATGGTAAGGTCACTGAGAGTCCTTGATGTTCATGAGTTAGGCTTGCTTGATAATCTCACCTTAAAAGGTGTGGTGAGTTGAGAAGTTTAGTCTCGGTTTGGTAGGCTCATATGAGACTTTGAGTAGTGTTAGTAAGGTTGCTTGCGAGCAAGAGTGCTTGGATGAGAACATCTCTAATTTAGAAGTACCAATTGGGATCTTAGAGCGGAAAGTTAAGAAATTACTTCCACGAAAATGTTGAGGAGTGGTATTTTAGTAAGGGTGTTAGTTGAAGGTGCTTAATTGGGAGGCCAAGGGCCAATGAGATGTCCCAATATCCATATGTTCCCTTCTATTACTCCTGTAGCCTATGATGATAAGTTCTCCTTGTCTCATTTCTTCATTTTGGAGTCTTGGATGCTCTATGTGTCCTATAATTTCCTTGTTCCATAGAGTTACTTTTGTTATCCTTGGTAGGATTTGGATATATGATTATTAGATCTCTAATAGTTTTAGAGCCCAGTAAGGTTATAATGAGTCTTGATAATGCCTTGAGTTTGTTGAAAGGAGTAGTATTTGAGGTTTTTGTAAAAAGGGGCTTACTCCCATGAGGGAGATCATGTGCTTGAGTAGAAAAAATTATTAAGAGTCCTGATATCCTCATCTTTTCTTCTATTCCTATTCTAGATTGAGACCAAGAGTTCCTTTTTGGGCTTATTTTTATGTGTGGGAGTCATGAGTATTTTACAAATTTCCATGATCTCCTTATGTTTTCATGCCTTTTTTTAGGATTCTTACTTTGTATAAAATGAATTTTTCATGATTTACATGTTCCTGATGTTATTATGCATTCTAATATGGAGATGACATATTTGACATCATGTAATGGTGTGATAAGCATGCTTTGTTGTGTTTTGGAAGTAATGGTATAGGCTCACTCCTAAGGGGGAGATGGTATGCCTAGCTAATATTGTTGTTATGTGCTTATATGTTACCATGACTTCTTTGTATAATGCATGTTCATGAAAACGTGTGGTTTGAAAGATCGAAAATGAGTTCATGTGAATTGTTTCTCTCATGTTGTGGTGCTTTGAGCAAGAGTTGCTTATGGTACTTCATGAGGAGAATAAATGGACATGTTTTAGTTAGGAGAGAGTAGTTCCTCCTCAAACATGACAAGTGATGAGAATCTCATGCTTGAATAGGTTGTTTTGATATAATTCATACTTCCCTGTATTGCATTGATCAAGTTGAATTGGAGTTGATATTCCCTCCTTGAATAAGTGCACATTGTGAATATTGTATCTTGAGTTGTGCATTATTGATGTTGCTTGCATGATTGGGTTGCTAGTCTTGAGTCTTTAATTCCAAAAAGTGTTTCTAATGTCATTCGAGGACAAATGTTCCTAAGAGGGAAATAATGTAACACCCCAGAATTTTAGTAAGTTGAACTACTGAGTTCTAGAGTCTTTGGCATGAGTTTTGGAGTGTTGTATTAGGGTTAGAACTCATAGAAATGACTCCCGTACTTAGAATGACATAATTAGGTTTCAAACATCCAGGTACAACTCCCTAAGGACCACCCAAGTGGTCTTTTTAGGATTCTTACTTTGTATAAAATGGGTTTTTCATGATTTACATATTCCTCATGTTATTGTGCATTCTAATATGGAGATGACATAATTGATATCATGTAATGGTGTGTTAAACATGCTTTGTTGTGTTTTGGAAGTAATGGTATAGGCTCACTCCTAAGGGGGCGATGGTATGCCTAGCTAATATTGTTGTTATGTGCTTATATGTTGCCATGACTTCTTTGTATAATGCATGTTCATTAAAACTTGTGTTTTGAAAGATCGAAAATGAGTTCATATGAATTGTTTCTCTCATGTTGTGGTTCTTTGAGTAAGAGTTGCCTATGGTACTTCATGAGGAGAATAAATGGACATGTTTTAGTTAGGAGAGAGTAGTTCCTCCTCGAACATGACAAGTGATGAGAATCTCATGATTGAATAGGTTGTTTTGATATAATTCATACTTCGCTGTATTGCATTGATCAAGTTGAATTGGAGTTGATGTTCCCTCCTTGAATAAGTGCACATTGTGAATATTGTATCTTGAGTTGTGTATTATTGATGTTGCTTGCATGATTGGGTTGCTAGTCTTGAGTTTTTAATTCCAAAAAGTGTTTCTAATGTCATTCAAGGACGAATGTTCCTAAAGGGGAGATAATGTAACACCCCAGAATTTTAGTAAGTTTAACTAGTGAGTTCTAGAGTCTTTGGCATGAGTTTTGGAGTGTTATATGAGGGTTAGAACTCATAGAAATGACTCCCGTACTTAGAATGACATAATTAGGTTTCAACCGTCCGGGTACAACTCCCTAAGGACCACCCAAGGGGTCCTTGAGGAGGACCCCAACATTGCCCAAAAGCTGTCAAAAACAGCTTAGTTAACGAAGGCAGATCACGCCCAGTAGACCAGTCCATGTCACGTAGGTCATGGGCATGGGTTAGGAATTAGTCTAGGAAGGCTTGGCCTTCATTTTTGCGCCCCAGCCCCAAACCACGGAACATCAGGACAACCAGTAGACCCATCCACGGTCTGTGGATGGGTGGGCGTGGATGAGAGCAGTTTTTCAGATTTTTATTTTAAGTTAGGGGTATAAGTTTTAGTTAGTTATTTAATTAGGGGTTAGGAGGGACGATTACATAACTAATTAACTTCCTATATATAGTATTTGAAGTCCACAAACACCCAATTATCTCATTATAACCCAAGACCTCAAAATCAAAAATCCAACTACTCTTCCCTCCCAAATCTTCTCTCTAGAACCCCCATTGAAGAACCAAGAAGGAAACCAACTTAGAGCTTGAAGAAGGAGCTTTTTACTACTAATTTGGAAGAATTCTATGTAACACCCCAAAAATGCTAACAAGAGTCGCATGTCGATAAACCACTGCTTAATTATTACAATATGTTTAATTCTCATTTTGGGAACTTGAAATAATGTTATATTTGCAACCTTGCTTAAAATAATTGTATTGTAATTTAATGTATTATATGGGGGTATTTGCGTAATGTTTTAATTAGAAATATGTATAACCTTGAAAGGTGGTGAAGGATATATATATATAGGTGTATATGTATGCTTTTGGGCAACACACAAGTATTTGGGCATCCAACTTTTATGGACAACTATGTATATGATAAGCACCTCTTGTGTTACTATATTTTGACACCTCCTCTTAGAAATTTCGTCTCACCTGAAGTATAAGTTCCTTAGAACATTATCTAACCTGTTGTTCTTCAAGATCACAACATAAAATCTTGGTCCTTTTGGTTGGAAATCGAGTTACACTCTTCTCTTTGGTAAGTGGTAAAACCTGTTTTTGAGCTGGGTAGCGTTTAGTAGATATCTCGTTCTATAGAACTTTGTTTACTGTGAATAAATATGATTTGGAAAGATAATTTGTATATGTACAACTCTTATGTTTATGTTAAACTTTAATTTAGTTGCTATGGATTCGAAATATGGGACGCATCGTAGGACAAGTTCTGTCCAAATTCTAAAGTTTGAAATCCTGTATGGACAACTATTAGTGTTTTGAATATATCCTTTTATCCAAAATATATTTTGCGGTGATTCTTGGTTGTTTGCAACCTTAAGAGAGGTACCTACATCTTTCATGAAGAGTATACAATTCAGTTTTGCCGTTTGCGATTTCAAATCTTAGTTGCGACATGATGCACTGGGATGGACATAATTTACTGTTAGGGAGCATAGTCGTATTTGTACAGGCTAGGCTTACTTGTGATGATAACCCTATTTTACATCATCATTATTGAGCTGCTAGAAAGTAAACAAGTTATTGAATTCTTTTTTTAAGGTTGTATATCCTCGTGTACAAGTTGAATACATTGATCTACTGCTAGGTCTACGGTTTCACTCGTGGGGTTTTGTTGGACTGTTTTTGTGCTAAAGAACTAAGGTTTGTGTATAAACTTATACTTGTACTCTTTTTACTTACTGGTATATCTGAAAGTTAGCTTGGTACCTTGGTTACCTCTTGTCACTTTGCATTGTCGTATTGGTATTCTTTAATACATTAAAGACGCTTATGTAACTCGCTCACTTGTACGGATTGTTTGATCACTTAGCACTCTTGTTGGGACCTTGTCCTTCTTGTGGCTGTGACTTTGTCACTCTTGGCATGCCTTTTGGTTCGGATCATTTGCCATCTTGACTCTGGATTTTTAGTTCGTCTTAAGAATGGAAGTTGTCCATTTTAAGTACGAACTAGGAAGACATTTTTTTAATATGATTCTTGGTTCTCTTGATTATTGGGTTTTGACCCTTCTTGATACCTGCTCGTGCTTGGTGTGATGACATGATGTATATATTGGGTGAGCCTTGTTATTGAATCTCTTGAAAAGTTGTGCTATGTGCATTCTTGACATTTAGGCCTTTATATATTGAACTTGATACTCCTTGTATATTGTTTAGTTGATTTACTGATTTTGTTTCGATCGTGCTGCCCTTGACTTGAGAATGATAACTTCGTGAATTTAAGGGCTCCAAACCTATAGTTTGTACACCACTATTCTATATGCTTAGCGATAGTTGTTTCTATCGTAAGGGCTGTTCGCGATGATGCTTGAAGCTGGCCATTGATGATGGAGATTTTGAAAGCCTTAAGGAAGATCACATTTGCATATAGACATATATAATTTGTATAACCTTGGGACTTGTACATGATCTTTGTGCTGTATATTTACAGGAGATTTTGAGGGCTAATTTGGTCATGTCACCATGGGTTGTAATATAAGTATGGTTATACATTTTTATCTTTTTGGGGATGTGTAAACCCAAGTCTTGTAATATACTAATTTGCTGTATGTCTTGAAAGTTGTGTGAAGCATGAGTCGACTCATTTTGGTACTCGAAAGCTTGTAATATTCTTGTTATTCACCCTCGAGTGTGCGGTTAACATATGCATGAAGATCGGGTTGGTTAATTGCTTAAATGTTATATATATATTTTTTGGAGTTTGCTATGAATCTAATCCCTCTACTAGATTAAAATAAGTATGCCCTCATTAATTGGTTTTAAATGTCACAAGTATTTAATTAGATTTCTTGTTTAAGTAGTGATATCGTTTTGAAAGGATCGCTACATTCTACACCTAAGGTATGTGAGTTCTTCATTCTTGGTTAGCTATCACAAAGAAGCCCCTTCTACTATGTTTTCAAATCCCCCAATTCTAGGGTTTTTCAATCTAGTCATGGGTCTTCTTCCAAAACAAATTCAATTGTTTAATTAAGGTTTATTTTGATTGATTATGATTGGATTAATTGAGTAATGATGGATTTTTATGCAAATCTCTTTTGGACGTATGATTTCTCCTTCTTCCTAAATTGTGAACTATGGTGTGACTTGCTTGCTCATAGAGGTTTAACAATTGATTATGTTTATGTTTATTATGTTGTTGAATCATGATATCTCTTTATCTAGTAGGGTAATTCTAAAAGTTAGGGTTGATCTTGATTCTTGGCCATGAAAGGCAATTTGCTAGGGTTGTATGTGTTGATGAATATTGCATAAGAACTTGTTGATCCACTTAAAAGGTGGAGGTGTTTAATTATGATGTAGTTACTTGATGTTAGTATAATTATACATGTATTATTGATTAACCTAAGATTCTAGGGTTATGCCATGAAAGAGGCAAATTGATGGTTTAAATGTGATCCTCCTAGAATGATGAATTCTCAATGTAATGCCCTAGATAGATCACCTAGACTCGAATTGATTTAAGGTAATGCTTCTAAACATGAATTGGCTTGTTCATGATATTATGTGCATGTTTATGAATACTTGAAGTATTAAGTGCCAATCATGATGTGATTAATGTATTGATGAGTTGTTGGATCGTGGTATTCCCTTATCTATTGTGCCATTGCTATATGTTGGAATGAGTTGGTCCATAGCCCTTGAAGGGCATATTGTGAAGGCTTGTGCATGTTTACAAGATTGTGTGTGAACTCATGATTTACTTAGAAGTTGAAAGTCCTATGACTATTGAGTATATTGTGGTATTGTTGAAAGGTCGTTCTTCCCTTACCCCTACACTTGATATTGTATGATTGGTCTAGGATGAATATAATGTTTTTGTTGTGTCATTACAAGGACAATTATATACACACAAACACACTCCATGCATAAACATGATTATGATGTATCAATCGTGTTAATTGAAAGAATAATTCTCACATGCAACTTTACACACTATTATGCATGAAATATACTTGACCATGTTGATCCTATTGTGTTGATTGAAAGTCCATTCTTATGAGAACACATGATATTGGTGTGATAGTTATTCTCACATAATAATTATGATTCAAAAGTTGAAAGTACATTCTCACCTTTAATGAATCTATGAGCTATTTTGTGAATTGTATTGAACGAATTGTAGAGCACTCCTTCACACATGTAAATACAATTCAAGGGATAATATTGTATAATTTGGGAAATAATGCTTAACATCGAGTGGATATGGACAATGAGGTAAAGGCCCTCCTGCGAATGTAATGGTAAGGGTCATCCAAAGTGAATTCATGAGATGGAACCCCTCCGCCAATGCAATAGGGTGGGTTTCTAGATGCAATCTCCCTATCCCATAACTATGTGCCCACATATGTACCTTTAGGTAGTGGATCAACCTTATAGCTATACATTTTAGGTCTACCTTAGGCAAGTAGGACACCTTTCTCGATGTAGGGTTACAGACAACGGATTCCATGTAGCTCACATGGTCTATGTCGGTTGTGGCTACTTTTCCCTATATAATAAAGATAATGAATGAGACATGAACTATACTATGACTTCTTGGTGAGTTTTACTTAGTAGGAGTGGGGGTATGGGACTTCACTTCCACATTGCACAAGGAGACTTAGTAGGATGTCATGGGATGGTTCCTTTGCATTATAATGAGATTTGAATGCATGCATGTGTATTGAATGGATAGTTGTTATGCATGACTTTCCTTATAAATTCAAGTAATGTACATGACTATTTCCTTATTTGTGACTATTGCTTATAATGAGATGTAATGATGAAATGCACGACTAAAGTAGTTTCAAAGGAGTACTTAGTAGGGTTGGTATTATTGGATGCCAACTATACATTGCACAAGTGTTTCTTAGGGGTTGCTCAGGTGATGTTTACTTAATGATGAGATGATATTGGTATTTGACTTTGCATTACTTCATGATTGGAGGCTATGTATTGTGAAGTTTGGGCGATGTATTATATTGATGTTGGAGACTATGCTTGTTATTATAATGATATCTCTCATGTTATAATGAAATGTATGTGAGCTGCCTTTTTGGTTGTATTCTCCAACTATTTCAAAGATGATGTTAAAAAATGGCACATAGCATGATTTCAAATGAAATGTCCCTTTACATGCATGTTTTTAATGGTTTTGTGCATGGCTTCCATACTTAGTACTTCTTGTTCTAACCCATCCTTTTACATTTTCTATAAGTCTAGGTTTTGGAGATATTGGATTTCATCCTCGTGGTTAGGTTCATAGGAGATCAAGAAAAAGAAGATTAGTGAGGCCTCATTGTATTCGAGGGCTCAACCATATGTCCTTTATTGTCTTTGCTTTTATATTTTAGACTTGTTGTAAGGGCCGTGTCCCTAAAGTTGTGTTCAAGAGCTTTAATTCAATGTTATGGATGGTTTGAGACATAGTGTCATAGATTCTCTTTCATTTTATAAGAGATTTCGATTGTAAAGAAAAGTTTTAATTCCGCTCTATTTTCCTATGCTTTTTTGTTCATGAATGCTATGAGGCTTGTATGCGACCCCTTCGGGGTCAATTACTCCATGTTACTTCTAGGGGGGTAACCCTGGGTCGTGACACCGATACATGCGAAGGAAGCATACATTTGACAAAACTTGGAAACCTAATATGCTAGTTTGTTTGAAATTGTTTGGCTTATAGTTTGGTTGATGACTCTACTTTAGCAGAGTTGTGCTTTTGTCGCTTCCTTTCAGTTCTAGCAAAAAATAAAAAATCCAAAGAAATTTTAGAGAGTTAATAAAACCATTCAGACAACAAGGTAGCAATTCAAAAGACTTGGTGGAATGATTGTCTACTACTATGTATTTAATTAATAGATTATCATCTAAAGTGCTAAATCCTTAGTGTCTATATTTAGCCCAAATCATGGACGATGATTGAAGATCAAATGTCCAAATATTGATTTTTTTTGGACTAATAAAAGAGCAGTGTAACCAGATTTTGAATCTTCGACCATAAGGCAGATAAATAATCCTATGTCAAATTAACAGGGCTATGTGACCATATCTTGAATCTTCGAACATAAGGCTTATAAATAATACCATATCAAATATACATCACAATTCCACCTTAGAACAATGTCCACTCGAAGATAATCAATACAAAAACTCCAAGCCTAAATCGAATCGAATCCAAAACTATCCAACCACGCCCGATAGCCTAATCATGAATCAATAGGGCCGTAGAAAAGGGGAGGTATGGATAGAATGTCATCAGAGCTATGCTACAACCTAACTAAGACTCATTCTTTCAAACATAATTCTGCAACATCAATCTACATGGAGCTATGTCATCCAAAGCAAGCACATGCTCCTAAATATGCAAGTCTATGGAAGGCACTATTATACTCCTAGACTAAGGCCGAACATGCCTTCAACCACAATAATAAACAAGTACAAAATAAGCCACAATGTAGGGATAGTCGCGAATAAGAAGAACAACATACTAGTATCCCAAAAATCCTGAAAAAGGCTCAAAACTTGATATTAACTAACTAAGCATGATCAACCATCTACGAAACCAAAATTCACAATAATCAACATTTATTTACATTCTCGAGCTCAATCTTAAGGATAGGAAGCAGTAGCCTACCTTAAGGAAAATCGCATGTGCTTCAAATTCACAATTCCAATGCTTCTCCCTTTCGAAAGGCCTCTGAATGCTACAACACTATCAAATATAGAATAACAATATTAACACGATCGTTTAGACACCAATCATATTAATTAGAAATAGACCAAAATTTGAGTCAATATGCGAATGTGGGACCCACCTTAGGAATCAAAGAATTGACTCCATCAAAATGTCCATTTAAGCTCCTTGAACTTGTATCCTAAAAATGAGACACAAATTATGGCACGAACCACACCCAAACACCTACATGCAACAATTAAACATTTAAGCACATTCAAGAAAACTCGAAGCCCCTCAGGAGACAATAAGTAAACAAGCTTTCCCCAACATTCCCCATACATTCCAATGCATAGCCACAACCTTTCAAACACACTAAACTTGAAATCACCCAAATCGAACACAAACAACTTTCACGATCGCAAAAGAAAATGCTAGAACATAAAGAAATCATGGTATGGTCTTTTATTCAAATGTCAACTCACAAATACACATCAAGATAGCAGAGAAAGGAGATCATGATAACAACCCACTCTTTAAATGTTCTTCGCGATCACAAAAGTCAAACCTCGCAAACAAGATAACCAAGGGTGGTCAACACCACATGACCACTCATCTATATTATAGACTGAGGCCCATGCGATCAAAATGGTTAAGAACAACCCTCCATGATTGATAAGGCACACATGTAACATCACTGAAGGAAGAACCAACACAAGATGCTGGTGCATCAGCTGAAAACACTGACGGGGTTCTCAGGATTCATTTGGAATCCCGTGCACGAAAATAAAAGATGCTACCCTACCATAATTTGTATTCTAGACTCAATGGAGTTGTTGAAAGTTCTAACTAAGGTCATCTCGAAAAAAGTGGGTACCATATAAAAACTCCATCTAAACCCAAATTCCAAAAGGGGGCTTGAGATTAGTGCGGAGACCTCATGATCCGTATGAAAGATCCTAGATAAAACTTAGTATTCCTAAACTAATGGAACAAACAAAGTTGAACTTTTAGGTCGGGTTCTAGAACTTTTGACCAAAGTGAACCATTTATGATTTTGCAGTTTTTGAAAAAAAAAACTTGAACAGAATCCAAATAAACGACCAGGTGACTGAACTGTCATTCTAAGCAACTAATAAATGACCCGGGTCACTATAAGAACACTCTAAGCATAATAAATAAGCCAATACTACATGAATGACCTAGAGGGTCATTATAGTGTTTCCTTAATCAAATCCTACTCCTCTGCATGTTGACAATGCATATACTATTTAGATTGTTATTGATAAAATATATCGTGAGAGTACCAAACCATTCAAAGTAGATTTACAATATAAGGATAAGTTGTATTTAAAGGAGTGATTAATCTTCCATATGTGTTAAATGGCTTTGAAATAGTTTATGCTTTACAAAATTCATTACATGACAATCCCATTAGTTTCTAGTAGGACTGCAAATAGCTTAGAGGTGCAGACATTATACAAATTCAAATAGGACAACGTAGCATTAACATGAAAATTTCCGGTTACAAATCATAATCTTGATGAACTTCTAATAAAATAGGCCAATTGATGAAGTTGGTCCTATGATAACCTGACAATACTCTCTTCCTAAAATCAAGGGGGAGAAATATACTCATCGTTCAAGTATATGTCAATGAAACTCTCTTTTGAGCTACATTGGATTCACTATGTGAAACATTTACAAAGTTAATGGGAAGTGATGAGTTTGAATTGAATATGATTGGGGAACTAAACTTCTCTTTAAGCTTACAAGTTAAGTAGTCATCAACATGCACTATGATCAATCAACAAAAGTATATTGGTGATCTGCTAAAAAGTGTCCACATGGAAAGTGCCAAGCCCATTAATACTCCAATAGGACCGCTACAAAACGAGACACTGACAAACCAAGTCCATCCGCATTTGAGACAATCTATTGAGAAATTATTTGCTCTTTACTATACATCAAAATAAGAAGACTAGATATAGTCTTTTGTGTTGGAATGTGTTCAAGACCTTAGACCTATCCTAAGGAGTCCAACTTGAAAGATGCAAAAATGATTCTAAGTAATGGAGACTCCATATAGCTTATATGTAAGCTACTAATTTAACTATGAGGTAGGTTTTAAGCACAAAAAATGTTGTGTTAAGACACTTTTATGTGATGGACTTAATTAAATATAAGCTACTTGTGGGAATTAATTATAACTATTACAATCAAATGTAAAATGTTAAACCAAATCAGAAACACAAGTTAATAATAGATTAGTACCAAAAAGTAGATTATACAAAAGAGATACACAAGCTGTTAGCAAGATAGAGAATGTAATATTTGGTGTTCCTCTCTCCATTCATTTATGTGCCAGTGAGTTTCTAAGGTGCTAAAGATAGAAATAAAGATGTATATGCATATTTCATGTCTTGCGTTGAAATTGAGTCTTAAATAGCAATTCTTCAACTCCAATTTTTGTGTAAAAATAAAAGGGTAATATGAATAATATAAATCTTAACAATAACAACATGGAAAGCAACAATAATATGAGCATTTATGTGATGAGTATGTACTAACTCACCAGAAGTTCAAAGATTAATATGACATCATGAGCATGTACGAATTCTATGATTGCCTTCTTTTTGACAGAACATATCTATTATACATCACGATACCCAAGATTCATTAAAGAAATGAAAATGAAATCACAAATAACATAAAGATCTAAAGCACTGATTTCTAAAATAATGTAGTTCAGTAGAGAATAGACAAAGTGGACTAAGGATTTACCTCTTGTGGTGTAGTGATTTGTTCATTATCATAGGTCTTGAATCTACACTCATTCTTCAAACTGTGTAAAGAGAGATAGAGAAGGGAGTAAAAATGTTTTGTGAGATGATATGCAGATTAAAGAAGAGTGGTGTTCTTGTGAGTGTAAAATCTTCTTTGTACTTGAAGATTTGATGTGCCTTGGAGTATGAATTGAAAGAGTCATCTATCGAGAGAGGGACATGTAAGAAGGGGTAGGGAAAAAGACTAGATTTGTCTCCAAAAAATGGAAAAATCTAAACATATCCATGGATGAGGAAAGTTGCAAATTAGCATGAAAATTGCAAGAGATAGAGGGGAAGAGAAAGTGTGGCTGATGAGAAGAAAGTGTGGCTGAGGGGAAGAGAAAGTTGCAAGTAGATTTAGGGTTTGGGCTACAATATTTGTTTTTGTGTGCTGATTCAGAAAGGTTTATTTTGGAAAAGAATTGACACAACATGACAACCTATAGACTATAGTAAATACATTTTTTTCCTTATTTTTCATTCTCTATTTTCTTTAAAAAGAAAAAATTATTATTTTATTGTTCTTATTTTTTCTCTATTTCCTTTAAAAGGAAAAATCTATTATGTTATTTTTTTTTCTCTTCATTATAATTTTTTTCTCTCCTTAATAATTTATCAACTGTTTTAAAATAGGGTTCTATCTTTCCTTTTTATTTTCTCTTTTTCTCTATTTCTAAATTCTTTTTCCATACATATATTTTCTTCTCAACCGATTTTTTCTTCTTCTGTAATTCACTCTTTTTATGTAATTTTTCCTTTTCCTTAAAATCACTTAATAATTAGAAAATTATAGTTCTTTCATTATTTTCTCTTAGGATTTTGATTTTTTTTTTTCTTATCTAAAACTTCTCACCCATTTGTTTATCTCTACTTTATGACTTTTACTATTTTTTTCACTCGAAAATATCCCCCCCTCCCCCCCTTACAAGTTAAAAGTCTAATAATTGTAACGACTTAGAATCTCAGGTCTTGATAACACATACTAACAAAACCAGTAGGTAAGCCAAACACATAGCCCATAACCAAAACCGACAAGCTATTACCCGGAATAGAAACATATAGAAAGTAAGGAAACAAAATCAAATAAAATACAGAGACATACAATCTTATGTTTATTTCATGATTTTTTTTAAAAGAAAAACATTGTTTCATGCAAAACTTTTTTCTTATTAAAAAATCAATGTTTCATGAAAGAAACATATTGAAAGTAAGGACATCGAATGGAAAATGTTTTTTTTTTTTAAAATGAAGTCACTTTGATCAAAGAAAAATATTATTTCTTGAAAAGACGTGTTACTTCATATATGTATGGCCTTCTTACATCTAACTTAGGCCTTTTTCTCCTCAATCCTAGAGATCGGTATTAATACGTCGTCAACCTTTTCATCTTCTTCTTCTCTATACTTACAGCCAATTTTTTTTTATGTTTTCTGATTTTTCTATTTCACTTTTTTCTACACTTTTAAGAGGTAAGCTTTTGTAATTCAAGACTTATTAAATCATTGAACGTCAAATTAGAATTCAGAGATAGAAAATGAATTTAATGACCCTTGAGGTTATTTATGTATTTTTTCATACTTTAACTATTTTCCCCTCCTCATAGCTTAGTTGTAGCTCTTGTGTGGTATTGCATTAGGTTGCACATTTCTCAAGGTGTTTGGGAGTGCTTTGAGCTATGTTTTTCCTTTTGAAATAAAAGAGTGTTGACTTTAGTCAACATCTTGAAAGTCTGATGTTGAATAAGGATTCTGTCAGCTCCATCAACTTCAATTCTTTTTTTTTTTGGTCTAGTAGTGTGGTTGGTTTTAGTTTAGATGCTTTCATTTTAAGTTTGTGCCATTAGATATTTTACCTTAAAGTTTTTGGCCAAAGTTTGACTACAGTAAACGATCTTGTTAAACATGCTCAAATGGAAATTCAATCATCGTAGTTAGCTCCAAAATATTGAGTTTGATCTAGAACGACCTTTGGTTTTTATCCTAAGATGTTTTTGGATGACTTAGTGGCTTTTGTCATTTTGTTTGGTATTTCGCTATAAGTGTTGACTTGGGTTTACATTTTTACGAGATGATATATGTTAGTTTCATTCAATTCCGTTTAGTTTGGAATATAAATTTTTATTGGGTAGCATAATTTGTTTTCATTCATAGTATTCCGAATGAATCGTAAGCTCCCATCAGGGGAATTCCCCATTCTTGTTGAACTTCTGATGCAATGCTTGGCCGACATTCGTGGAGAGAAGTGCCACATTTGTGAAGGGTTAACATGGCTGACCTCCATGTGTGCAGGCAAGCCTCCATGTTCGCGAGGGGTTTATCACCTGGCAGTTATAGGATTTAATAGTCATTTTCACCAAGAAAATTTAATTTAAAGACTTGGTCTTTGGCGAATTAGAGAGCATTTCTAGGTGGATTGAGTTATTCTTGGTGGGTTGCATCCGGAAACAACATGGCCACTTTCCAAGAGTGAGAAATCCTTCGTAAAACTTGGTAAAATCCAACAATTCCCTCCGAATTTTCCATTTGTTATTCACTTGACCTAATTAATGGTTTGGTATGATTTGGCTTGATTGTTGCTCGGATTAGGCCCATTTTCGGATATACAAGTTGCTTGAGCGGTGTAGAACCTCATGTTAGAGTTAATTTTTAGACTCCGTATATACGTCCCATGATTGTGTTTTGGGCTTGTTTTTCCATTCTGATTTCATCAATATAAATGGGTATTATTTTGCTTGTTTTGGCATTCCTTCCATATTGTTCATACCGTGGTATCATGTGGAGGCCCTTTGGAAGGGAAAAGCTCCAGAGCAGAGGTTCCTGTGTTGTTTCAGCCTTAAGGTATGTTACAATTTCACTATTCTTAGACTTGGCTTAGTTTCTTTAATTATTTATTGAGTATTATCACATGTTAGGTCAAAATATAAGATTATTTTAGGTTTCTTGATCGTTACTCAATATATGGCATACCTTCGGTTATTTAGTGTAACTTTTTGCTAGAAAACCTTAGATTAGGTTTATCTTTAATTTTGATATCATTTAGTATCGTTAGAAATGACTTCTAGGTAGTGTGAAACTTAGGTTGTCGCGTGTTTACTAGGTATGGATTGTTTACTTCTACTCTTGAGCTTGAGTTTCAAATTATTTTTAATTGCTTATTGGGCAATTAATTGGGCCCGAGGCTATAAAATGGACTACACTGTCTATATGTATATATATATATATATATATATTAAATAATAAAGAAAGAATTAAAAAACAAAATACTAAAAAAATAAAAACATTTTTTAAAAGTGATCCTTCGTGGGAAATGATGTAGTTTTTTTAGGATTCTTTTTCTGTTTACTTTTTACACATTGTACATGGAAAATCGTCATTTATTTTATTTAATTAGTAATTATTACTTTTAAAATAATCAATTGATGAACTTTTGTATCTATATATTGATATCTCTCAACTACACTTCTTTTAATTCAAAGTGTAGGTGGTCGCTAACAAGCATAAACCCAATGATGAGTTGGGGTTGATCCCACATAGAGTGATACGGTAAAGAATTCAATTATTAAGTAAAGACCTATTCTAATCTTTTGTAAAGGTAAAGGATTGTGTAACATAAAATAAATCTCGAAGTTTGAGTTATCAGTATCAAAAGGGCGGAATTTAGTAACCAAGTTCTAACAACAACAATTAACACATGATTTGAACGATTAGTGTAACACCACAGATTCTAAAATAGACAAAAATGCATATTTTCAGAAGTTGTAGGTGCCACCAATGGAGGCCATCTTTGCACCATAGGTGGGTCGAGGGTTTGCCACCTACAAATCCCTCCCAAGAACCCCAGAAAATTTTAGACAAGGCACGACCCACGGCCAGACCTACGGACTATAGGTCAGACCACGGGTCATGGTCCAGGTTCATGGATCGTGACCCTCAAATCCATTCTCTTAAGCCAAACAATGGGTGACACAATGGACAGTAGGTCTAACGGTCCATCGATAAGGCCCCGATAGTTTTTAAGTCAGGGGTCGTTTGGTCTTTTCCCCATTGCGTTGGGCACCTAAACTACGTTATTTAACCCCTAAACTATGCCATTTTGGTCAATTTAAGCATAGTAACTAAATCAGAACTTACCCTAAGCGATTCATTCTCCAAAATTCATCCTATTAGAATGAAAAGAGGAAAGAGTAGTCGACCAAACCCTCTCCAAGAATACATCAAGTTTTCCTTACTTCCAACCCCGAAATAGAAAGATTTCACTGTGAAATTTGTCACCAGGTATGTGGGATTTCACAAGTGGATTCCTTTCACCCACTATGTCCCTATAATTCAGTCAGATTCTTGATTCTCTTCATATTATCTAGACATAGGGTTTCTTGAACTTTAGAGAATTGTTTTGATGTAGCTGTTAGAATATTCCTAATCAGAATTTCATGTTGTTGTAACACTTTTTCTTAGTTCCTTAGATGAAATTCAGTACCCTAGTTGAGTAGATTTGTTTAGTTGATTAATTACACTAGCTAGGATAGACAAACACATATACATGCCTCAATTTTCAAATGTTTCTATATCAGTACTTTAATGTTACATTTTCAGTTAGTATGTGAGAATATTGAGCTATCCAAAATATTTCAGTTATGTTGTATTGAACACATTTCCAGTTGGGAGTAGGCTTAACACCGAGTTGGACTAGGGTCAGTCACCTTCACAGTCCCACAACTACGTACCCCTGTAGGTTTATAAGTCCCCTCTATAGGGATCAAATATTTAGTGATCACACCAGTCATGCCTCTATACCCCTGGCAAGTTATATTGGGTCCTCTTAATGAGGCGTATACATCAGACTCCACGTTTGGCTCACATGGTTTTATGTCGGTTAATAGTATCTCCCATAGTCAAACTCTAGTCCATTTGATCAAGTTACTAGTTATATTTCAGTATTCAGTACCAACACATTATGTACTTGGTCATTGCATTCAGTTCAATTCTTTTCAGTATATATCAGTCTTTCCATCATGTTTAGATTATGTCATTGCTTAGTTATTCTTTGCTTAGTTATATGTTTTTTTTTCAATTTAATCCTATCTTGCATGCTCAGTACCTTTCAAGTAGTGACGCATACCCTATGCTACATCTTTTCATGATGTAGGTTCAGGTCCTTAGCATTCTAATCACGTGTAGATCAGTTTCGATCCGTATTCTGTAGTATCAGTGGTGAGTCCTCATTATTCGAGGATGACATAGATTTTCTTTTACATTCAATATTTCATTTTAGTTTCAGTCTTGCTAGAGTTAGCTGGGGGCATACACTAGCATCTCTAGTCAGTTAGAGGCTTATTTTAGACATAGTTGGATTCATCTTAATTTTTGAGTTATAGTCCATTGTTATTAAATCTCATCCAATAGTTATCTTCAAACTAGTATTATGTATTCCCCACCATTTTAGTTTATCTCATGTTTTAAGCTTCCGCACAGTATCTCTTATTTCAGAAAATTTTATATGCTTATGCTATGTCAGCTCAAGGTTATCTTAGAGTCACTCGTGATCCTAGGTTCCATGTTTATGTCAGGGGGGTATCCTCGGGGCGTGATAAAATTGGTATCAAAGCATTAGGTTTAAGAGTCCTAGGATGTCTAAAAAGCCGCACTTAGTAGAGTCCTTTTCATGAGTGTGAAGCATGCCACACCTATGAGGAGGAGGTTGCGAAGTGTTTTAGGAAAAACTTCACTTTCTTGTTATTCTTATCGTGCGTGGGTATGATCTCCTTTCTAACTCGATGTTATGCGTTTTAGATCAGGCCTCTTCGTACAGCTTACACAAAGAATGCTAATGCCCGTAACGCTAATGCAGTTACTCCAGTCCCAGACCATGAGGTTTCGAATGTAGAGTTTCAGAATGCTATCCAACTCTTCGACCAGAGTGCAACTAACCAGAACAATCAACAAGTTCCAGTTCCTGTAAATACTAGTGGTGGATCAGTGGCAACCAGGGTCCATGAGTTTGTTAGGATGAATCTGCCTGAGTTTCTAGGGTCAAAAATTGGTGAAGGTCCCCAAAACTTTATTGATGAGGTCAAGAAGATCTTTGGAGTGATGAAAGTGACTAGAAATAATAGGGTAGAGTTGGTGTCCTACGAGCTTAAGGATGCGGTTCGCATATGGTTCACGTAGTGGAAGGAAAATAGGGGTGAAAATGTACCTTCTGTGACTTGAGAATGTTTTACCAGAGCTTTTCTGGACAGGTTCTTCCCAAAAGAGTTGAGAGAGGCTAAAGCTCTAAGTTCATGAATTTTAGGCAATGTTCTATGTCACTCCAAGAGTACGGACTTAAGTTCAACCAACTCTCTAGGTATACTCCACATATGGTTGCCGATTCCAGGGCACAAATGAGTAAGTTTCTATTTGGGGTATCTGACTTGGTGAAAAAAGAGTGCATAAATTTTATGTTGTTGGAGAATATGAATATCTCTAGGCTCATGACTCATGCTCTGCAGGTTGAGGGAGATAAGCTCAGAGAACTAGCTAAGGACAACAACAAGGCTAGAACAGTCAACTATGGGTACTCTCAGCAGAAATTGGGTGGTGGAAATCCCTCGTAGTATCATCAAAGGTCATCAACTCCAGCACCTTCATCAGCTAGTTCTCTATCCTAGGTTCCGACATGATCAAAAAGGTAGGGCATCAGGCTCTATGTCTCAAGGGAGTGTTTCAGGTAACATGACTAACCCAACATGTCAAAAGTGTGGTAAGAACCATCCAGGAGAGTGTCTTACAGGCGAGGAATGATGTTTTGGTTGTGGTTTGACTAGTCACAGGTGGTCATAGGTTGAGAGATTTCCCTTCTTCTAAATAGGGGTAAGGAAGTAAAAATAATAGGGCTCAGTCTGTAGCTCAAACAACACCAGTAGGTCGCCCAACTCAGCAAGGTGCTTCATTTGGTAAAGGTGGCAGTCATCGGAAGAATATTTTGTATGCTTTCTAGGATTAGGAAGATTCTCCTGATGTGGTCACTGGTACGTTATGTCACCCCCCTAGCCTAAACCCTAGGCGGGACTGGCATTCGAAAACCATTGCTAGCCCAAGCAAACCCCCGACCTAGCTTAACACATACCGGAAGACTTATTCATGATAAAAATACTTTAAAAAGTAAACTAAAATCTCAATAAATAACTTAGAATGTATAAAGAACATTCACTGGCCAAAATGACACTCAAGTCTCAAACATCAAAACAGGAATGGAAATACTCAAGCACTAACATTAATTAATTATGTATGAAGCCTCTACCAACTAAGATGGACGTCGGGACAAGACCCACGACATACTAATGAACCAAAATAATAAAGTAATAAAAAGGGTTCCTCCGGAAGCAAGGACGCTCATAAATAATTTTGAAGCTCAACTAGAATCAACGATGTGCTGGATGTTGATCCTGGTTACCTATATATGCATCATAAAAGATGTAGGCCAACTGACATCAGTACATTGAATAAACGAGCATGCTAGGGGAATTCTAAAAAAAAGACATAAGCTTGAAAGGAATTTGGAAGAACATACCTGGGTTCTACTCAACTCAACTTAACTCATTTAAGTAGAAAGCAACAATAAAAATATAGTATAAAGAAAAGCCTTTAAAACATGGATAACAGCTCTGTGTAATGAAAAATACAATAGTGATTAAGTTTGTATGCAAAGATACAATATAAAATCTATTTGTATATGAAGAGACAAATAATATGTGTATATAAGAATATAAAACACTTCTATGAGAGTTTCTTTAACTGACAACCATCACTTAAGAGCTATGTGATGATACAACATTTTGCCCCACGCTGCCAGGGCCGTCCTACACCTTGCCAGAGGTATAGAACCTAACTACTAAGTAGATCCACTAGTCAATGATAAAAAGACTAAGCAAATCATCAGAAAAGAATGACCCTTTTCTACCCATGATGGCTACATGGTTTATGGGGGTTGTGAGTTGTCTGAACCCTCCCCCATATTGGTGCTCAATACTACTCCAAAAATATAACTAACTCATCTGTTTAAAAATATAACTCTTCTGTGGTTTGGTATAATTACTCAAAAACTAGCCCAAAGGCTCTCTAGGAAAACAATGTTTCCTCTCTTGCCTAGTTGTAAAAGCATTTACTCTTTACCCAAAAACTAGCTTAAAGGCTATTTTTGAAATCGGTGTTTCCTTTCTTGTTTAAATGCGAAAATATTTACTCTTTAGGAATACATAGTCCCCGTATACTCTTTTGAAGAAATGAACTTTACTCTTTCCTCTTTACACTTTACTGTACTCAAAACTCAAGTCTTAAAACAGGTTTAATGTATTTGTAAAAGAATTTTGAAAATTCTCTAAAACCTCTCTAGACTTGGCTCTTAAGTTTCCTTGAATTTGAATTTATGGATTTAAGGTTATGATTCATGTTTATGGATGATATCATGATGTTTAGATCTACCTTATAGAAATCAACTAGAAATCATAGGTATGATTCAAGGAAACTCAAACAGAATAAAGTGGAAAAGGGTAGAGGATCTGGCGACCCTAGAGCACTGAGTGGCGCCGGGCACTTAAGGAAAAATTGTAGAAGCTAGGTTGGGCTACTCTGAGTGCCGTGGCGCCCCAGAGCCCAAACTTTAGAACCGGCTATGGGGTGCTTTGAGTGGCACGGCGCCCCATCCTTATTGCCCAGATTTTTGATGATTTTTCTTGCTCGTTTTTTTACCCTAATTTGTCTAGATTGAAGTTGTTCTTTCCCCAAACACTTAGATTTGAATCCCCAACCAAAGAATAAAAGAATCTACCCAAAACTAAATTCAAATCTCATGAAACTAACTCAAGAACTTCTCAAGAACTCGACAATCAAGAACCCAATAGAAACTTCAACAAAATCCATCAAGAATTGAATTACTCTACTTTCAAGTACGTAAATATGCTGAAATAAATCATGATTGGTGCGTGGGTGAAACAACCCAACGCTATTTGATCTCACATACCTCGTAGGAATTAATCCTTGGCGAAATCCACAAGCTAAACTTCAAGAACGCGACAAATCATTGGCTTTTTCTTCTCTTTTCTCTTCTCTCAAAACCCTATCATAATTTTATGAAGCGTAAACTGAACCAAATCAGTTTAGACCCCAAATAAATTATTAAAAATGGATTTAATTAATTGGGTAATGAAAAGACCAAAATACCCCTTTAAAATCCGGTTAACTTTCCATATATAGACAAGCCAACTTCGAACGGGAATATCTCCCTTATTTGAACTCAGAAATTACCAAACTCGGTGGCATTGGAAAGATAATTCAAAGAACTTTCATTTAATATCTTATAGAACACCAAAATGATCCTGTGCTGAGGGTTATGGTCATTTGAAGTTGACCCAAAACTTATACGTAGCAAAACTTGCCAAACTTTCCAAATTTGATCTTTCCAAAAATGCTTTCTTTCGATTTCTAGTTCTTTCAAATAATGGGGTGTAACAATATTTCCCCTTGGGAGCATTCATCCGCCAATGAGATTAATCTTAGTAGGCAAAGGGCGTAACACAACATTCAGCTCAAACACCCAACAAGTAAATCTAACATATTAAGTATATCAATTAAAGAGTAGTAAGAAGAAATTAGTACATTGATCTGGAATTTCTCTGTACTCAAAGAGATGTGGATATCTCTTCTTCATATCTTCCTCAGCTTCCCAAGTAGCTTTCTCAACAAACCTATTTCTCCACAGAACTTTGACTGATGTTACCTCTTTGGTTCTCAATTTGCAAACTTGGCGGTCTAAAATCTAAACAGGAATCTCCTCATAAGAGAAGTTATCCTTAATACCAATACCTTCAGTTGGTATAATCAGTGAAGGATCACCCATACACTTTTTCAACATAGAAATATAAAACACCAGATGAACTGCTGCTAACTCTTGTGGTAGCTCCAACTCATAAGCCACATTACCAATCCTTTTGGATATTCTATGAGGACAAATATACCGGGGACTAAGCTTCCCCTTATTACCAAATGTCATAACACCCTTCATGGGTGAAACTTTCAAGTATACCCAATCATCTACTTCAAACTCTAAGACTCTTCTCCTAACATTAGTGTAGGATTTTCGACGACTCTGCTTTTTTTTTAATCTCTCTTGAATGACCTTAACTTTCTCCATAACTTGATGAACTAAGTCTGGTCCTATCAACCCAGCTTCACCAATCTAAAACTATCCAATATGAGATCTCCGTTTACTCCCATAAAGAGCTTCATATGGAGCTATTTGGATGATAGAGTGGTAACTATTGTTATACGCAAACTCGATGAGAGGTAGGTAATCATCCCTATTACCTTAGGAATCAATCACACAAGCCCTCAATATATCCTCTAAAGTCTGAATAGTGTGCTCTGCTTGACCATTTATCTGAGGCTGAAAATCAGTACTCAAGTTTACCTTTGAACCCAAGTTTTTTGGAATAACTTTCAAAATTGTGTAGTAAATTGTGCACCTCTGTTTGAATTAATGAACAATGGAACTCGATGAAGTATTACTACCTTTTGAATGTATAACTTGGTGTAATCCTCTACAGAATGGGTAGTCAGTAAAAACTGGGCCGATTTAGTCATTCTATCAATAATCACCCAAATAGAATCATTGTGTATGCGAGACCGCGACAAGCCATTAGTGAAATACATATTGATCATCTCCAATTTCCATTCCAAAAGTTCTATGTTATGAGCCATACCACCAGGCCTTTGGTGTTCTATATTAACTAGTTGACAATCTGAGCAATCAACAACGAACTTAGCAATACCTTCCTTCATTCTATTCCACAAATATACTTATCTCAAGTCACGATACATCTTTGTGAAAACCGGATAAATATAGTATCTCGAGCTATGAGCTTCTTCCATAATCCTCTCTTGGAGTTCTTCCACCCTTGGTACACACAATCTACCTTGATACCTCAATACACTATCTCCCCCTTGTTCAAAAGCCATTACTTTTTTATTATGAACATTTGCCTTTAACTCAAGCAATATAGGATCTTGGTCTTGCTTTTCTTTCACTTCTGACACTAATGATGATTCAGCCCCATTCATCACAATATTCCTCCTTCTATGGAATTCATTAATCAAACTCCTAATTGTGCAAGTCTTTGCATATATTTTGCTAAATCTCGCTTCTCTTCTTCAACATGGGTGGTACTACCCATAAACAACCTACTCAAAGCATCAACAACAACATTAGCCTTACTTGAGTGATATTGAATACTCCTGTCATAATCCTTAAGTAACTCTAACCACCTCCTCTGTCTGAGCTTAAGCTCTGTCTGACTAAACACATACTAAAGACTCTTGTGATTGGTGAACACATCCACATGAACACCATAAAGATAATGATGCCATATCTTCAAAGCAAATACTACGACTGCTAACTCTAGATCATGGGTTGGAAAAGTTTCTCATAAAACTTCAGTTATCTAGAGGCATAAGTTATAACTTTACCATTCTACATTAACACACAACCAAAACCAACTCTGGACGCATCACAATATACAACAAAGCCTTGCGTACCCTCTCGTAAGGCCAATACTGGGGCAGTAGTCAACCTAGTTTTCAATTCTTGAAATCATTTCTCACAAGCTTTAGACCATTGACACTTCGTTGTTTTCTGAGTCAACTTGGTCAAAGGGGATGAAATAGATGAGAACTCCTCAATGAACCTTCTATAATATCCAGCCAACCCCAAGAAACTCCTAATATGAGTTGGAGATGTGGGTCTAGGCCAATTCTGCACTGCCTCTATTTTATAAGTATCAATTATAGTCCATAACTGGATATAATGCGGCCTAAGAATGCCACAAACTCAAGCCAGAACTCACACTTAGAGAACTTGGCATACAACTTTCTATCCTTAAGAATTTGGAGAACTATTCAGAGATGACTCGGTTGATCTTCCTAATTCCTCGAATAGATTAGAATGTCATCAATGAACATAATATCAAACATGTCTAAATAAGGCATGAATACATCGTAGGCACATTAGTTAAATCGAACGACATGAACAGAAACTCATAATGACCATAACGGGTCCTAAAAGCTATCTTTGGAATATCACATTCCCTTACTCTCAACTAATGGTAACCAAATCTGAGGTCTATCTTAGAGAAATAAGTGGCACCCTGAAGTTGATCGAAGAGATCATCAATTCTCAGAAGAGGATGCTTATTCTTGATAGTAACCTTGTTCAACTGACGGTAATCTATTCACATTCCAAGAGAACAATCCTTCTTTCTCACAAATAGGACTGGTGCGCCCCAAGGTGAGACACATGGTCAAATAAAAAGTTTCTCTAGGAGATCCTTCAACTGCTCTTTTAACTAATTTAAATCTGCTGATGTCGTCCTATATAGAGGAATATAAATAGGATGAGTATTGGGAAGAATATCTATATCGAAGTCTATTTTTCTCTCAGGAGGGACTCCGAAAAGATCATCTGGAAAGACTTCTGGAAACTCTTTAACTATTGGAACTAACTGAATATGAGGTATCTCAACACTAGAGTCATTAACTCAGACTAAGTGATAGACACACCCCTTGGAAACTAACTTCCTCGCATTAAGGTAAGAAATAAAATGAACCTTAGGCACTGCTGAACTACTCTTTTACTATATAACTGGCTCATTAGGAAAGTAGAACTTAATAACTCAAGTTCTTCAATCAACTGACGCATAGCAAAATTTAAGCCAGTCCATAGCTAGAAAGACATCAAAATCTACCATATCTAACTCAACTAAATCAGCCATGGTACTCTTGTGATTGACACAAATGGTTCAATCACGATAGACCCTCTATGCTAGAATAGAGTCACCAATAGGTGTAGAAACACTGAAGGGCTCAATAAGTTTCTCAGGAAGAACATTAAAATTCATCATAATATAAGGAGTTACAAATGATATACTCGCTCCTAGATCTAGAAAAACATAAAAATCAAAGTTATTGGATCATACCAGTGAAAACATCTAGCGAATCCTCTTGATCTTGGTGACTAGTGATAGAATAAAGGCAGTTTCCTCCTCCGCCTGCCCCTGAAGTAGCTCCTCTAAATGCAGATCTTTCTGGTGGATCAACTGAAGAAGAGTGGGCTCACTACCCCATTACCATTTTCCTGCCTGTTCTTAGGATACTCTCTTACAAAATGACCATTTTGACCACACTTGAAGCAACTAGTGGAGCCATCACGACACACCCCTGAGTGGCTACTACTAAACTTAGCAAATGCTGGAGGCTTACTAACCCCTTGTGCCATACTAACTTGAGAATGCACATATCTAGCTCTGAAATTCTGACTATTGTACTCACCTTTGTTCTTTGGTGTAGGTTCACTAGAAGATGTTGGAGCATGTCCCTTTTGTTTCTGTTGGAAAGATGACCGATTGGCATTAGCTCTCTTGTTTTGAAACTCCTCTCTATCCTTTAGCTTCTCTTCATTAACTTGTTGTACATGGATCATCAGCCTTGCTATGTACATATGTCCTATCAGCATAGCTGCCTTGCCTTCCCTACTAGAAAGATGAGACAACCCAACAACAATAAACTCATCCTGCTTCTCATGTCAGCAACCATCTCCGGAGCATAGCAGGAAAGTTGTGTGAACTTCAGACTATACTCAACAACACTGAAAGAATCCTTCTTAAGAGTGAGGAACTCTCAAACCTTTGATTCTCTCAGTTTTTGAGGAAAGACACGCCCTAAGAAGGATTTCTCAAATAAAGCCCAAGTCAGAAGTGGTGCACCCTCAGCTCGATTCTTTTTCCATTGGTAATACAATATTCTAGCGATGCCCTTCATTTGGTATGCAACTAGTTCCACCATCTAAGCATTAGTAATATGCATAATCTCAAAAATCTTCTGAAGCTCTTCAACAAAGTTTTCTGGATGCCCAGTGACACTTAAACTAGTGAAGCATGATGGATTTATCCTTAAGAACTCACGGATGCTTGAAGTATGAGTTACTTCTTATCGATTCTCTCTCTGTCAAACTTGATTGGTCACAACTTGACTTAAAATCTGGATAACTTCATGGACCTCAACAATAGTGACCTCTCCTTGGGGTTGCACTTTAAGTGCATTAGGTACCCCTTGTTCCTGTGGTTCAACAATCCTCCTAGAGGGATGACCTCTAACATATCTTTGTGGAGGCATGATCTGAAAGACATGCGCAAGCATGAATTATAAGAAACATTTTAGAGATAAACTCTTTCACTGAAATGAATATGAAAAAATTGCGATAGTTTCTAAATATTGTAGCCTCCTAATTATAGATGTGGCGTGCTTCACACCAATACCTAGGACTCTATAGACATGGCTTCATAGACTCCTTAGGACTCTCAAACTCTGTGCTCTGTTACTAATTCTATGACACCCAAAGCCTACACCCTGGGCGGGACTGGCACTCAAAAACTATTGCTGGCCCCAGGACAACCCTTGACCAAGCTTAACTCATAGCGGAAGACTTACTCATGATAAAAATAATTTAAAAAGTAAACTGAAATATCGATAAATAACTTAGAATGTATAAAGAACATTCACTAGTCAAAATGACACTCAAGTCTCAAACATCAAAACTGGAATGGAAAGACTCAAGAACTAACATCAACTAACTGTCTATGAAGCCTCTAACAACTAATATGGATGCCGGGACAAGATCCACGACATCCTAATGAACTAAAATGATAATGTAATAAAAAGGGGTCCTTCGAAAGCAAGGAGGTTCACTAACAACTCTGAAGCTCAACTAGAATCAATGATGCGTTGGATGCTGATCCTGTTTACCTATATCTGCATCATAAAAAGATACAGGCCAACTGGCATTAGTACATTGAATGTACGAGCATACAAGGGGAATTCTAAAGCAAGACATAAGCTTGAAAGGAATCGGAAAAAACATACCTGAGCTCAACTCAACTTAACTCATTTCAATATAGAGCAACAATGTATATGCAGTATAAAGAAAAGACTTCAAAACATGGATAACAACTCTGTGTATTGAAAAATACAATAGTAATTCAGTTTGTATGTAAAGATACAATATAAACTCTGTTTGTATATGAATATACAAATAACTTTGTGTATATAAGATTAATTCTATGAGGGTTTCTCTAACAGATAACAATCACTTCAGAGCTATGTGATGATACAACGTTTTACCTCATGCTGCCAGGGCCGTCCTATACTTTTCCAGCATATATAACCTAACTACTAAGTAGATCCACTAGTCTATGCTAAAAAGAACTAAGGAAATCATCAAAAAAGTATGACCTTTTTCTACCCATGATGGCTACATGGTTTATGGGGACTGGGAGTTGTCTGAACTCTCCCCCATATTAGTGCTTAGTACTACTCCCAAAATATTACTATCTCATATGTTTAGAAACATAAATATTTTTGTGGTTTGAGATAATTACTCAAAAACTAGCCCAAAGGCTATCTGAGAAATCAGCGTTTCCTATCTTGCTTAATTGTGAAAGCATTTACTCTTTACTGAAAAACTAGCTCAAAGGCTTTATTGGAAATCGATGTTTTCTTTCTTGTTTAGATGTGAAAACATTTACTCTTTAGGAATACATAGTCCCCATATATTATTTTGAAGAAAGGAACTTCACTCTTTCCTCTTTACTCTTTACTTGAATCAAAACTCATGTCTTAAAACAAGTTTAAAGCATTTGTAAAAGACTTTTGAAAAGACTCTAAGAACACTCTAGACTAGGCTCTTAACTTTCCTTGAATTTGAATTTATGGATTCTAGGTTATGATTCATGTTTATGGATGATATAATGATGTCTATATCGACCTTAGAGAGTAAAAATCAACTAGAAATCATAAGTACGATTCAACGAAACTCAAACGGAAAGAAGTGGGAAATGGTAGAGGATTTTGCGACCCTGACGCTTTGAGTGGCGCCGGGCGCCTGAGGCAAAACTGCAGAAGCAAAGTTTGGGCACTCTCAGTGGTATGGTGCCCTAGAGCCCAAATGTTAGAACCCGATGAAGGGCGCTCTGAGTGGCGCGACTCCCCACCCCTATTCCCAAGATTTGTGGCGATTTTTCTTGCTTGTTTTTCAACCCTAATTCTTCTATATTCAATTGTTTCTTTCCCCAAACACATAGATTAGAATACCCAACCAAATTATACAAGAATCAACTGAAAAATAACTTCAAATCTGATTAAACTAACTCAATAACTTCTCAATAACTCAATAATCAAGAACCCAATGGAAACATTAACAAAATTCATCAAGAACTCAATTACTCTACTTTCAAGAATTTAAATATGCTGAAATAAATCATGAAATACGTGTGGGTGAACAAACCCAATGCTATGTGATCTCACATACCTATAGGTATTAACCCTTGGCAAAATCCACAAGCTAAACTTCAAGAACGCGACGAATCCTTGGCTTCTTCTCCTCTCTTTTCCTCTTTTCTCTTCTCTCAAAACCCTAGCATAATTTTATGAAGCGTAAATTGAACCAAATCAGTTTATACCCCAAATAAATTACAAAAAAATATATAAATATTTGGGTAATGGAAATACCAAAATACCCCTTTAAAATCCGGTTAACTTTCCTTATCTAGACAGCCCAACTTCGAACGGGCATATCTCCCTCATACAAACTTGAAAATTAGCAAACTCGGTGGGGTTGGAAAGGTAATTCAAATAAGTTTCATTTAATATCTTATAGAACATGTAAGAGGTATAGTCGCTTCAAGTTGACCCAAAACTTATACTTAGCCAAACTTGCCAAACTTTCCAAAGTTGATCTTTCCAAAAATGGTCTCTTTTTATTTCTAGTTCTTTCAAATAATGGGGTGTCTCACGTTTCAAGTCTTTCACTTAGATGTTTATGTTTTGTTAGATCCAGGGGATACTCTTTCCTTTGTCACTCTATATATAGCAGTGAACTTCGGTGTCAGTTAAGAAACTCTTTCAAAACCCTTCTCAATCTCTCAACCCTAGTTGGTGACCTAGTTATAGCTAGACGGGTATATAGAAATTTCCCTATCACAGTTTCTCAGAGAGTCACCTAAGTAGATCTTGTAGATTTGAAAACGGTAAACTTTGATATCATTCTAGGCATAGATTGGTTACATTCATGTTATGCCTTAGTCGATTGTAAAACTAGGATCATTCGTTTTTAGTTTCCAAGCCAACTAGACTTATAATGGAAAGGTAGTAGCTCAGTGCCTATGGGTCGACTCATTTCCTACCTTAAGGCTAGAAAGATGATCTCTATAGGGTATATTTATAATCTAGTTTGGGTTATGAATTTAAGCTCCGAAACCCCAACACTTGAGTTACTCCTAGTAGTAAATGAGTTTCCCGAAGTGTTTCCAGAAGATCTTCCTAGAATTTCTCCCAAAAGGGAAATCAACTTTGGAATAGATCTCCTTCCACATACCCAGCCTATTTCTATTCCTCCTTACAGAATGGTTGTAACGAAGCTTAAGGAATTCAAAGAGAAGTTGAAAAACCTTCCAGATAAGGGCTTCATCAAACCTAGTATTTCCCCATTGGGTGCACCAGTGTTGTTTGTGAAAAAGAAAGATGGTCTTAGGATGTGCATTAACTATTGGCAATTGAACAAAGTCACAAAAAGAATAAGTACCCTATCCCTAAGATTGATGAGTTGTTAGACCAATTTCAGGGTGCTAGTCATTTTTCAAAGATAGACCTCAAATCCGGTTATAATCAGCTCAGAGTCAGAGATAGTGACATCCCGAAAACAACATTCAGAACTATGTATGGTCATTATGGATTTGTAGTTATGTCATTTGGACAAACTAATGCCCCTGCATCTTTCATAGATTTAATTAATAGGATGTTCAAGCAGTATTTGGACTTGTTAGTTATCATTTTATTGATGATATCCTCATTTACTCTAGGAATAAGGAGGAACATGCGACTCATTTGAGGGTTGCCCTAAAAACTCTCAAAAATCGCCAGTTATTCGCTAAGTTTAGCAAATGTGAGTTTTGGTTATAATCAATTGCTTTCCTTAGGCATATAGTATCTAGCGAAGGGATCCAAGTGGATTCTCATAAAATAGAGGCAGTGAAGAAATGGCCCAAACTCACCTCTCCTTCAGATATAAGAAGTTTCTTCGATTTAGTTGGTTATTACAGAAGGGTTTTGGAAGTATTTTCATCCATAGCTTATCCATTAACGAAGTTGACTTAGAAAAATGTTAAGTTTCAATGGTCAGATGAGTGTGTGAAGAGCTTCTCATAACTAAAAAAACTAGGTTGACTACAACTCCTGTTTTGACCATACAAAAGGGTTCAGGTGGTTATGTGATCTACTGTGATGCATACAGAGTCATTCTAGGTTGTGTGTTGATGCAACGAGGTAAGGTTATAGCTTATGCTTCTAGGCAACTTAAGGTGCATGAGAAGAATTACTCAACTCATGACCTTGAACTTGCAGCCGTAGTATTTTCTCTAAAGATTTCGAGACAATACTTGTATGGTGTTCACAGACCATAAGAGCCTTCAGTATGTGTTCACCCATAAAGTGTTGAATCTTCAACAAAGGAGATGACTTGGATTCCTCAAGGACTACGACATGAATGTATTTTACAATTTGGGTAAGGCCAGTGTAGTAGCTGAGGCTCTTAGCAGACTATCTATGGGTAGTGTAGCACATGTTGAGGAAGAAAGGAAGGAATTATGAAAAGATGTCCACCGTCTTGATCACTTAGGAGTTTTCCTTATGAACATATCAGTTGTTGGCGTGATAGTTCAAAATGGGTCAGAATCTTCATTGGTAGCAGATATACCATGAGTTTACGATATTTTTGATACATTTCACTTATAAGTTGTGTGTGTCTAGGACTATATTGTATTAGAAATAATTTGTTATGTATAATGTTTGCAGCAAATAGACTAGGAGGCGGTCGATGAAGATTTGACTTGAAAAGTTTAGAAGTACCTACCAACGGAGCCACCCATGGACTGTAGGTCCATCGATGGGCCATGGGTGGTTAATTATAATTCCTGGTCTAGGAAGTTGAGTTCTAGTACTCAACCCACAGAGAGCGAGAATAGATTGCAGACCAGTCCACAGACCGAGGGTGAAGCATTGTAGGTGGAACATCAAGGAAGTCTAACAAGTGTGGAACCACAGAGCAAGATGATAGATCATAGGTCGATCCATGGTTCGTCCGGCACTTTCCTCATTGATGACTTGAGAGTGAAGGTTCTAGTACCTGATGAAAAGTTTCTAAGTGTTGAACCACAGAGGGTGACCTACAGACTGTAGGTTGACCCACGGTTCGTAGAAGTTGCGTCCAGACAACTTATTTTCGTATTTTGTTTCATTTTTATTTAGGACTTATTTTCTATAAATAGGAGTTATAAACCTCATTTTTAGGGGTTAGGCATTATTGTAAACTTTTAGTTTTTGGTGTTTTGGGAATTAACTTGCAAACTTTAGTAATTTGATTTCCAGATTTTCTTTATAAGATTTTCAGTTTGAAACTTAATCGAAGATTTTGGGTTTCATCAATTCTACTTGTAAGTTGATGAATTCTTTTTAGCCAATTATGAATTGTGTTCTTTCAAGCATGAGTAGATAAATCCACAACTGGGTTTTGGGAACCATGAGAAATTAACAAAGTATAACTAATAATTAAGTAATTCTTGAATAGTGTTTATGCATGTATTGTTAATTCTTTCGTTTAGAAGTTTTTTTAATCGTGGCCAACTTTAGAACTCGCGTCGTTGCTACTTGTCAGACTAATGAGGTAGTTAATGAGAAAAGATTTAGCAACAAAGATTTAGTGGATGCTATCTAATAGTCTAATGTCAATTGGTGAGAGGGTGTAAACTAAGTCATACATTTACGTGATGTGTAATTAGGAGTAAAGGTAAAGGTTAGTAAAGCATACACCCGTAGTCGGACCAAGGTGAGAAGTGAAATTTCCTACTTGGGGGACCAATCACTTAGGGATATCTAACTTTCCAACTTTGCATGTAAAACACTAGGAAAGGATTACTATTATTAGGAACACTGCGTTAAGAGCTTGTGGGGAACACATATACCCTAGTTTCTTTCTCATATTGATAACTCAAAGTTTAATCTTACTTACTTGTTACTAAATCAACAAACTGTTACTTGCTTGCGAACCCCCCCCCCCCCCCCTTATTTACTTGTCTCGGAAATAATTTTACTAAACTAATATAATAGTGAGTTAAGTTTATGTCTGAATCATATTCCTTGTGGGATCGACCCAACCTACAAGTTGGACTTTTTAATTGACAACAATCACTTATACTTCTTTAGGGAGGTGTAATTTGAGCGTATCAAATTTTGGCGCCGCTGCTGGGTAATAGGAATTTTAGATTAAGTTTAATTACATTATTGAGCTTTTGTCAATTATTTCCTAATATTACATTTTTCTTTTTTTTGTTTTCCACAGGTTTCTACTCTAGTGTATGCAAAGTACATGGAGTCGAGGCAAACCTTTGACCCCCTACGATCCAGAATTGAATAAGACTTTGAGGAGAATGAAAAACCAAGGGGTACTAAACAATCTAGTCGGAGAGGGTTCTAGGTGATGGATTTCAAGTGCAACCTCCTGGGATTGTTTATGTGGCCGTTAAGATTCTTGGTGATAATCTACTTTGAAATTGAGAAAGGTTGTAGAATCCGCCAGCACCAAGGCTTCGTGATAACTATCGGGTTGACTATAATACAGTTGAATATGAAGGGTCTATTGTTCTACCACCTCTACCTCCCAAGCATACATTTATGGTAACCAATAGTCTGATGCAAATGCTTACAACACGAGGTTTGTTTGCCGGTCTAGCTTCAGAGGATCCACATGGTCACATGGCTAAATTGAGAAGTATCTGCAAAGGTTGTGTAAGGCGACCATAATTAGATAAGGATGTTATCAAGTTGAGAGTTTTCCCTCTTTCATTGACTGGTCATGCTATGGTATAGTTTTTAGATCTTCCATACAATTCGTTTCATACATGGGACAAATTACATAAGGTGTTCATGGTGAAGTATTTTTGCGTGTCAAAGAAGCTGAATCACAAGGATAAACTGAATAACTTCGTAGCACTACCTAGAGAGTCTGTAAGCAGTTCATGGGATATGTTCACTAAATTTATCAGAAGTGTTCCTAATCACCGCATTGATGATGAGTCGCTAAAGGAGTACTTCAACACAGGAAAGGATGAAAATGGAAAGGTTGTGCTAGAAACTATTGCTCAAAAATCATATGGTGAGTGCATTTTTGAGGAGATTGTTGAAGAGTTTTAGAGGATTTTGAGGAATAATAAGGCATGGAGCACTAGAAAATCTAATACTAGAAGAGGCATGTTCGTTGTTCAATCTGCACCAAGTCAATCTAATGATAAAATTTGTGAGGAGATGGATCAGATGAGGACAGAACTTGGGTTGGTATTAAAGCATGTGAATGAAAATGCAGAAAAGGTGAATGCGGTAAATTCCCTAATAAGAACTTCACCACCATCGATTGAGGAATGCTACTATGAGAAGGATGCGTATTTGGTAAATGATTAGACGGGAGGGTGCCAAACCAATGCCCAATTTTCCAACTCGGATAATTGGCGCCAGGGTCAAGGAAACTAAGGTCGGAACTATGGAAACTACAACCGCGAGGGAAACTATGTTCTAGATAGGAACTACAATCGTGATACCAACTACAACCGAAAAAACTATGACAATAGGAATGATTGAGTTGGGCCCTATGTTCCACTTGGCAGAGAATCTGGTAATAGAGAGGTCGGTAGTAATATGTCGCGCGTTGAGGATATGATGCAAAAGATGATAAAGATGTTTGATTCTAATCATTAATATGTGAAAGAGATGCATACTGAGCTGTCCAGGATTGGTCAGAAAGTTGATGCCCAGCAGTGTTGATAAAGCAACTTGAGCAGCAATTTAGTAAGTTGTCTCCTACTGTGAATACACGCCAACCAGGCAAACTTTCCATCAACACCATCCAGAATCTGAAAAAATGATGGGCACTGTATGGCAATCATGACTCACGGAGGAAAACATACTATTGATTCCCCCATGTCCTCTAATATTGAAAAAGTGGTAGAAACAGATGAGAAAGAGATAGAGATTACTGGAGAGACAAAAGATGTCGTAGAAAAGGAGGCTGAGTTGACTCAGAAAGTTGTTGCCATGCCTAGAACTCCACCTTCTTTCCCACAGAGGTTACTGTAGAAGTCCTAAGAGGGAAAATAATACAGGTTCATAACTATATTGAAACAACTCTCCATCAATGTCCCATTGGAGTAAATGCCTGGTATGCAAAATTCATGATGGACTTGGTAACCAAAAAGAGGATTGTCATTTTTGATAGTGATGAGAGGTTGCAGCATTGTAGTGCAATATCTATGAGGTCACTAGTGCAAAAGAAACAAGATCCTTGAGCTTTCACTATTTCTGGCACCAATGGTAAGATGCACTTTTGCGAAGGCTTTATGTGATTTTGGTGCCAACATTAATTTGATTACATTGTTGATTTATAAGAAGTTGGGTTTAGGATCTCCAAAGCCAACTATGATGCATTTACTTATGGCTGATAGAGCTGTGAAGAAGCCCATTGGAGTGCTTCAAGATGTCATTTTGAAAGTGGGGTCATTCATTTTTTTGGCGGAATTTGTGATACTTGATTGCGAGGTTGACTTTGAGGTTACCAAATCTTAGGGAGACCATTCCATCTTACTGGGTGTGCCTTAGTCGATATGGAGAGAGGGCAGATGAAGTTCCGGTTCTATAATGAGGAGGTGGCCTTTACTAACTATAGGTCTATGAAGTAGTATAGTGATCTTAAATCGGTCTTTCTGGTGAGTCACATTGTAGGACAAGGTGCTCAATTGTCTAGTAAGGGGAAGTTAGGTACAACCTTGTACAAGGAGAAAAAGCACCATGATCAAAAGACAGAAATGTGCAAACTAGCTCCTGGTGATCTAATGTTGTTGTTTAACTCAAGGTTGCGCTTGTTTCTGGCAGATTCAAGTCCCAGTAGACTAGACCATTCATAGTTACCCAAGTATCCCTATATGGAGTGGTTGAGCTCGAGAAAAGGAAGAGGACAAGGTTCAAGGCCAACTACTGGAGGATAAAAAGCTACATGGGAAATTCTGAGAGTGTCAATACAGTGATAGATGCATGGCACCTTGATGAAGTATGAGTAATCAAGGTGTCTGCGTCGTGGCACGATGTTAAATCAAGCGCTGCTTGCGAGGCAACCCAAGATGTACAATCTGGCCAACTATAGGTTTTTCTTTTCGATATAGGAGTTTTCTTCTTTCCTTTTTTGATTTTTGTAGCTTTTTAAATTGATGTTATCTTTTTTATTAGTGTTTGCTAGATATAGATTAGGGTCTGTGTCTAAAAAGTGGCCACAAAATGTAAAACAAAGTCCTAACAGTTGTAATGTGTGCAGGGACGAAAAGGAAAAATCTGCAGAAAATAGTTGTGCAGTGGTCTACGGGCCCTATCCACGGTCCTTTGTGAATCCACAGACCATGGATGACGTGCGTAGATCCCAGACAAGTTTTAATTTTTTTCTAGGTGTCAAAGTGACCTACAGACCCAACCCATAGACCATAGGTCAACCCACGGACCATCTATGGGGCATTGTGGGTCCAACCTAGGGTTCTGCCGACTTGATCTGGACCCCTCTTTTATTAGAACTCTTTATTTTAAAATCCATTCCCCACTTTCAAAACCCCCCCCCCCAATCATCTTTCAACCCTCCAAATACCAATATTCCTAAATTAATTCCCCCAAATCACTCCCATATCAATTATCCATATCCCATGCCATCACTCTCCTCTTCCATATCTCCCTTTTCACTCCCTAATCACTCCCATATTCTCCTTAAAGCGATTTCAGTGTTCGGGTTCGGTGTGCACGTAAGTTTAGGAGTTTTTGTAGTCGATCACACACTCATCATTGTTGATTACTTGTAAGGTAAGTTGATTTCTCCCAAACTTTGAACATTCATAGTTTCATATTGAAATCACAACAATGAACTTGACCTTGGGCTATAAATCAAGTGTTTGAATGTTGAATTGTAGTTATAAACACTATTGGAATGACGGTATGTGAGTGTGTTGCAAATTAAAACCACATAAATATGTTAATAGGTCTAAATTGGAAGTTTTGACTTAGGGTTGTTAAATGGTTTTGTGTAAAAGTGAATAAATTGAATGATCACAACCCTAAGGATGACGAACTACAAAAATATATGTTGAAATGCATGTGTGGGCCTAAAAATCATTATTGAAATAAGGCATGAAGTATGAGTCAAAATCTTAAACCTGGCACAAAACTGACCCACGACTCCAACCCACTGAACGTAGGTCGGGGTTCGTGGGTTAGTTGCACACAAATTTTGTATAAGTCTGGAACCACGATATGGACTACGACCCATTGTTTGTTCGATGGACTGTTCTGTACATCCGTGGTTCCCACATTAAAGACCCAACTTCGGGTACTCTAACCTACAAAGGGGACCCACGAACCGTCGTTCCATCGACGGACCATAGGTACCCACTGTGGGTCTCCAGTTCAGCTATTTCCTGGAATGTTTTTGAGTTTTTGTTTGGGTCCGATTCTTGTTCTAAAATTATTTTGTTAGTCTTATCGCCTTGTTTTGGCAATAACAAAGTTTCCACAAGTACCATGTCCCCCAAACAAGCTCCCACCTATGCAACAAAGGGTAAGTCCTAATCTGTTACCCTTCCGAATATATGATAGAGGTGGATGATGATATGGACTACGTCCCACCTACCACCAGGGTCTCTCCCATTGTCCCATGCACTACTAGGAACAGAGCTTAGCAAGTTAGCTCCGATGAGGTCACTACCCCCAGTCTGAGGAGGGGGCCATACAGATCAGAGCACAGTCTGGCTTAGAGTCGCAGTCCGACTCTAGTCGTAGTGGCAGTACAACTTCTTCTTCAGATGTTGATAGCTCAGGAGACAGTGTGACACCTACCAGCATTGAACCTGCTCTAAAGGCTGAGGAGCAGAACATATCGTGTGTCCCTGGCTAGTATTAGATTTATGAGAATGGTATGATGTTGAATGAGCACCGGAGGATGACCAGGATCATGACTATGGAGCGTAAGGTCCTTACAGGCAGCCTCCTCATTGTACCAGCTATTGAGGAGCTCTTTCAAAGACACCGATCCTAGTAGATGGCACAAAGCCTCAAAAAATACATTAAGGAGATAGCTAGAGAGTTCTATGCCTCCTGTGCTACCACCATCCAGAATTCAATATCAAAATGGGCCAAGCTACAACTCAGCCTCCACTTTAGTTCACTTTGGTACGAGGGTTCCCAGTCGACATATCAGAGGCTATCATTCACCAATTTCTATATTGCTCGATCCACACGCTGCCTACTAATATGGAAGAATATGACTACCGGATAAGCATTATCCTTAGCGGGTTCTTCCAGAGAGATGTTTAGAAATGGGAGGCACTTCTAAGGTGGCTGTCATGACATATTGCTGCGGATGGGGAGCGTGCTGATTGGGTTTGGACTGCTAGCTTCGGTATTAAGAAGGCTACACTGAGCTTCACTGTGAAGTTCTTTTGGTTGTTGGTCCGGAATAGGTTGTCCCCTACTCTGGTAGACAAAATGGTTAATAGGATCGGGCTGTGATTTTGGTAGCCATTATGGTAGGGTTGGAGATGGATGTCACCCATATTCTTATCATAGAGATCCACGAGAGGGAATTTATGGCCACAACCACCCTGTCTTTCTCGTGTTTGATCTTCCAGCTCTGCAAGGATGCTTCTATTCCCGTTTGTCATTGTGATCGGTTGCTTGATGCAACCAAGACTCTGGACATTGGCCTCATTCTGGATAATGTCGACCTTGGTGCATCTCAGAAAGAGCCACAAATTATGGTACTGCCTTTGGGTAATGATCTTGCAGCAGATGTTTAGCAGATGCATGCTGATAACACCATCATTCCAGCCTCTACAGTAAACACCCAAGCTCCACCATCTCCAACCACCAGTTAGGCCCCTAGCTCAAATTAAGCCACTCCATCTTTAGGGTCTATTGTCGTTCCTCAAGACCAAGTCCAGAAGCAAGAGGCACAGATGACCACTCCACTTCTGCATGTAAATCCATGGATGCAGTGTTCAATCACGGAGTTCGAGGCGAGGATGGAGCAGATGATGGACCAAAAGTTTCAAGCTGTTCATAAGTGACTAGATGCCTTTGAGTTGACAGTCTAGAAGAAGTCGACAACTCTGATCATAGATGTGACCACCTTCCAGAGTGAGTAGGCTAGCCTCTATTATGATGTTACTACCCTACTAGCCCCTACTACTGAGGTACCAGAGTCTGTCCCTGCGGTACCAGAGGATTAGGCGCTGATGACTGCCCTATTTGGCAATGCCATGGCACCACCAGACTCTTCCTGCATTGCTGGGAAGCACCCCCTCTCCGACCGCACTGCCGACAATAAGAAGGCTTGATGACGAGGAAGAAGGAGTGCCAACAGTTTGAGGAGGCTCAGAGGGCGTCTATACTTGATGAGGAAAGGAGACAACAACAGGCCCGTGAGGTGGATGTTGGCGTATCTGGTGTTTTGAGCACTACTATGGGTTTTACGTCAATTGATAAGAACGCTTCTGATGGAGTTCCTAGTGTTGATCCAGTGGGCTCCAGGAAATCGGACCCACCCACTTCTTGAGAGGTATTCGTTACATATGCGCCACAAGTTTACTTCACCGTATGTTTTACTTTTGATTTTTGTGCATTGAGGGAACTTGCACCTTATTTTATTGAGGGTGGGGTAAATTGATTGTGAGTGTTAGGGTGAAGTCTGAGTAACCCAACTCGTAATCCTCTCTTAGGGTTTTCTTGCCTGTGTTTTTTTCTCCCAACGAGACTGTTTTGCTTTTTGTTGAACCGACATGTTTAGGAATGTATGCGTAGAAGTAAGTAGAAGAATGAAAGCATAATCGCATAAAAAGCATGAAAAAAATTATTCCCGTACAAAAAGTTTGAAATATGCTAGATGTTTCGGCTTGATGAGTTGAATATTCTGGATCTTAATATAACATGATAAGGAAGTGATTTTACCTAAGGACTTAAGCTAAAGTTTTAACTCGGTAATCAAAAAATCTGATAATGAAACAATGTGCCAAGTGTATGTGATGAATTCTTGAATGTTCATACAATGTGTACCAATCTAGAACTTGCCCCATTAGTCCTGCTAAGATAATCTAGGCTAAAAGCTGGAAATGGTCATAGGCCCTTGTTCAAATAAGTCCACTCAAGCCTAAGTAACTCAACCAAAAGAAATAAATGTTCCCTTTGATCCAAATGTTTGAGCCTAATGTTGACCACTTATTTTAGTACACCTAATTCACCTTCCTTAAAATAATTGTCCTGGCCCCGGTCCCTCCTTGGACATGGTAAACTTGACTTAGGCCAAAAGCCTAAGTTGAGGGTGACTATGAAACAGATGGGTATGAAAAGAGGTTGTGTAAAAGAAGGAAAGAAACCAAATAGAAAAAAATGTGACTTTGTGCAAAAGAAGCAATGAATGGAAAAAGTGTTGAAAGAAACAAAGAAAAATAAAGTGAAAGAAAAAGAAGAAAGTTTAAATTAAGAGTTATAAAGTCAAAAGTCACATCTGTGCGAAAGAGAGTCAATGGAAAGAGCAGAAAAGTTAAAGATGTCAAGAATTGGTTGGGAAAAGAGGTATAAAGCTAGCGTAATGTTAAGGAGGGCAGAAAGTCACTATAAAATATCCATATGTACCCTGCATTACTTTGAGCCTACGTTACAAGCTAAGAAAGTCCTATAGTTATCCTAGCAACTAGTTTGGAGAGTCTAAGCAGTGAAAAAAAGGGCAAGCCTATGGTATTTACCACTAAATGTACTTGAAGTCACTTTTGAGCGTGAGTGTTGAGTGAATCCTAAACTATGAAAGTCATATCTTTTGTGTGTGAAAAAGGATTTGCTTTAAAGTGAGGGCACTAGGTACATTGTTGGAGAATTGATACCTTGGTGATTGTGAAAGGTGTATGTTGTGATGACTGTTGGTCGATCTATTTCATGTTTTTATCCGTATGAGTTAGCTTGTTCAGTCTAAATGAAAAGATTTACACTAAGGAAATGGAATGGATTGAGAAGACCATGTGATTACTTGAGTTTGTATGTCTGCTTCTACATAAGTGTCGTTTAGAGTTTTAGTGTGTCGCTTGACGACAAACAACAAGTTTAAGTTGAGGGTCTTGATATACCATGAGTTTACGTTATATTTTATGCATTTCCCATAGAAGTTGTGTGTATCTAAGGCTATATTGTATTAGAAATAATGTGTTATGCATTATGTTTGGATGAAATAGACTTGGAGGTGGTTGATGAAGATTTGGAGCTGTAAAGTGTAGAAGTATCCACCAACGGAGCCACCCATAAATCGTAGGTTCATCGACGGGCCATGGGTAGCCAGTCGTCAGTCCTGGTCGAGTAAGTTGAGTTCCAGTACTCAATCCATGGAGTGCCAAAACGCACCGTAGACCAGTCCACAGATCGTGGGTGAGGCATCGTAGGTGGAATATCAAGGAAGTCTGGCAAGTGTGGAACCATAGAGCAAGACGACGGACCGTAGGTCGACCCACGGTCCGTCATGCACATCCGTCATTGATGATCTGAGAGTGAAGGTTCCAGTACTTGATGAAAAGTTTCTAAGTGTTGAACCACAGAAGGTGACCTATGGACCGTAGGTCACCCACGGTCCGTAGGTCGTGTCGTCGACAGAAGCCACGTCGAGACAACTTATTTCCTTATTTTGTTTCCTTTATATTTAGGACTTATTTTCTACAAATATGAGTTATAAACCTCATTTTTAGGGTTTAGACATTATTGTAATCTTTTAGTTTTTGGTGTTTTGGGAATTAACTTGCAAACTTTAGCAATTTGATTTCTAGATTTTGTTTTATAACATTTTCAATTTGAAATTCAATTGAAGATTTTGGGTTTCATCAATTCTACTTATAAGTTCATGAATTGTTTTTACCCAATTATGAATTGTGTTCTTTCAAGCATGAGTAGCTAAATCCACAACTAGGATTGTGGGAACCATGAACAATTAAAAAAGTATGAATAATAATTAAGTAATTCTTGAATAGTGTTTTGCATGTATTGTTAATTCTTTTGCTTAGAAGTCTTTTAGACGGTGGCTAACATTAAAACTCGGCTCGTTGCTACTTGGCAGACCAATGAGGTAGTTAATGAGAAAATAATTAACAATAGAGATTTAGTGGATGCTATCTAATAGTCTAATGTCAATTGGTGCGAGGGTGAAAACTAAGTCACATATTGATGTGATATCTACTCTAGGGTAAAGGTAAGGGTTGGTAAAGCAAGCACCCGTAGCCAGACCAAGGTGTAAGATGAAATTCCCTAATTGGAGGACCAATCACTTAGAGATACCTAACTTACCAACTTTGCATGTAAAACACTAGGAAATGATTACTATTATTAGGATCACTGCGTTAAGAGATTGTGGGGCACACATATACCCTAGTTTCTTTCTCATATTGATAACTCAAAGTTAAATTTTGCTTACTTGTTACTAAATCAACAAACTGTTACTTGCTTACAACCCCCCCCCCCTTTTATTTACTTTTCTCGGAAATAGTTTGACTAAACGGATATAATAGTAAGTTAAGTGCAAACCATATTCCGCATGGGATCGACTCCAACCTACAACTTGGGTTATTTATTTGACAACGATCACTTCTACTTATTTAGGGAGGTGTAATTTGAGTGTATCAATAGCAGGGGCTTATGAAAAACAAGACATTGATCCTATATTGCTTCAATTGAAGGGTGCAGTTTATCAGTTGAAAGTTGAGTTTTTCTCCCAAGGGGGAGATGGTGTGCTTGGCTACCTGGGTGGTTTATGTGTTCCTAAGGTGGATGAGTTAATACAACAGATCCTTATGGAAATAACTCCAGGTATTCTATTCATCTAGGAGCCACCATGATGTACTGTGATCTGCAGGAAGTCTTTTTGTGGAATGGCATGTAGAGGGATATAGCAAATTTCGTGGCTAAGTGCCTTAATTGTCGACAGGAGAAGGTAGAACATCAGAAACCAGGAGGTATGATTCAAGAGATTAACATTCCTACATAGAAGTGGGAAGTGATAAACATGGACTTTATTACGAATTTACCTCATACTCACAAATAGCATGACTCCGTTTGGGTGATAGTAGATAGAGTTACTAACTCTGCTCATTTTTTTTGCTGTTAAGACTTTAGATTTGACGGAGGACTATGCCAAGCTTTACATTAATGAGATTGTTAGGTTTCATGGGGTTCTTTGTCTATCATCTCAGATAGAGGTCCTTAGTTTACCTCTAATTTATGGAGGTCATTTCAGAAAGGTCTTAGTACTCAAATAAATCTTAGCACAACATTTTATCCACAGTCGTATGGTCAAGCAGAGCGTACCATTCAGACTTTAGAGGACATGTTTAGATCTCGCATGATCAACTACAAGGGTAGTTGGGATGATAACTTACCTCTCATAGAGTTTGCCTACAATAATAGCTACTATTCAACTAGTGAGATAACCCCTTATGAGACATTGTATGGGCGTATATATAGATCTCCAGTTGGTTGACTTAAGGTAGGTGAAACAGCCACGACATGGCTCAATTCGGTTTATCATGCTATGGAAAAAGTTCAACTCATACGAGATAGACTTAAGATAGCCCAGAGTCGTCAGAAGTCTTATTCAGATGTAAGGAGAAGGGATTTGGAGTCCCAAATCGATGATTTGGCTATTCTAAAAGTATCACCTATGAATCAGGTGATGAGAGTTGGCAAGAAAGGGAAGCTCAGTCCTATATATTTAGGCCCTTATAGGATCTTGAAAAAGATTGGTAAAGTGACTTCTGAGTTAGACTTGCCAATAGAGCTAGCAGCAGTCCATCCAGTCTTTTACATTTCATTGTTGAAGAAGTATGTGGGTGATCCAGTATCTATAGTTTCATTAGAAAGTGTGGTTGTGAAAGAAAGTCTCACTTATGAAGAGGTGCCAGTTGAAATTCTTGATCGTTAGGTTCGAAGGTTAAGAAACAAAGAAGTCACTTCAGTTAAGGTGTTGTGGAGGACTCAGTCCCTAGAGGGAGCTACTTGGGATGCAGAAGCAACCATGAAGGTCAAGTATCCTCATCTCTTTCCTTCCGATTCCATTCCAACTTAAGGTAATCGTTCCTCTCTAGTCTCTTAGTTTACTCTTGCATAAATTCAGTCTTAGCTTTCCTTCTATTATACTTGCATTTTGAGCGTATTTTCATGTTCTTGCAATTTAGTTAAATCAAATTTCAGTTTCCAATACTTTGAAGTAGGGTTTGTAGCTCTTTCCCTCCATACCCAGCAAGTTTAGTCTTATTTCGAGGATGAATGTTCTCAAGGGGGCGATAATGTAATACCCCAGATTCTAAAAGAGATAAAATGCAGATTTCCTGAAGTTGCAGGTGCTACCAACAGAGGTCACCTATGGACCGTAGGTTAACCCACACATCGTAGGTTAACCCACGGATTGTAGGTCGGGTCCGTGGTTGACCACCTACAACTCCCTCCCAGAACCCTAAAAATTTTTAGACAAGGCATGACCCACGGCCGGATCTACAGACCATAGGTCAGACCATGGGCCATGGTCCAGGTACGTGGATTGTTACCCTCAAACCCATTCTCTGAAGCCAAACAACGAGGTGACAGGATGGACTGTAGGTCCATCAATTGTACGTCGATCAGGCCCATCATTGGCCCCGGCAATTTTAAATTCAGGGATTGTTTGGTCTCTTTCCCTATGTGTTCCCACCTAAACTACGTCATTTAACCCCTAAAATACGTCATTTTGGTAATTATAAGCCTAATAACCAAATCAGAACTTACCCTAAGCAATTCATTCTCCAAAATTAATTCAATTAAGATGAAAAGAGGAGAAACCAGTCGACCAAATCCTCTCCAAGAATGCAACAAGTTTTTCATAGATCCGGCCCCGAAATGGAAGGATTTCTCTGTGAAATTCATCACTAGGTATGTGGGATTTCATTGGTGGATTCCTTTCATCCACAAGGTCCATAGAATTCAATCAGATTTTTGATTCACTTCATATTAGTGAGACCTAGGTTTTCTTGAACTTTATAAACTTGTTGTGATTTAGCTGTTAGAATATTCCTAATCAGATTTTCATGTTGTTGTAACACTGCTGCTTAGTTCCTTGCATGAAATTTAGCACCCTTGTTGTATAAACTCGTTTAGTTCATGAATTACATTACCTAGGACAGACAAACATATATACATGCCTCCGTTTTCAAATGATTCATTATAAGCACTGTAATGTTGCATTTTGAGTTAGCATGTTAGAATATTGAGCTATCCAGTATATTTCAGTTATGTTGTATTGAACAAATTTCCAGTTGGGAGTAGGCTTAACAACGAGTTGAACTAGGGTTAGTCACCCTCACAATCCCAGAACTACGTGCCCCCATAAGTTTATAGGTCCCATCTTTGTACATCAGGTATTTATTGGTCATGCCTGTCATGCTTCTATACCCCTGGCAAGGTATATTGGGTCCTCTCAATGTGGCATATACATTGGAATTCATGTTTAGCTCTCGTGGTTTTATGTCGGTTAATAGTAGCTCCCATAGTCAAACTCTAGTGCATTTGACCAGGTTGCTTGTTATATGTCATGCCCCAAGCCTACACCCTGGGCGGGACTGACACTCGAGAACCATTACTAGCCTCAAGCGAACCCTTGGCCTGGCTTACTACACATTGGAAGACTTAACTCAACAAAGATAAAACCATATGATAGAGTAGAATGTTTTAAAGAAAACATTCAACTGGCCAATAAGGCAAACTCAAGTCTTAAAACAAACAACTGGAATGAATAAGACTAAAAGACTAATAACGTCTAACTATCAATGAGACCTCTAATAACTATGAGGGATGCTGGAACAAGACCCTCGATCATCCTAACAACTGAACTAGTAAAGCAATAAAATAAAATATAGCCAAATAAGTCCTCCAAAAAGCAAGGAGGCCCACCAACTGACTCTGAGTGCTTAACTAGATCAACGAGGCGCTGGATGTTGATCTTGATTACTTGTATCTACATCATAAAATGATGCAAGCTAATTAGAATCAGTACATTAAATATACGAGTATGTGAGTTGTTATTATACAATGTCTCACCCACACTGCCAGAATTGTCCTATACCTTGCCGGAATATAGAACCTCTCAACTAAGTGGATCCACTAGTATATGGTAAAAAGCACTAACGAATCATCTAAAAAGTATGACCCTTTCTACCCATGATGGTTACATGGTTTATGGAGACCTGAGTTATTATAAACTTATTCCCATATCGATGCCTAATACTACTCCCGCAATAATCAACTCATCTATTAAAATCAAAAACTCTTTCTGGGTTTTGATATTATTACTCAAAAACTAGGTTAAAGGCTCTCTTGGAAATCAATGTTTTCTCTCTTGTTTAAATGTGATAAACATTTACTCTTTAGGAATACTTATTTCCCATATAATCTTTTCGAAGAACTGAACTTCATTTGTTACTCTTACTTAACTCAAAACTCAAGTCTTGAAAAAAGTTTAAAACATTTGCAAAAGACTTTTTTGAAAGGACTCTAAGAACTCTCTAGACTTAGCTCTTAAATTTCATTGAATTTTAATTTATGGATTCAAGGATTGTGATTTGTGATAGGAAAGATCTCATCATGTTTAGGAGTGTTTTTGGATAGTTAAACATGAGAAACAATCAAGAAATCATTGTCTGGAAACAAGTCTGCGATGCAGAGATACATTTTAAATTTTGGTCGTGAAATAAATTTTGAGACAGTGGAGTCTGCTTCCTTTCTGCGACGCGAAGGGAAAATTTTCTCACTGGGGGAGTAAGTCCGCGACGTGGACTTTCATTCCAATTCCTACTTGACTTTTTCCTTCTTCATTTTCTAACCCCAATTCGACTAAATTCGATTATTTTTCTCAATTCTTCTTTAGTTTCAGATACCCACTACATGAACACAATAATCTAACTTAAACCAACTCTATAAATTGACCCAATAATCTCAAGAACTCCTCAATCTCAGCCTAATTCAAGAACGAAAGAAAATTCAAGAACACATATTAAGAACATCAAACTTTCAACCTTTTTAGAATGAATTCAAGCTAAAATAAACATGTTTGGCGTGTGGGTGAACAAACCCAACGCTATAAGAACTCACATACCTCGTAGGATTGAATCCTTGGCAAAAGCCACAACAAAAATCACAAGAACTTGACGAATCTTGAAATTTTCTTCTCCTTTCTCCTCTTTTCGCTTCTGTCAAAGCCCTAGCGTATTTCTCAATTGCGTAAACAAAACTAACTTAGTTTTGACCCCAAATAACTTACTAAAATGAAATAATTTAATTGGGTAATGAAAAGACCATAATACCCTTCTAAAATCCGGTTTTGACTTTCCATATCTAGACAACCCAACTTCAAATGGACATATCTCCCTCATACAAACTCGAAATTCAGTAAACTCGGCGGCGTTGGAAAGATAATTCAAATATATTTTTCTACAGTATCTTCTAGAACACCTATCTTATCCTGAGCTAGGAATGATGATCATTTGGAGTTGACCCTAAACTCAAATTTAACATAACTTAAACAAATTTCTAGATTTTTCATTCTTTACAAAAATGACTCTTTCTAATTCTAGCACTTTCACTTAGCAAGCTGTTACAATATCCCCCCTTGGGAACATTCTTCCTCGAATGAGATTACTCTTAGAAGACTAAGGGATTAACGTCAAATATTTAGTTCCAATACGAAATAAGTAAATCTAACACAATAAGCATTGCAATTAAAGAGTACTAAGAAGAGAATTAGTACCTTGATCTGGAATTTCTCCGGGCTCAAAGAGATGTGGATATCTCTTCTTCATACCCTCCTCATCTTCCCAAATGTCTTCCTCAACAAATTGATTTCTCCACAAAACTTTGACTAATGTTACCTCTTTTGTTCTAAACTTGCGAACTTAGCGGTCTTGAATCTGAGCAGGAATCTCCTCATAAGACAAGTTTTCCTTAATACCAATATCTTCAGTAGGTATGATAATTGAAGGATATCCCATGCACATCTTCACAATGGAAATTTGAAATACCGAATGTACCGCTGCTAACTCTTGTGGTAGCTCCAACTCATAAGCTACATTACCAATCCTTTTGGATATTCTGTAAGGGCTAATATACCAAGAACTAAGCTTTCCCTTCTTACCAAATCTCATAACACCCTTCATGGGTGAAACTTTCAAGTATACCCAATCGTCTATCTCAAACTCTAAATCCCTCCTCCTAACATCAATGTAGGATTTTTGACGACTCTGCGTTGTTTTCAACCCATCTTGAATCACTTTCACTTTCTCCATGAACTAAGTCTAGTCCTATCAACCCAGTTTCACCAACTTCAAACCATTAAATAGGAAATTTGCATCTTCTCCCTTAAAGAGCTTCATAAGGAGCCATCTAGATGCTAGAATGGTAACTATTGTTATAAGCAAGCTCAATCATAGGTAGGTGATCATCCGAATTAACTTTGAAATAAATCACACAGGCCCTCAATACACCATCTCCTCCTTGTTCATAAGCCATTTCTTTTTTCTTATGAACATTTGCCTTCAATTCAAGCAAAATAGAATCTTGGTCTTGTTTTTCTTTGTCTTCTGACACTAATGATGATTCAACTCCATTCATCACCACTACTCCTCCCTCTATGGAATACATTAGGTGAACTCCCAAACGTGCAAACTATACACACTAGTTCTTTGTTCACTTTCTCAACATGGGAAGTACTACCCATAGACAACCTGCTGAAAGAATCAACAACCATATTAGTCTTACCTAGGCGATATAGAATACTTATGTCATAATCCTTGAGTAACTCTAACCACCTTCTATGTCTGAGATTAAGCTCTTTCAGACTGAACACGTACTGAAGACTCTTGTGATCAGTGAACACATCTACATGAACACTATAAATATAATGACGCCATACTTTCAGCGCAAATAATACGGCAGTCAACTCTAGATCATGGGTTAGATAATTTTTCTCGTGAACTTTCAGCTATCCGGAGGCATAAGCTATAACTTTACCATTCTACATTAACACACAACCCAAACCAACTCTGGACGTATCACAATACACCACAAAACCTTGAGTACCTTCGAGTAAGGTTAATACTGGGGCAGTACTCAACTGCTTTTTCAATTCCTGAAAGCTTTTCTCAAAAGCTTCAGACCATTGAAACTTCACTATTTTCTTAGTTAACTTGGCCAGACATGATGAAATAGATGAGAACCCCTCTACGAACCTTCTATAATATTTAGCCAACCCAAGAAACTCCTTATATTAGTTAGAGATGTGGGTCTAGACCAATTCTTCACTACCTCTATTTTCTGAGTGTCAATTCTAATCCCATCACCGGAAACAATATGTCCTAAGAATGCCACAGACTCAAGCCAAAACTCACACTTAGAGAACATGACATACAACTCACTATCCTTTAGAGTTAGGAGAACTATTCTGAGATGGCTAGCATGATCTTTCATATTGCTCGAATAGATTAGTATGTCATCAATGAATACAATAACAAACATATCTAAATAAGGCTTTAATACTCTATTCGTAAGGTCTATGAATGTTGCAAGTGCATTAGTTAAATCGAATGACATGATAAGAAACTCATAATGACGAAAGCTATCTGAGGAATATCATATTCCTTTAATCTTAACTGATGGTAGCCAGATCTGAGGTCTATTTTACAGAAACAAGTGGAACCTTGAAGTTGATTGAAGAGATCATCAATTCTCGGAAAAGGATACTTATTCTCTATGGTAACTTTTTCAACTGACGCTAATCTATCCACATTCTAAGGGAGCCATCTTTCTTCATCACAAATAAGACCGGAGCGCCCCAAGGTGAGACACTTGGTCGAATAAAGCCTTCATCTAAGATATGTTTCTTTCACCTCTATTGGTGCCCTTATATATGGCGGAATAGATATTGGAAGAGTATCGGGAAAAATATCTATACTAAAGTCTATTTCTCTCTCAGGAGGGACTCTGGGTAGATCATCTGGAAAGACTTCTTGAAACTCACTCACGACTAGAATTGACTCAATAGGAGGTGTCTCAACACTAGAATCCTTTATTTGGATGAAGTGATAGACATAACCCTTGGACACTAACTTTCTCGCCTTAAGGTAGAAATGAAATGACCCTTAGGCACTGCTGAACTGCTACTCCACTATTTAATTATTTTATTAGGAAATTTGGAACCTAACAACTCGAGTTCTACAATCAATGGAGGAATAACATGCATGAAGCCAGTCCATACCTAAAAAGACATCAAAATCTATCATGTCTAACTCAAGTGAATCAGCCATGGTGATCTTGTGATTGATGGAAATAATACAATCATGATAGACTCTCTTAGCTAGAATAGACTCACCAACATGAGCAGAAGCACTGAAGGGATCACAAAATTTCTCAGGAAGAACATCAAAATTCATTACAACATAGGGAGTCACATAAGATAGACTCGCTCCTGGATCTAACAAAGCATAACCGTCAAAAGTAAAGACTTTGATCATACCAGTGAGAACATCTGGAGAATTCTCTTGCTCTTCACAACTCATGATAGCATAAAGGTGGTTTGCTTCTCTGCCTATTCCTGAAGTAGCTCCTCTAGGTGTAACTCTGTCTGGTGGATCAACTGAAGAGGATTGGGCTCTGTTACCCCTATTTCCTTTGCCCTGCCTATTCTTAGAACACTCTTTCATGAAGTGACCTACTTGACCACACTTGAAATAGCTAGTGGAGCCATTACGACAAGCATTTGGGAGGTTCCTACAACACTTAGCACATGAAGAATATCATTTACCTCCTTGTGCCACGCTACCCTATGACTGAGTAGGTCTAGCTCTAAAATTCTGCGAATTCTGACCATTATACTCAGCTTTGTTCGTTGGTGCAAGTGCACTAGCAGATGATGGAGCAGGTCCCTTATGTTTCTATTAAAAAGAAGATCGGTTCACATTATTCGTTTGCTGTCCTGACTCATTCCCTGATGTCTTAGCCATTTTGTTTTTGAATTCTTCCTTATCCATCAGATTCTCTTCCTCAACCTTATGCACATAAACTATTAACCGTATTATATCCATGTCCTTTATTAGCATAATTTCCTTAACCGACTTGCTTGACAGACGAGACAAACCATCAATAAACAGACTCATCATACTTTACATATCCGCAACCTTATCCGGAGCATATCGGGAAATTTTGGTGAACATCAAACTGTACTCATAAACACTTAGTGAATCCTTCTTAAAAGTAAGGAATTCTCGTAGCTTAGCTTCTCTCAGTTCACGAGGAAAGGAACGCCCCAAGAAAGCCTCCTCAAACATAGACTAACTCAAAATTAGTGAACCCTCAGCTCTACCCCTCTTCCATTGATCAAACCAAGTCCTAGCAACAATCTTTAGTTGATATGCAGCTAGTTCCACTCGCTCTGCATCGACAATTCCCATAACCTCAAACACCTTCTTTAGTTCCTCAATAAAACTTTTTGGGTCCTCAGTAGTCCTTGAACTAGTGAAGCTTGGAGGATTCGTTTTCAAGAACTCACGGATCCTCGAAGTATCATTCCCTTCCTGTCGGTTCTCCCTCTTCCCATCTTGGTTGGTCACAACTTGACTTAACATTCTGATCGCTTCCCTGAACTCACCATTGGTGACTTCCCCGTAGGATTGCACTTCCGGTGCATTAGGTACCCTTGTTTCTCGACATTACACCTAGCAGGAAGACCTGTGACAGCTCTTCATGGAGGCATGATCATAAAGATACGCACAAGCCCGAGTTAGAAAGAAGCTTCATAGAGATTAACTCTATCGCATAAAATGAATGTGAAAGAAGTGAGATAGTTCCTAAATGTTGCAGACTCTTAACTATAGATGTGACGGACTTCACACCGATAACTAGGACTCTATCGACATGGATTCATAAACTCCCTAGGACTCCTGAACTTTGTGCTCGGATACAAAGTTTGTCACCCCTCGAGACTACACCCTGGGGAGACGGGCACTCGAGAACCATTGCTGGCCCCAAGCGAACCCTTGGTCTGGCTTACGACTCAGCAAGAGAATTAACTCAACAAAAATAAACCCATATGATAAACTAGAATGTTATATAGAAAACATTCAACTGGCCAATAAGGCAAACGAAAGTCTTAAAACAAATAATTAAAATAAATTAAACCAAAGAACTAATAACGGCTTACTATCTATGAAGCCTCTAATAACTATGAGGGACGTCGGGACAAGACCCTCGATCATCCTAACACCTAACGGGTTCCTCCGAAAATCAAGGAGGCTCACCAACTGACTCTGAGTTCTTAACTAGATCAACGAGGAACTGGATGTTGATCCTAATTACTTGTATCTATATCATAAAATGATGCAGGCCAAATGGGAACAGTATATTGAATGTAAGAGCATGTGAGGGGAAAACTGAACATGGCATAAGCTTGAAATAAATTCTGAAAGAAAGACTTAATTCAGGTTTACTCATCTCATGGATACTCAACTCAATGCATAAGTAAACAACAGTAAAGATGTAGTTTATATAAAGCATTTAAACTGTAAAGTGCAACTCAATGTATTTAACAAAATACAATAACAACTTAGTTTATATATAAAGTAATATAATTATGTGGGAGATTCTCTAACCGACAACCATCACTATGAGCTATGTGATAATACAATGTCTCGCCCACGCTGCCAGAACTGTCCTATACCTTGTAAGAGTATAGAACCTCTCAACTAAGTGGACCACTAGTCTATGCTAAAAAGCACTAAGGAATCATCTAAAATGTATGACCTTTTATACCCACGATGGTTATATGGTTTATTGAGACCTGACTTATTATGAACTCGTCCCCATATCAATGCTCAATACTACTCCCAAAATACTCAGCTCATATGTTTAATAACAAAAACTCTTTCTGGGGTTTGAGATAATTACTAAAACACTAGAGCAAAGGCTCTCTTGGAAATCGATGTTTCCTCTCTTGTTTAAATGTGAAAAACATTTACTCTTTGGGAATACTTAGTTCACATATACTCTTTTTGAAGAAATCAACTTCATTTGTTACTCTTACTTAACTCAAAACTCAAGTCTTAAATCAAGTTTAAAACATATACAAAAGACTTTTTTGAAAGGACTCTAAGAACTCTTTAGACTTGGCTCTTAAATTTCCTTGAATTTGAGTTTTTGGATTCAAAGATTGTGATTTGTGATAGGAAAGATATCATTATGTTTAGGAGTGTTCACAGATAGTTAAACATGAGAAACGATCAAGAAATCACTATCTAGAAACAAGTCTATGACATGGAGATGCACTTTAATTTTTGGTCACAAAATAAATTTTGAGACAATGAAGTCCCTGTACTTTCCCCGATGTGAAGCAAAAATTTACTCACTCTAGGGAGCAAGTCCGCGACGTGGACTTGCGTGGCAATTCATGCTTGACTTTTTCCTTCTTCATTTTCTAACCCCAATTCACCTAAATTCGATTCTTTTTCTCAATTATTCTTTAGTTTCAGATACCTAATACATGAACACAAAAATCTAACTAAAAAAAACTCTATAAGTTGACGCAATAATCACAAGAACTTCTCAATCTCAGCCCAAATTCAAGAACGAGAGCTAATTTAAGAACACATATCAAGAAAATCAAACTTTCAACCTTTTTAGAAAGAATTCATGTTGAAATAAACATTTTTGGCACGTGGTTGAACAAAACCAACACTATGTGAACTCACATACCTCGTAGGATTGAATCCTTGGCGAAATCCACAACCAAAATCACAAGAACTTGACGAATCTTGATCTTTTCTTCTCCTTTCTCCTCTTTTTTCTTCTCTCAAAGCCCTAGCGTAATTCTCAATTGCGTAAACTTAATTAACATAGTTTAGACCCCAAATATCTTACTAAAATGAAATAATTTAATTGGGTAATGAAAAGACCATAATACCCTTCTAAAATCCGATTTTGACTTTCCTTATATAGACAACCCAACTTCAAATAGGCATATCTCCCTCATACGAACTCAAAATTGAGTAAACTCAGCGGCATTGGGAAGATAATTCGAAGATCTTTCCTATGGTATATTCTAACACACCTAACTCATCCTGAGCTTGGAGTTATGGTCAACTAAAGTTGACCCAAAACCCAAATTTAAGATAACTTAAATAAATTTTCAGATTTTTCGTTATTTCCAAAAATGTCTCTTTCTAATTCAAGCTCCTTCACTTATCGAGGTGTTACATTATACTTCAGTGTTGAGTATCAGCACGTTATGTACTTGGTTATGGCATTTCCCAATTATGTTTTGTTCAGTTATATCTTTTGTTCAGTTTTATCCTATCCTTCATGCTCGATACCTTTCAAGTACTGACGTATACTCTGGGCTACAACTTTTTGTGATGTATGCTAAGGTCCCCAGGATTCAGATCACATGTAGATCGGTTCTCGATCCGTATTCAGCAATATCGGTGGTGATTCCTCATTCTTCAAGGATGACAAGCATGTTCTTTTACATTGAGTCTTTATTTTTAGTTTCAGTCTTGCTTGAGTTAGCTTGGGGAATGTCCTCGTATCTCTAGTCAATTAGAGGCTTATTTCAGACATAGTTACATTCAACTTTAGTTTTTGTGTTATAGTCCAGTGTTATTAACTCTCATCTAGTATCTATCTTCAGTCTAGTATTGGTATTCCCCACAATTTCAATTTATCTCATGTTTTAAGCTTCCGCACAGTATCTCTTATTTCAGAAAATGTTTATATGATTATGCTATGCCAGTTTAGCGTTAGCTTGGGGTCACTCGTGATCCTAAGTCCCGTGTTTACATCAGTGGTAGCCTCAGTGGCATGACAATTAGAGTGAGGAACTTAGGAACGTGATCAATCAACTTCTAATTTCACTTGATAGGCGATTACTAATTTTTACAAGTTGTTGAATCTCAATGGGTAGGATAGGTTTTGAATACAATAATCATCTCTTGATCAACTATCATGTTTCGAGTGAGTTCCCTTGAACCTCAACAAGCTTAACAATACCAATCAACTGAAACCCTTAATTAACCTACTTTCTCTCGGGGTTTGTCAAGATGCAAACCAATACAATTATCAATCATTCATTCTACCCTATACCTCTTTTCTCAAGCAAGCATAAATAACTAAGCTAGAACTGAATGTGCAACTTTAGTTCATCAATTAAAACATGAACAAACAGTTGCAACCATTTAAAGAAATAATAAATTCAGCAAATGAAGATACACATAAGCTAAATAATGAATTCCACTACAAGATCACACCCCTAAGGTAGAGGTTTTTGCCAAACATAGGAAAAAGTAAGAAATCCTTATAAAAAAATTATCCATCAGAATTGTTAAAAATCTACAATTCCCAATGCCAAAATTAAAGCTAGAATCCAAAAAAACCTCCAAATCACCGATCCAAATCCTCTTTGAGAATGTTCAACAATGGAAAAAGGTGAAAAGTCTCAAAGTCCAGGGAATACACACTCTGGGAAATCCTTTTCTTCTTTGAAAAAATTAATTTATACATTCCCAAAAACTCAATACGAAGTCCAATTGGCGAGGTTAGTCAGAATCGCCGATTGACTGGATGATCCGCCAAGTTGAACTTCATCTCGCCTTTTTATTGTGGCTCATGTATCCAATTGTTCTAGAAGATTAGGCAAGCATGATCGAGATTGCCAAACCATTTTATGTGTCATCGAATAACCCTTTATGACTAGCAATCATCAAATATAGTTCAAACTCACAATGCTTACTTCAAATGCAAATCTATGCTCAACAAGAGTATTCAAATGCCCTCATAAGAAGAAAGATTGCATGCTCACAAAGACAATCAAGGAATAAAATTTAGGAATTGAAATCAACTCTCATACTCCCAATGAGAAAAACATACACGATTTTACCTCGAGGCTTCCCCGTTTTTTCCAACCAACACATCACTTAGCTCATGCAAAAGCAAAAAGGTCTTTCAAGGCATGTAAAGGGGTTGAAGGTATTGGTATGGTCATTTTGGATTAGTGACTTCTACCTTGATGAAACATAGCTCAAATTACACTTCTAATTTTTCTCTTATATTCATTTCATCTATCCCAACTCATCCTTGGCTTATTCAAGAACAATTTTTTTTTTGGTGTATCTCATCAAACACCCTTTTTTATTTCCACAACATTGCTCAATGGATACAATTTTATCATTTATTTTTCTTTTAATCTTTTTCTCTTTTCTTTTTTAAATGGAGCGGGTTCCATATTTTCTTTAACACAAGTTTCCAAGGATGAGCTTCATGAACTTCTGCTCTATTTCTTTACTCATTCATACCACACCCCAACTTAGGCTTTTGGCCTACGTTGGCTATTCAAATAAACCAATACTTCACTTAGATTTTAATTGCTGAGCATAAGGACATTTGTGTTCATGTTTCATTCAATGAAAAATTTAGGCTCAAATAGTGCTAAGCTAGGTTCATGACTCACAAGGTGGTCACACAAAGGTATAGCGCTTAGGTTCACTAAAAAAAATTCATGCCTAAGATCATTTCCTTCATTCAAAAAAAGTTAGTCAATTGGACCAAGGGGCAAGTCAGAGGTATCACCCCGCATATTTCAAGTAAATCTCACCACACAATCAACACAATCATCATTCATGACTCCATAAGTTAAATTCGGTGCAGCAAAGATCATTAAAAGACTCACTTCCACAATCTAACTAGTCAAAATGAGATGTTGAGAGTTCACACACGACTTATGCAACACTATTTTTCCTCATTGGACTTGCACAAACATGTATTTCATTAAGAGCACTATTCAACTCATCGATATTGATCGTTACCGACACTTAATTGCCTAAGAGAACAACAATTAGACACAATGACACAGTCAGGAGAGAAACCAATGAAATAATTACAACATTCATTCACATGGAAGTAACTGTGGAGAAGTTTGAACAAAAACACTAAAAAAAAATATCAAATAGACAAAATAAAAACATAATACAACCAAAAGGCTAGGTATAAAAATACCTTCACCCCACCAAAAACAACTACACGGTGTCTTGAAATGTAGTAAAAAATTGAATGTATCAAAATGTAAGTAAATGGAGGAGAGTAATGTCGGGCTACGCCCGAGGTGAAATCTACACATCTAGGATGAACTCAACTGGGAATAAGTACCCGTTCGACTCCATCTCTGTGTGGGTCCGTGCAAATATCTACTCTATTGGTTGAGATTTGCTTGAGCCAATCATTGATGTGTCGCACAATGAGGCCTTCTGAGCCACCCATACAAAATTGCCCTACATGTCCTCTAGATCCTTGAACATTGTGTCCTCAAGAGCCTCTAGCTCCTCCTCTTATGTCTTTGTGTGTCGATCTCTTTATAATCATTAAATGTAATAGCATCTTCATTCAAACTGTTTGGAGGGATCGCGGGATCGGCTTGCTAATCGCACTGGGTCGAATATCAATATTTCCTCACAACGTCAAGATATGGACTTTGCTCAGTTTCACATCATGTTGTAGATCGGTAATATCGACCTTCAAAGCTATGGTTAGACATCCACATACCTCAACTCGAGCAATAAGGGAACCCAATCATTTCTCGTGGGCCATTATCATCTTCTATAGTGCTCTCCAACTCCTCCCCAAATGGGAGCCAATGCCGATGCTATCGCTCGAACGATCACAGAGGCACGACCGGCCTCAACACTTGAGGCACTAACATCGACCTAATAGGCAAGGTTATCCATTTTATATACCTTGGCACGTGTTAACGAGGGACGAGAATCAATAGCACGAGCAGGGTGTAGTAGAGGTGGAGGAGTTGGGTATACTTGTCGGCTCAACTACCGAAGTTAAGTGATAAGGAGTAGTGCTCCGCTCCAACGGCCTCTACCGAAGTGTCTACTAGAGCCTTCTTCATCCTTTCCGCCTCATTTTTGTACTCAACTTCAAGCCTCCGAATATTAGAGACGATGTTGTAGTCACCCTCGGTATCCATTATCACCACAAAGGTCACACCACCTAGGTGACTGGAAGTCACTAATAAGTACTAGAAATGGCAATGAGGTTTGGTTTGTTTTTTCCTCATAACCATCTCCCCCGTGAAATTATGGCCTCGAGATTTAGATGTTCCCGTTTTAACAATACACCCTAGTAGTGCAACCTTTGGAGATGTCGATGATCGATTCATTTGAAGACATCAAAGTGCTAGAGATGAAACCAAACTAATAATGAGCAACAACATTCAAATTTCTTCCAATCACCATTCCACCCTCTAGCCATCGGCAACGGGGTCAACCACTCGGGTTCAAGTCATCCAATGCTGGTCTCTTCGATCGATCGAAGAATGAATAGTGTGTGAAGTGCAATTGACATATCATTCATATCATTTTCCCCGCACTTTACCATCTTACCATGCACCTCAACAAAATCTAATAGTGCCATTGACCCATATTTATTTTTCCCTTTCGGGGATCAACTTTTCATAACCCACATAAAAATCCCAAATCCATGAAGGAACATATGGATTTCGATTGCTTTGTGAACTGTTAAAACATGTGGAAATGGAGGCGTCTTCCCACCACAATAGGATCACTGCTACTTCCATCATCCGAAGACGCTTTTCCTCTAAATAGTCCATAAACCAGGCGGCTTCCCAAGTCATGGACCGAGAAGGAGAGGTCCCTGGGCCGGAGGATTTTGAGTTGCCTGTGATGTTATAGGCGTTGTAGGCATGAGAGTGTCTTGTAAGCTAGCCAAAGGATCATGAACTACTTTAGAACGCAGTTCTAAGTGTTTTCGTTTGAAGCAACCCTCCCAAGTTGCCGGTGTATGTATTAGAGTCCTAGACCCCACAACTTCCTCCTCTCAGACTCAATCGAAGTGA